>OX103975.1:5471163-5600710 GCA_944470395.2 Schistosoma turkestanicum
GTACACCATAGGCTATACTGCTAATATGGAGCTGAAGGTCTCCTATGAGTCGGGATGTTCACTGTGAACATTGTGGATAGCTTGGTATTGCTTTGGCAAGCATTGCTAACAGTCTATATAAGAAATTGGTTAGCAGGGCGACCGATACTGATGGCGGTTTTTTTGCAACATTCCCGAGAATGCTGTATGGCATATCACCATTGCTAATAATAATGAGTTTGACAGTCATGTAAGCGGGATGGGTCAAAATGGCCTGTTCATGCGGTGCATATTGATCGACGAAGCGATCGTGGATCGGAAATAATCACTATATATATGTGTACTAGTGTATATATAAATGGTGTGAATGGTCCACCAGGGTATCAGGTACCTGTGTGGTTGCACCACAGGATTGAGCCGAACTGTTCATGTAGAAATGGTAACAGGTGAGCAGTCCCCTTGGTTCTCCTGAAAACCAATGTAAAATTGCCCTTGACAATACAGGGTTAATTTATATAAAATAATAAAAAATTTGATTGGAAGTTCTCTAGTAATGGAATCCTAGACTCGCGTTTTGTCCTATTTCAGACTCGTCGGCTGAATGTATCTTCTGCATCTCAGAGAGTTTACGTTCATTCCCGATATCGAATCCAGTAGAATGTTGGGTGGTTGTATAGTTATTCAACAATAAAACCCAAACCTAGGCTGCGCACAAACTAACAGTCATCAGCAAAAAGTACCTGAAATCTCAAGGGAACTAGTGTTCACTAGCGGGATTCTATTTTCTGTCAACCAATTTTGATAGTCTGATATGTTACTCATGACTGATATCCTTTAGAACAGATATATTTATCAATGATTGATCGTTTAAGTCAAGTTTTTCTTCTCACAAAAATATGCTAACAGTTTATTGATTAAATTGTAACCACTGGATAGAATTGAAAAGAAAGGCTCAGGACAGGATTGGTTAGAGAATGCTGATAGGCGGCCTATACTCCATTTAAGGATAACAGGGGTAGCGAAGTAAGTAAGTGCAATGTTAGGATACTCATCCAATATCCTAAGAGAATTATTGGTCAATTCTTATTGGTTAATTTCTACTGGTCAATTTTATGGTCGTCCTAGATATCAATGTCACGCGCTCCAATGTTGTTTCTCATTGGTTATCCTGACTATCCATGCCACTTCAAATGTTACTTCCTATCGGTCGTCTTAACTGTCAATGTCACAGACTTCGATGCTGTTTCCTATTCGACCAAAATGTATAAATACGCATTATCTGTAACGTTTTATGACCAGGACCCGGTCCCGGATCCCTAGTCCGGGATCCTGATTCTCTTCTGGACTCGGACCTCGTACTTTCTGGATGCTTGTAGAATACAGGTTCTACTTCATATCAAGTCTTCTTATTTTTACTCAATATGAGGGTCGGGATAATCGGATTTGAGTAGCATGTCGTATCGCCGGATCCCCCCAATCCTCGCTCTCGTTTTCCGACTAAGGGATAAACTCGTAATAGCATTCAAGCATATCTAGTTGACGTGTTTACGTGCAGGCGTAACATGCAACCATCGATTAAAATATCTGAGACGATTGTCCTTCGATTTTGTATTCATTCACTACCCTTTTGTATACTGAATTCACTAGACTTATTTATACAAATTCAATCAATTATCTAATTGGTCATTCAGCCTACATAATTTATCTTCATTTTGATTTGAAAAAAAATAAACCTGACTACAGAATAATTAGCCTAAACGAAGTGAAGTCATCAGTTGTACATCTCATTTTAATTTGATTATCAAACAGAATGTATGACAATGAAATGTAAGCAGACAAAGTAAGTTGTCAAATTTTTTTTTTGTATCCTTAGTTGATAAACAATTATTAATTAAGGTATTTGAATGTCATTAGTAGTGTACTTTTATGTCGAGCCCATAGTAGAGCTCGTCTCCAAGCCTTTGGACAAATTAATTAGTCCACTTATCCTCAAGTGAATATTATTCATTCGTCTTTTGACATTTTCAGTCAGTCATTCTTCACTCATATCATCTTCGTTACTTTCATTTGTGTGTTTTCATGCCTACTCACACTTATTACATATCTCATTATAAATGTTTAGTCATTGAGTGAAGTTGGCTCACTCACTGTTGTAATGCTTGCTTAGATAATTCCCAGCTAATTCCTATTGCTTAGTATTCTCTGACCACACAATACACTGGACAAGTTCCAACGAATCAAAAAACATGGTCGAACAGGAAAAAGATTATATTCCAAAATAGCAAGGTTAAATGGAAATAAGAAGCCGAAGGCAAATGCGAAAAAGAAACAACGTTAGATTCTTTATAGTATTCACACGAAAAGCTTCTGGATAGAAATTCACGTGATCGGCTGTTTTGGATTTAGCCAATCAGCATGCAGCTAACAATACTAGAATTTTCTACCCTGCTCTTCAAGAATCGATCAGACGCTGATTGGATAGGAAATTAGCCAATCAGCGCGCAGCAACGTAGTCATGCTTTAATCCCATCTATGTCTCACTAACATTTACCTTCTCCGCTTCGCTTTACTTTGCTCGTATACTTTTCACTATCATTGTGTGCATGAACGATTGCCTGTGAATAAACTCATCATCCAACAGAATCTGTGCATTTGGCTTCATATTACTGCCGTTGCACAAACGGGATTCCCCGAAGTGTTTAGATATACGGAAATTGACGGGGAGATTTATTTCATAGTATATTTTAAATGTTCATCAATGTCACAGTAAGATCGCAGGCCATTAAAGTGGTTAACCCTATATCGAATCGAATGCAACCACTAAATTTCTAATTCGACTGTAATTTCATTTTGCATACAGTATTGATCATCACTACTGTATACAAAATAATAAACAGAGTGATGGAGATTAGTGTTTTTACACATTTGAAATCATTAATCAGTCATTGTTAGACCTCCATTAGAAACCTGGAAACACTGAAAAGCCGTTCCGCCCTGGTATGGGACTTATCAGCAGTGCGCATCCACGACTCCCGCAACTCGCAGGATTCGAACTCTTGCGCGCGAACACCTAACTTTTGGACCACTGGAACGGAATCTAACCGTAATTTGTTAGACACATAACTAAATAATCAGTAAATTTAATTGTAGCGTTGTCAGGGAGGTATTTTTTTTAAAAAGACCGTGGTTTTGTTCAGACAGACAGATACAACACAGAACTTCGTACATGTGTACAATCAATTCAGGTTGCCATACAGCATTAACACAGAGACGCAACTGTCAGTTCAAATCCCATAGTGTTAGCGATAGTAGAAATATTAGCAGTAATGGAGAAGATTAGGGTATAATTCAGTGAAATGAAGTTAGAAAGAGAAAGAAAGAGATGATGAGGAATTCAGAAGATTAGGGTTTGCAAAAACTTAAAGAGTGGATGCACCTGCACCATTGCAAACAATTTTAAGCCATGTCGTTCAAGGTCTCTAACCATTGGTAACTTTCGTCTCGCGGACCCCAACCAGATAGCCTGCATCTACCAATATGACTCAATCCACTTGTCAGTGACTTCATGAATTTGTGCCATGTTTTGGTTTGACCACTCCTAGCTTTATTCCAACCTACTCATACACCACAAAACATAGCTTGGGTTTTTTTTTCAGATCTCGGAAATAATAACTAATAAATCTTTAGATAAAGTTTGATTCTTTTTTGAAAAAGAAAACTTTATTACTTAAGAAGTAAACGATATTCTACAATAGTTATAATCAAATATATATTTATATTCAATGAGAATAAGTGTGCTTTCATTCAATTGTATTTTAATTAGTTTCCTAATACGTACCCTGTTTAATGGACTATGTTAATAGATTTGAAGTAGGGGGTCACCAATTTAGTGACAGTCGATATGTCGTGAAGTAGAACTCAGGTGGGGCAACCGAATTGTATTCAACAAAAATTACAGAGTTACTCAGTAAAATCGGAAAACCATATCGTAAAGCGTTAATTTGCAAAATATCAATCCATCATATCGAACTGGACTGTTCCTTTTGCAAACATCAATCCATTGTCTGACATTTCACTATTCATGTGTTTCATACAAATTCCATTGTGTTCCCACTCTTCTTCCTTTCTTGATCTTCCCCCATCCTCTTCTGCTGCCAGACATTACGTTGACACTCACGTCATATACTACTTATAAGTAGCTCGCACCACAGATATGACTCTTCGTTGGGTGGACAGTGAAGTATGCAATGAAATAAATCTTCCTTCCCGCTTCCGTATATCATTGAGGTGAATCCCGTTAGTTCGAACAGCGGTAATAAAAAACCAAAATACAGTTTTGGTTGAATGAATTTACTCTATGCATTCATCTTAACCGGACAAATATGAGAATGAAAAGCTTACAAGTTAAAGTGAAAAGAAATTGGAGAGCGCAATGAAGCATGACCAAGTAATTGTAGTCAGACAAGAATAAACCAGACATAGTAATAAGCACAGTGTAGGTGTGCACATACTTAATCAAGATATGAGCGAATAACCCTTTGCTGGCAAGGTTGAAAGATGAATAAATAACTCTGAAAAGAATGTATTGATTAAATTGCCTCAATGTGTTATTAGACAAGCCCCCTTATAAGAGGGCTCGACTATTGGGGATGTTAGATCCCCAGAACTCGCTTGATAAATGCCTTATTTTGGATTTCACGTTTGCGAGCATGGGCTAATCAGTTAACCTAGAGATTTGATTTCCCATCACGAAAATCCTTGGCCGTGATTGGATGCTGTGTATTTTAGTGTGCTATTTTTGTAACTGACTGTCAAAAGGACGTTTCTATGATGTATAAATAAACGAGATTTGTGTGTGCTTGATTGTATTGTGATTGCTGGGTGTTCGTAGAATATACTTTCTACGTTTACCAAGCCTTCTGTTTTACAGCTTGGGATTCAAGGTAGCCTACCTGGATGCTGGTAATTATCTCGTTCGCGTTTATCGACTAAGGTGAACTCGTAATAGCTTGAAGCATACCTAGTGACGAACATAACATTAACATATTCAGTACACATAGGACATCTAGGTTTTTAGTCTGGTTTTTCATAGCTAAAAAAATTCAAAATGATGTGTTAATGATAACAGTAAGATTGATTGCGGTAGAAATAATTGACAGAGCTACTTTCATGCATTGGCGGTCTATACTCGATCGGGGGTAACAGGCGTAAGTAAGTAAGTTTAGAGAAAAATACTGAATAAGAATATTGGAATGATACTGATACAGGAGGTCTGTTTGATTTCTTAATATAATTCTTGTTGTAGAAATCGTTATTTAATTGTAAATGTAATACTTTAGTGTAAGAAAAACAACGTTACAGTAAAGCTGGTTTGAGAAATTAAAGTTTTTATCACTGAAATCATGAACTAATCACTGTTAGAAACCTTGAAGCACTGGATGACTGTTACATCCTAATGTGTAACACATCAGGGATGCGCATCCCAAGGCTGGTTTCATGTGCAAACGCCTAACCTCTAAACCACTGAGCTAACAGTTATTGGTGCTAGTACTTACTTACTTACTTACGCCTGTTACCCCCAATGGAGTATAGGCCTTTCACCAGTTCTCTCCAACCAACTCTGTCCTGGGCTTCCCTTGACAGTTCTGTCCAATATTTGTTCATTCCTCTCATATCTTTCTCTATTTCTCGGTGTAATGTGTTCCTCGGCCTTCCTCTTTTCCTTTTGCCTTGAGGGTTCCATGTGAGGGCTTGTCTTGTGACGCAGTTAGGTGCTTCTCGTAATGTGTGTCCTATCCACTTCCAGCGCTTCTTCCTAATTTCCTCCTCAACTGGAATCTGGTTTGTTCTCTCCCACAGTACGTTGGTGCTGATCGTGTCTGGCCAATGAATCCGAAGTATTTTGCCTAGGCGAATGTTAAAAACACTTGTATCTTCTGGATGATGGCTTTCGTAGTTCTCCAAGTTTCCGCTCCATACAGTAGAACTGTCTTCACATTTGTATTGAATATCCTGATTTTGGTTGAAAGTTGTTTGGAGTTCCAGATATTTTTCAACTTTAGAAATTCAACCCTTGCTTTGCCAATCCGCGCCCTCAAATCTGCGTCGGATCCACCTTTCTCGTCGATAATGCTGCCAAGATATGTAAAGGTGCTGGTATTCAACTTTAATCAATTCAATATATTGCTCAACTTCACACATTACCGACACGATTGAACTCCACTGGTTACGACTTCTCACTAGAATTGCGAGAATTTTCACACGAATCTAGTCACTAATGAGTTCATTGTACGGTTTTTCATCATAGAGTTAGGGAAATTGTTGTTTATTAGTGAAATTATGAATCAATTATTGATAGATCATCATTAGAAACCTAAAATCACTGGACGGCCGTTTCGTCCTGATATGGGACTCATCAACAGTGCGCATCCATGACTCCCGCTACTTGCAGGATACGATACTAACACTGTTGGATGCCGGCCTAGTGGTCCTGAGGTTAAGCTCTTCAAGCACATGAAAACAACAATTAGTACGAAACCTTACCGTTTGTCCTCTTAGGTATCAGAACGAGCTTAAAGGCAGATTTTCAATGTTCCGCCGCTGAACTAGTATACGGCACGACATTGCCTCTGATCGGGGAACTTTTCACACCACGGATCAGTAAGTTTTAATAAATCAGACTACGTCCAACAAGTGTTTGAATACATGCGAACACTGCCTCCGGTGTCAAATCGAATACTACTTCGACAGTTCACGCTCCCTCGAGAGTTATCTACATGTTCACATGTTTTCATACGAGTAGATTCAGTACGCAAACCTTTGTAACAGCTTTACGAAGGACCTTTTCATGTGATTCCTCGTCATCAGAAGACCTTCAAGATTGATCAACATGGCCGCGTCGAGATAGTCAGCATAGATCGTCTCCAGCCAGCACATGTCGATGACAGAGCCCTACCTAGTAATCCGAGACCCATCAAACCTACAAGCGGGATCCCTACAGCTACTTCGGACCCCACGCTAGATAGATCCGAGACCTCAATCTGACATCCCAATCAACAGCACGTCATCTGTACTATCTACGGATGGGACTCCAGTTTCACGCCCAGATGATCAGACCACGCCGCCCTTGACTTCGAATGAGATTGCAGGCTCCCGAGGTATGTACGGGACTACCGTGTCACGTCCCGGCCGCCACGTATGACTACCTGTATGCTTTCGCGACTAAACCCCCAATCAACAACGGATACGGTATAGGGCTTTATCCTCATACTACAAGCCTGCTACACCTTTCTCTTTCTTCTTTGAATTTTTTATCTTGAGCCAACGTTTCCGACCATCGCCCTGTTGGTACTGTCGACTTTAGTTAACTTTGGCGAAAGCTGGTCTGATCACCCACACTCTTTTCAATACGCTCAGTCGATGATTTGGTTCCGAATATGTCCGGCATACGTATGGTCCCGAAACTGGTCGTTTCCGGCCCCTTCGCTCATTCTGGTTCCGTCCTACGTCTGCAGCGATTCCTGGTCCGGGCCGCTACGAATGCAATCTTCAGACTGTGGATACGAGCAACGCTGGTGTGGTACGCTAACTTGAGTAACAAACATGGCACGTTACCACTGGTACCCTTCATGAAAGACCTTCAGTGACAACTCGAGCACCATGGATCACTTCCTATTCGTCAACCCTTCAGTCCTACAATCGCACGTTTGCCGATCAGTCGCCCGGATGAAACCGCTACGTATCGAAAGTGTAAACACTTTCTACCAGGGGGACTGCTGTAGTGAATCTACTCTCATAAAGAGAACGCGATTGGTTTTACTGTGTTCCCGTTTGTTTAATTGTACCGAAAACATACATCTTCCTTCCTTGACCTTGGGCTTGCTCACATACGCTTGCTAGTCTCACTTGTATATTTTGGTCCAATCTCGGTATTATTTCGATACCACGAGATCACCAAAGAATATATCTTAACTTCAATCGCAACTGGTCTTTTGATTTCTGCCTCTGACGGCATTCAGTGTGATTATCGGCATAATAAAGCTTCAATTCGCCATAACATCAACACCTCAAACTGCGTCGATATCAAATCAACATTTTTTCCCAACTCATGAATCTATCAAATAAACTGAGAGTGCTTTTTTCTCTAATCTGTCAGTCAGTCAGATGCAACGTAGAACTTCGTACGTAAGTACATCAGTTCATGTCGCCATACCACATCAGCACAGAGATATAATTGTCAATTCAAATCCAATAGTAGAAGAGGTAGTAAAGGTATTAGAAGTAATCGGAGAAGTTAGGATTAGAAGATATTATTCAAGAAGTATGATTCAGTGAGAAAAGTTTACAAAGTTGAAGAATCCAGAAGATTAAGATTTGAGAGAACACAAAGAATAAATGCACCGGCGCCACTGCAAACGATTTTGAGCCATGTCATTCAAGGTCTCTAACCATCGATTATTATCATCTCGCAGACCCCAACCAGATAGTCGACAACTACTGACATGACTCAGTCCACTTGTCAATGACTTCATGGATTTCTGCCATGTTTTGGTTTAGCCGCCCCTAGCTCTTTCTCTAATATTCACACTCCAACAATTTATCTTATCACTCCCAAATACCATGAACTTTAATACAAATACAAATACAAAAATACTACTAATAAAATCACAATTTATTCAATGACATCTATCATTAAAAAAAAAAGAATCAAAACAATTGTTTAAAATAAATGAATATTATTATACAATTATAAACATAGATTTGTTAGTATAGTATAACACATATGTCATTATTGGAAAATTGGATATTCCGTTAAAACAAAATATACATCAACACAGATGATCAATCAATCAATGAAATACACACACATTAAGTTGACTTTGAACAAAGGGGGGGAGGGGCAAAGCATCATGCTCATTCATATGATTACTATTTATCGATCATCACCTATTATGCATTATACAACACAATATTATTATTATTAATAATAATTTCATCGAAAATTGAACAATTGAACATAATCAGCTGATTTAAACAACAACAACAACAACAAAAAAGAGGGAAGGAAAATGCAAACGCAACAATTTCAAACATACAACAATGATTGGTGTTTTGTTTTTTCTCTTGATAGAGGAATAAAATCAAGTTAATAACAACAAGTAAGCAAAATTGAATTGAATTATTGAGTAAATATATATATATATATATTAATTCACTAGTGTAAAACAAGAAGTATACAATGTAGATAGATTCAAGCTTCAATCAACCCTAACCACAGAAAGAAAAAAATAAAAAGTAAGCTATTCACATGAATATTATTATTATTGATTTTTTTTCTCTATAGAATTACATAATAATTCTCGGTTAAAGTAAAAACTTATTCAATACGAATGAATGATTGAGCTGGGATATATGAATGAGTGAGTACAATTACATTTTGAAATCAATGGAAAAGCTACACGCGTGCACCTGCACACACACACACACAACATAGTCATGATTGGAAAAAAAATCAATAAATAAGAATATGAGCAGACATTGAAACAGATGAATATTTAATTCAAATCAAACAGTACACATCTTCAATGAAGGGTAAACTAACTCTACAAGTAAGAGTAGGCAGAAAGAAACATACATATAAAATGCAAGTGTGTGTGTGTGTTTTAAACCCTGAGTAATGTGTTTAATATAAATAATAATAATAATAATTTCCTATTGATAGTCTCACAAATAAACATGATGATGATAATGATGATTTGAAAATGCCACATTTTCGCGCGCGCGCGTGAACTAAGTAAGAGGTGGATTTAAACAAAACTCAACAGTTCAATCACAACAATCAGACAATAGACAAATAAATATAAGAAGAGAAGATGCATTAAAACCAAAAACTCTATCACACACTTGACATCATTGAAAATTCGTTCTTCTTCTACTACTACTACTACTACTAATACTACTAATAAATGCATGAGATAATAAATAAGTAGTATGACACGATCAGAGAGTTCTTTGTTGTGAAAAGAATCAAAATGGTAAAAATAAATTAATCAATACACATAGATAGATAAAGTTTTAATAAAAGAGAAAAAAAATAAAATAAAATACAGAATAAGAATAAGAATCTGATTACAGACAGGTAGATAAGTTTTAACAATCATAATCATAATAATCGGCATTATTTGGCACAACCAAAAACACGAGAAATTAAATTGTTCGTTTGTTTATGTTTCTTTAAATTCAATATTTCAATATTTTATTGAGTACTTTGACGTAATAGTTTATCTTTTAATAATAAACGTCCACTACAACATTTTGATACACCGGATGAAGAATGAGTAGTAGTAGTAGTAGTAGTACCATTCAGATTGGCAGATGTATTGATAGTGTCAAGTGATGCAGGTGTTGGTGTTGATGTCGAAGTTGATTCTGTTAATTGATGTAGACTATGATTTTGATAATTGTGATTAACAGTAGTATTAGTAGTAGTAGTAGGAGTAGTAATGTTAGAATTACCATTAATCATGTTAGTTGAATGAGCATGTTTATAATTTGTATCCGATGTAACAAAATAATCTTCAAAAAATTCAAATAAAAATGCAAATGTTGGACGTTTCTCTGGGCAACTATCCCATATTTGTAATAACATATCATAAATCGACTGTGGACAGTTGGCTGGACGTGGCATACGATAACCAGTACTAACTTGATGCAATGTCTCTGTATTATTCATTGATGGATAAGGAACTTGTCCCAGGGTGATCAATTCATAAATCACAATACCAAATGACCAAACATCCGACTTGATAGTGAAACGACCCATTAATGCAGCTTCTGGTGCTGTCCATTTAATAGGGAATTTAGTACTTTTTTGTGCCATATAAGTGGAATAATGATCTTCAACCATACGTGCTAAACCGAAATCAGCTATTTTAACACAATTATTTTCACCGACTAAAATATTACGTGCAGCTAAATCACGATGAATATAATGTTCTTTTTCTAAATAAGCCATTCCATTAGCAATCTAATAAAAATCAGAGAATTTTTTTTTAGAAAAAAATACAGTTTTAATAATTTAAAAAAGGTAAACCAATAAACTAATCTACTGTTACGCATACACGTAAACATGTCCCCTCTAGGCTGACTGCCGGTCCCTATCCCGGATAAAGGAGGAGGGTTGGGTGACCCCATCTCGTAGAAAACTAACTCGCTAAAAAAACGCTAACAAGAAAAGATGATTCAAACCATTTAAACTCTGCCCTGGGAGTTAGAAGTTCGTCATTCTGAAAAGTTATGACATCTCATGATGAAAGCCAAGTTTCTTCGGAAGTTACGAGGCCGATACCCCATCTAACAACCAGAGCCCTTGTACGGTATGGACAGCCGGGAAGTGACAAACGCCCTCATACCCGGTAAAAGCACATGAGACCAAATCGGTCAGAACCACATCCCTTCTATAACTCTTAATAACTCTATTTTGTTATGGTATAGTTGTACACTTACTTACTTAAGCAGTTTTGTTTTATTCAAATTCCGGATCTTTATTTCTCTTGTCAAGCAGATGTATTTTACTTAAACAATAAACTCATATCTGCATAAGATACACCGACTCTTAAGAATTGAATTGTGTTATTTGCAAGTGACTGGTGTAAGTATCTGGTTGATTGTATCTTTTTATCATGTTCATTTAACAAATCAATCGAAAAATGACTTGAATGAATTATCTTCTTAAAATATAGTTATATCTTTGAAGCATTGCTCGTATATCATGGTGGGACAACCGAGTAAGCAATGCTGCCATTAGGAATCGAGTGCTAGGTAAGGATGGCAGATCAATAGATGAAGTGGTGAAACTTCATTAGTTGAGGTGTGGTTGAGATATGCGTTACGTATGCCTCAACGAGCGATGTTTTGTGGTATAGGAGTAGGTTGGAAGAAAGCTAGGGGGGCGGTCGGACTAAAACATAGCACAAATCTATGAAGTCATTGACAAGTGGACTGAGCCATGTTGTTAAGTGTAGATTATCTGCTTGGAGTCCGCTAGTTGTCAGTAATGAATGGTTAGAGATCTTGAATGACATGGCTTAAAATCGCTTGCAATGGCACAGGTGTATCCACTCTTCGTGTTCTCTGAAATTCTAATCTTCTAAATCCGTCATCAGCTCAATCTTCATCTTTCTAAAGTTATTTCACTGAATTACTTTTCTTGAGTAATATCTTCGAACTCTTATCTTCTCTCCATTACCGCTAATTCTCCTACTATCTCTTCTACCACTATGGCACTTGAACTGACACAGTTGCGTCTCTGTGCTAATGCAGTAGTATGGCAACCTGAATTGATGTACGTACGTACGAAGTTCTACGTTGTAACTGACTGACTGACTGACTGACCATCTTAAGATGATATCTTTGCTAATAACTTCAATAGTATAATAATACAATAATATAATAAATTCGTGTACTGCTTACACTATGCAATTGGTTTATATCATAATGTGGTGCGAGCTACTTATAAGTAGTATATGACGCGAGTGTAAACGTAATGTCTGGGAACAGCAGAAGATGGAGGAAGATCAACAAGAAAGGAAGAGTGGGAACACAATGGAATTTGTATGAAACGCATCATGAATAGTGAAATGTCAGACAATGTGGATTGATGATGGATTGAAGATTTGCAAATTAACGGTTTACAATACATGGTTTTCCCATTTTACTGAGTAACTCTATAATTTTCGATAAATACAATTCGGTTGCCCTCACCTGTGTTCTCATTCACTACAATAATAGTGTAGACATAATGATTTTAAAGCATAGGACAATGTTACCACCACCACCACCACCACTTACCTGTGCCATCATATCGACCAATTGATTAATTTGTAAATTTTTCCCTGGTCCATCACGTAGATATTGTAGTAGACTACCATTACACATTAATTCAGTAACAATATAGATCGGGTCTTCTGTGCATACAGCATATAAACGAACTAATTTTGGATGTTGAGCTGCACGCATTATACGTGCTTCTTTTAAAAAATCTTCTTTACTCATTGTTCCATGTTTTAAAGTTTTTACAGCAACTTCTGTAGTACCATTCCAAGTACCTAATTTTTATTTTTTTTAAAAAAATATAAATATATATGTGTCAAATTAGAAATTTACAGACAGAATGAATAAATCATTATTGGTTACCGAAACTAAATAGTTGTAAGACGGATAGAGTGGCAATGTCTGTCTAAAATAACCTGGTACAGCTGAGTGTGAGGAGAGTATACTCTCTCTGTCTCTCTCTCTCTCTCAAAATGTCCTTATATGGTCACGCATATAAAGGCCAATACCAAAGAAATCTTACTCAATCTCTTCATGAATCTGGGGTGTTATTTACACAAATTGAGACGACGAAGAGCGAAAGTCCTAAGCTTCAATCGGGTTCTCAAATACAAAGGATCCACATAAGGGGGGTTGTGAAACATTGATTCCAAACCAATGGTAAACATGGGCTCCAGGATACTGACGGTGGCCAAACAAAAACATGGCAGAAATCCATGAAGTCATTGACAAGTGGACTCAGTCATGTTAGTAGGTGTCGACTACTTGGTTGGGGTCCGTGAGATGATTTTAATCGATGGTTAGAGACCCTGAACGATATGGCTCAAAACCATTTGTAATGGCATAAGTGCATTTACTATTTGTGTTCTATGAAATGCTAACCTTCTGAATTCCTCATAACCTTTACCTTTCTCTTTTTAGCTTTATCTCACTGAAGTATACTTCTCGAATCATATCTTCGAACCCTAATCTCTCCGGTTACTGTTAAGACTTCTACTACGTCTACTGCTATGGGATTTAAATTGACAATTGTTTCCCTGTGCAAATGTGGTATGGCAACTTGAACTGATGTACTTACGTACGAAGTTCTACGTTGCTGTTGATTAATTGACTGATCATGGGACTGCATCTTCTAACATAACTCTATTGCCCTGTAGATTATAAACCTCTCGGTCAAATGCCCAAGGAGTAGCCTCCCAAAAAAACACACCCGACCAATATTCTAGCCCATACAAAAATCCATTGATTGATGTGGCACATAAATATCTAGGTGCTCCTTTGTACCAACATAGTTATGTGTTTAAACATATAAATATCAAGATGTGGAGTCATTGTGTTAGGGTTACCAAAACGTACTGCGTACAACTTGGAATGATAACCTCTGAATTTAGAAAATTGTTAAAATTAAATCATTTTTTAACCAAAGATTATCGTTTTTCAAGTTCACAGTCTAACAAATTCAAACCAAAGTAAAAGTATGATACATATATAAATAACCTTGTAGAAATTCGGTTACTATCATTTGTTGTAACTCTTGCTTAGATAATTCTCAGCTAAATCCTATTGCTTAGTATTCTCTGACCACACACAATACACTGGACAAGTTCCAAAGAATCAAAAACACGGTGGAACAGGAAAAGAGATTATATTCCAAATAGCAAGGTTAAATGGAAATAAGAAGCCGAAGACGAAGGCCAAATAGATACAACGTTAGTTTCTTTATAGTATTTGCATGAGAAGCTTCTGGATAGTAATTCACGTGATCGTGCAGCTAAAAACACGAGAGTTATGGAGATTAGTGTTTTTACACATTTGAAATCATCAATCAGTCATGTGCACTGCTGATGAGTAGTCTCATAACAGGACGAAACGGCCGTCTTTCAGTGCTTCCGGGTTCCCCTAATGGTGGTCCAACAATGACTGGAATGGATAGAAATTCAGTTATGGATGACTTCGAAGAGATATGAGATAGAGTAGTAATACTTCATAACAGTGTTTGTTTAGAGTTAGGATTGAACATTGGAATCAGTTGGGTTAGGAGTTATTATTAGTATGAACAAACCTTAAACTATGATACACTTTAATTTAAACAATAACGGTTAAAAACAAACAGTGAACTTATAAAATTTTGTTATCCATGTAAAATCTACACATTCTTAATAAATCTCTTCATTTACTATCGTAAATTAGTAAATCATATTCACTTTTCTCCGACCGATTAGAATATTTTAGTATCTTGAAGTCTGTTAGCGGGACATAGATTGGATTAAAGCATGATTGCGTTGCTGCACGCTGATTGGCTCTTTCGTATCCACCAATCAGCGCTAGCCGATACTGAGGGAACATTGTAGAATCGTCTCATGTAAGAAAACTATAAACATACTAACGTCTTTTACCTTGTTATTGGAATATAATCTACTTTTTTTCCTGTTCAACCGTGTGTTCTGATTTGGGAGAACGTTTCAAGTGAATTGGTGTCCGAGAATACTAAGCATTAGTAGGAGGAATAGCTGGGTTGTAATATAAAGAGAGAATTATAACAAAGTCATTCAGTAGCATACTTAGTGTTTTGCAAGTAACCTAATTAAGAAACATCTACTTGGTCAGTTAGTCAGTCAGTTACGACATAGAATTCGGTACGTACATACATCAATTCAAGTTGCCATACCACATAAGCACAGACAGATGGAATTATCAGGACAAATCCCATAGTAGTAGAGATAGTAGAAGTATTAGAGGTAATGAAGAACATTCGAGTTCGAAGATATAAATCGAAAAGTATAATTCAGTGAAAGATAAAGGTGATGAGGAAATTCACATAGATTAGAATTTGAGAGAATGTAGGAGGAACTTTGAATACAAAGTTAGTGTGGGTGAGTGACATTGTGAAACCAAGTACATAGTAAATACTCAAAAAAAAATCAGTTAGCAGTACATTATCGACTGGTTATGTTATCAATCTCTCTTTTTTGATTACAACCCAGCTATTCCTCCTACTAATGCCTAGTATTCTCGGACACCAAATTCACTCGAAACGTTCTCCCACAGTTAGATCACACGATTGAACAGGAAAAAAATAGATTATATTCCAATAACAAGGTTAGATGGAAGTCAGAGAAGGTCCAAAGGAAAAAACACGTTAATATATTCATAGTTTTCTTAACATGAGAAAGTTTTAGAATGTTGCCTCAGTTTAACGGCTAGCGCTGATTGGTGGATACGAAAGAGCCAATCAGCGTGCAGCAACACAATCATGCTTTAATCCAATCTATGTCACGCTAACAGGTTAGTAAATAATTTGCAATTTTAGATACATTGTCATATCATATTTTGTAATAATGACTAATACACTGATATTTTTTTTACGAAAGTAGTAAACAAATGGACAGAAGTTAAGCACAACTTGAAGTGGTACAAAACATGTGTTCTGTTGATTCGGATTGCATTTGAATAGGAAATCAAAATATATAGAGATAGATAGTCATAGTACAACATAGTAGGTGGAGTTCCCAATGAAACAACTAAGCAAGTTAAAAATGAGATGTTTATTTGTCAATCGTATCTAGTTAGAATGTGTGAGTATATTACATTTGCAAATCTCCGTCACTTATGGCGTAGGCGAGATATCTGTTTGTTGACTAAAGGACAAAAGTACTGCGCAGTAGTTCGCTCCGTCTTACTATATGGCTGTAAAACATGACCAGTGAGAGTAGAAGATATTTTTAGGTCACTGGTTTTCGATCATAGGTGTCTTCGAAGCATTGCTCGTATATCGTGGGACACCCGAGTGAGCAACGCTGTTATTAGGAATCGCGTGCTAGGTAAGAATGGCAGATCAATAGATGAAGTAATGAAACTTCATCAGTTGAGGTGGTTGGGACATGTGTTGCGTATGCCTAACCACCGACTGTCTCGACAAGTTTTGGTGTAGGAATAGGCTGGAAGAAAGTTAGGGGCGGCCAAACCAAAACATGGCACAAATCCATGAGGTCATTGACAAGTGGACTGAGTCATGTCGGTAGTTGTCGACTACCTGGTTGGGGTCTGCGCGAGATGATAATAATCGATGGTTAGATACCCTGAATGACATGGCTCGAAATCGTTCGCAATGGCGCATGTGCATTTGTTCTCTATGTTCTCTCAAATCCTAATCTTCTGGATTCTTCAACACCTCTAGTTTTGACTTTCTAAACTTTTCTCACTGAATCATACTTCTTGAATAATATCTTCTAATCCTAACCTCTCCGATTAGTTCTAATACCTTTACGTACCTCTACTACTCTTGGATTTGAATTGACAACTGTATCTCTGTGCTGATGTGGTATGGCGACATGAACTGATGTACTTACCATCTGACTGACTGAGTATATTACATAAGTAAATAGTATTCAAAAGCAACGTCTAAACAGATCCATCAGTTTCTACACATTGAAACCATGAATCGATCAATGTTAGACCACCATTAGAAACCTGGAAGCACTGGACGGCCGTTTCGTCCTGGTATGAGACTCATAGGTGAGGTCGCGCAAAATCCCTAGATTGATCAGAGTTACACATTAACACCGTTGGATACCGGTTCATTGGTCCAGATGTTAGGCGTTAGCACCCAAGAATGAAGGTCCTAGGTTCGAATCCCGCAATTAGCAGGAGTCGTGGATGCGCACTGCTGATGAGTAGTCCCATACCAGGACAAAAACGGCCGTCTTTCAGTGGCTTCCAGGTTCCTAATGGTGGTGGTCTATCATTGGTCGCCTCATGATTTCTGTGTGTAAAAACGCTAATCTCCATAACTTTAATTGCATGAAAAACATCCATTAGTGTCAGTGAGGTTAATCAATTAGAAGAAACAAAAGTAGATGGTTAAGCAGGTGTGTTAACACAAACAAGCCTGACAAAGAAAGTATTTAAACTATTATTGAAAAAAAAGTTATACCTTTCCAAACTTCACCAAATTGTCCAGCGCCTAGTTTTTCAATTAATACAATGGATGATTTGGATATTTCCCAATGATCTTTTGTTTTAACTGATAAATCTGAAGTGATTGGTGGTGGACGTAAACATGCTCTTGTTAATTTACAACATAAACCATGTGAATCAATGGAATAAAATTGTATCAGTTCTTGTAAACTAGAAAAACTACATTTTGTTGTAATATAATAATAACGATAATCTGGATGTTTTATACGATAATGTTTCACTGTATTCATTATACCCGATAAACCATGTTCTTCATCACGTACAGATAATGTTAGAGAACCTGAGTAGAAGAATAATATCATTAAAAGTTACATGTGATTAATGAAAACACACAGGAGATATGAATGTCCACAAATATTTGAAATGAATTTTGCCCAATGATAAAAAATATGTCACTTTTGCACATTACTAATATGATAAGCTTTTGAAAAAAGAGACAGCCTCTGACGTTATAGTGATAGATAGTCGAAATTACGAACTGATCTTAAATAGACCATTATCAGAAGCATGGAAGCATTGGCAGGTGGTTTTGTCTGAATGTGGGACTCTTCATTAGTATCGTTCCACGAACACCACACACGGGAATCGAATCCAGGACCCTTGTTCTTGAGTGAGGACGTTTAACCTTCAGACCACTGAGTCAGAATCCAATAGTGTTAATGTCCAACTTCAATCGATCCATGATCTTGCGAGATCTTTATTTATTGCCTGAGGTAGATAACTGTCTCATAAGCGATACGGATTGAACTCGATTGGTCAAGGTTTCTCGTTAGAACTCGATGAATTCATGTTTAAGCTGGTCACTTGAGAGCACATGATTGTTATTAATGGAAAAGGCCTTGTAGTGTATGATTTTAAGTTAGTAATTTTAACTATGAGAACAATACTATCTCCACAAATCCCCTCTATCAATAACATAGGGATTGTTTAGATGAATATACTTGATATTGACAAAACATACAATATGGAAAACGTCCGGGCAAAAGCTAAAAATAACTAGTAAGTGTCTGTAGTGTCAAGTTATCTCACTCGCTGTACACTAATAGAATTTCTCCCTCCTGAAATGCAAAATGTTGCTACAGGATTGGCTTAAATCAGCACCTAAACTAGTGATAGGGATTGAATTAGTTGAGCGTGTTGACTGCTTCACTTATCTTGAGAGTCACATCAGTGCTGATGGCGTGGTGTCTGACGAAATCTCAGCACCGATGCAGAGAGCTTAGCTAGCTTTTGCCAACTTGAGTCACTTATGATGTAGGTGAGATATCCGTCTGCTAACCAAATGATGAGTTTACTGTGCAACAGTTCGCTCCGTCCTATTATACGTGTGTGAAACATGGTCACTAAGTTTAGAGGGTATTCTTAGCCTACTAATATTGGATTATAGGTGTCTTCGAAGCATTGCACGTGTATCCTGGGATCACCGAGTAAGTAATGCTGTGGTTAAGAGACGAGCACTAGGTAAGGATGGAAGATCAATAGATGAAATACTGAAACTTTACCAGTTGAGGTGGTTTGGACATGTGTTACGAATGCCCGATCACCGGCCGCTTCGTCGAGTTACGTTTTGTGGTGTAGAAGAAGTCTGGAAGAAAGTTAGGGGAGGCCAAACCAAAACATGTCACAAATCCATGAAGTCACTGACTAGTGGACTGAGTTATGTTGGTGAATGTAGACTACCTGGTTGGGGTCTGCGAGATGATAGTAACAGATGGCTGGAGACTTTGAACGACATGGCTAAAAATCGCTTGCAATGGCGCCGGTGCATCCATTTTTTGAATCCTCTCAGATTTTAGTGCGCTGAATTCCTCATCACCTCTATCTTCCTCCTTTTAAGTTTATTTCACTAGATTATACTTCTTGAATAATATCTTTGAACCCTAATCTCTCCAGTTACTACTAATACTTCTGCTACCTCTACTACCGTGGGATTTGAATTAACAATTACATCCGTGTTTACTAATGTGGTATGGCAACTTGAACTGATGTACTTACGTACGAAGTTCTACGTTGTAACTGACTAACTAAATGATAGGACAATGACTAAGTAGTGAAATAATTCATATTCAACGGAGAGATGGAGATGTCCACTTAACTCTGGTTGTTGCCCCAGAAATTCAACTAAATGCTTTCCTCTTAAAAATAAACAAGAGAAACTTAAAAATAACTATGATTAATAACAATCTTATCAATGACCAAAAAGCATAATTTGAATATTGAACCAGCTCACGATTACTGCAGGCACCTGCAGTAATTATTATTATTATTATACTTTATGATTAAAAAGTTTTAAAATTCTTAAAGGATAATAATCATGCTGAACAGCAAACTCATGGAAGATGACTAGTCAAAATCATGATTTAAATTTTTTTTCTAAAAATTGTTTGTTTAACGTAATTACTCTTTTAATGATTAAAACTTACCTTGGCTGGTTTCACTTTCACGTACTAAAAATACACCTTGTGCATTGCCTTCCAATAGTAGTAATCTTTCAGAGTCCTTACGCGACAACTTAGGCATAAACCATCTATGTGTAAAAAATATAAATTGTTGTATATTTTTTAAAATTTTGTTTCAATTTACAAAAAGACAGGTATTTACTGATTGATAAGTGTCAACTATTATTTTTCATATTGCGAGCCATTATCAAGATAAATAACTTACAACAAACTGATTACTTAAATATACACGAAGAATTAAGTATCATTTTGCATTTGTGAGGCCATGGTAGCATCAGGAATAAAAAGGTACAAACATTACTGGCAGAGTGGGTTATGACTAGGAGAGGAATTCAAGACGCATGTTTTTTCTTGCTCTGGGACTCGTCAGTTGGATTTACCTGCACCTTAAAGTTGATGTTCACTCTGGGAACTTGAAGCCAGTACTGTTCGCTTTAAACACCATCGCATTATTCATTTAGCTACTGAGTTCAGAGATTGAAATGAGGTGGAAACTAATTCATTCCTATTGGTCGTTTGTTGGGGATGCTAGATCTCTATAAATCACTTGGCAATTCTATTAATTTTGTAATTTTGAAATTCCAACAGTGCCCCTTAATACCTCCAGTCTTTTTTCCCCATTCGGAAGAGCCTTAGACCTAATTGGTTAGTTTTCTCTCCAAAGACGCTTTTCGTACTGCATAAATTACACTCTAATTAAATGCTTGTTAATAGATTCTCATAGGGCTGCTTGTGGATGATATAATCTTCCTGCGGATTTCAGACTTTTTGTTCTAAGTTAGGTGAGCTGGGTCGCACAGAATAGATTAACTGCCCTGTTATTGTGTCACTGATTTCAGTCAGTTACAACGTAGAACTTCGTACATGAGTACATAAGTCTAGATTGCCATACCACATCAGCATAGAGACGCAACTGTCAGTTCAAATCCCCTAGTGGTTGAGATAGTAGAAGTATTAGCAGTGTCACTGATTTTTACGTTCTGTTCGCCAATAACAAAATGTATCTTAATCAGCACAAGCATAAGATTGTTTGAAACTTCCCATTGATGTTTAGGACTTCAATTGATCAGTCTCTTTAGGATATGTTTATCCTGTGCTGATTGCCCCGATATCGTCTTTAGGTTACAAAGCATTATTACCACAGGTTGATAACGGCTAGCAGTGGAATAATAAATATTAATGCGAAGATTCAACACAACTAATACAAATGAATTAAACATACAAGCTTTAAGCATAGAAAGTTTTAAAAGTATTATACTTTACTTAACCAGTACTTTTTAAAATACTTTTTGGCTTGATGATTCAAACACAAAACAAATCCTATCATTGCTTCGTAGCCTTGAAGATTAGAATTACAGACTTGTATCTGTGCCGAAATTTTCGGTTCTGATCTATGATCATTCTAAACCAAAATATTGAGTTTTTGATATCTGAATGTCAGTCAATACCTTCAGATCATTGATCACTCTCTAGTAAAATTATTGAGTCTAGAATATCCAAAGGACTTGTACTGTTCTCTAGATGAAAGGTAAATCAGCTAATTAGTTTAACCAACTGAAATGGTAACATTATATGCACCTGGTTGGAAAATATTGGTTTGAAATTATTAGTTACAGTGATCGAGTGAAATCTAAGTAACTTAGAAAATATTATGATTCCTAGTCAGCTAGTAAAAATAGGTTCAGGAATGAGTTGTACAACGTTATGAAATTAATCAATGCCATTAATTCTAAACCACGTAAGCATTTTAGAGCCTGATGCTTACAAATGCTAGTTGACAGATACTGTCCAAAATCGATTACAATAGCAAAGGTGTATTCACGCTTCATTTTTCTTTAAATTTGGCATCTATTGACTTTTGTTGTTAAAAAAACAAGACAACTAATACTATTGAGCCTCTATAAAGAAGAATGTTTTCTTGTTTACATATTTATGAACTACGTTTAGTATTGTTTTAGCAATAAAACCCACTACTAGAGCTTTTTTCAAGACATTGACACTCATGTTTTGTGGGGAGATAAGGAAGAATTCTGGATAATATTTCACACATTTAGAAAATAAACGCTGGCTAAATTGAATATGATCGGATTAAGTGGAATTTTTTTTAAAAAAAACAGACATCAACTGAAGACATACTCTTCAGCTTCGACTGATCCTTTCTTTGCAACAAATGAACTTGGAACATATCCTTTCCTACCGGAACTCAAGTTCTGTACGAGCCACCAATCTGAATCTCTGAATAAAATTAAAAAAATAAGATTATTAGAAAGAATTTATGATGAACACATACAGTTTAACACCATTACTTCTGATAATAACTCCTAAGAAATACATTACAGAAACCACAAGTTCACAAAGTTTGTTGATAATTTTTAGATTGCGAAGCGGAGACTTAGAATTATAATAAAATTAGAAAACTCTAGGAGTCAGAAGGGTTTTTCGATATCGATTCTGCATAGTTTTTTTTTATCTAATTTTGGTACAATTAAACACTAAGAAAGCAGGCCAAGCAAACAAATCGACACTATTGTGAGGTAAAGGGTAAGGCAGTATAATTAAAAATAAAATAAACTAGTAAACAGGAAGAGTACATAACAGAAGTTGCAAGTATTTTGCACAATTAATTCAAGTTCTAAATACCACGACTGATAGTAAACATGAAAAAATATTTTTAGATTTTGGGGTTACAGTGTAGAAAATGGTTTAGTAATTTTTTTTCAGTAACAAGTGAGGTCACGACACAAATTAATGTTTACAAAAATGAGGACGATAAAAGTACTGCATGATTATCTGGTTTGATTACGTTGTTATTGTAGAGTTTTATTACTTTTGTATAGATGTTAACCATGACAACATAGATAAGTGATCAAGGAACATTCCTAGCCATAAATCATCATCACGTCCTATAGTCAAGTCCACGTTAATAGTCAACAGAATAGTCGAGCTAAACTGCTACTTCTCAAACTGTTTTGATTATATTCACTTCATATATTATTCTCAACAACTTGTACCAAATTATCACTACATAGAAGATATTTCGATGCTTAGTGTGGCGATGTCTCGGTATAAACCAGAGACTTGTTGGAAGCAGTGCACATATCACCGATAAGGTCCATGAAACTATACCCAAAAAATTATAGGGAAACTAATAGTTGTTATTGTTGATCTACGAACTTAATCACTAAAACAGAAAGTTAGTAAATATTGCTTGGAAGATACATTTACGTTCGTCAAAAGAATTAAAGACAAAGACACTAGCAACCAAACAATCGACTGAATGGACAGCAGATCAGTTTTTACTATGTTTCGTTAACAGATAATAACGATTAAAATTATCAAAACCTCCTAAAGTTCAAAATCACTAAAGGAATAGGCCGTAATATCAAGCATATAGTTTGTTTTTACAACCACTAACTGACTGACACTATTTTACACTCTTTTATTGTCTTTTGGTACAAAATAAATTTCATACCAATATTTCTAGCCAAAAATAACTTCCGCACGATTCTCATGAAGAGGCCATAGCAGAAACGAACGAGAATTCGTCAGCATTTACTATCATAAACAAAGCAGAGATAAATTAGTCAACGTCTGCATATGTCCAGTAGCTAAAAGTCGTCAATGCAATAGGTACCGGTCTGTTGAACAGTTATATTTGGGCCGACAAAATTTAATAATAATGACGTTCTGGGTTGAATCATAGCGATTCGCAGAAAAACAACATTTTTGCACCCTACTTTAAAACCTAGTGCTCGCTGAAGGCCTGAATCTACGAAATATACAAAATTCTGGTGGGTACAAAATAAATAATTATAAATCAACGAGGTAAGGACACTTACTTGTCTGCTAGCACCAATACTTCATCTCTTCTGGAAAGAAACGTCTCCTCATCTGTACGTGCATTATAATCAAATAAAGCGACAAAGAGTTTTGGCTTAAATTGCTTAACGCTTCTGTCACTGATTTGGCCGGCGGTCAAAGCCTGTGATTCAGTAGGATGAAAAAGACTAATCCCTACGTTTGAAGGGAGACCTGCAGGTTGACGTGACTGCGGCTTGGATGTCATACGGTTAACTAAGGGGGAACCATTTTGAATAGTTTCAGAAACTCTAGTTTTATTGGACCGGGAAGAAAGGAAAGGACTGGTGTTATCCATTGACTGGGAGGCTCTAACACCAATGCTACTTATGTCACCGTGTTTTGAAGAAAAAGCTCTATCCTTTGCATGCATTGACATAACCATTCCTTTGAAACAATTCCCCATAAGTTCCCGCATACAGATGCATCTCAGAGGCTTGACTATTTTGTGGACAAATGTTAGGGCCTGGTTCGAAATCAGCGCAGCAGCGTCCAGTGTCCAATATATTTTTTACGAGCTAGCACAAACAAATTAATTTATTTGCAGTCAATTCTTGTCCTTTCAATACGATTCCAGGTGTTCTTTAGTGCACGAAGAATGGGGTTCTAGACACTAGACTGTCTGGTTCTAGACAGTTGGCAGTTGTTTGTGAGTTTGTATGTCCGGTGAATTGAGTAGTAGGGTTTCTGGATACCACTAGCTATCATATTACTAGACCGGAGATCAGTTAATTGCATTGTTGTAGTGAAGACTGTGCGAGAGGACCGAAGTGTAAGCGTGGGAGAAGAAACAGAGAAAATCGGCGAGATAGATTAAGTTAGTGATCTGAAGAGGTGGCAATAATAACGAATAGCAAGTCTCGAGACATGCATAAAGCACAGCAGGTCCGCGAGGGAGATTATAATCCGTATGTGAGTACGTGATTATCAAGTCTCTTCTCAAGGCTGTCGACTGAGGGGTCTGTGGTCACCTCGTCTGGGTGAGCATTCTAAGTTGTAACGACTCTTAATGGAAAAACGTGTGCAGGAACCTGAGTATTCGCTCTCTGATGCTCAATTTTCCCGACTATTGCCTCGAGGGAAGTGGTGGTAATGCATCGGTAAGGTGCTCCGCTGGGATGGTTTGGTGTGCCTAATATGTGGTACGCCACAATCAGGTCAACTCAAATTCTCCTGTAACTCAAGGAGAATAACTCCACGTGCTGGAGTTGACGTTCGTAAGTTTTATTTTTAAAACACATCACCCATTTTGTTGCTCGTCTCTGAACTCGATCCAAGAGATTTTTCTCTGTTAAGGAGAGGGTGTGCGACGACGTTATAAACTCAAGTTGTGGGCGTGCATATGTTCTAAACAACGTTAATAATAATTCTGGGTGATTGAACAAGGTTTTCTTTGCATAAAGTGAAAAGTAGCATCGGTCTTGGCTGCGTCTCTCATATTGTTCGGGCTTGTGTGGAGGCTTTAAGTGGGTAATAAACCGATATCGTGCTTTGAGGAGACATCAGGGAGCAGACTTCCATTGAGGGTCTAAATCGTTTGCGGAATGTGGGGTGGAATGTACATGACACGACTCTTCAGCTGGGCTAGTTTTCAAACGTTTCTCACTGACGATTATTTACTGCACGTGAAGTCCTTTTTGGGCTCAGTCGAATCCTCTTCACTTTTAATGGACCTTCAGATCTTCTCATCGTCTGCGTAGATCAATGCCGGTTAGCAAACTGTGTATAACAGGTCGTAAATGAATATCAGAAGTAGATGTGGGCATAAGGTGGTCCCCGGTGAAACTCCCGATGCTGGGACTCGCCAATTCGCGTGCACTCTATTTACCTTGGTAAGAAACTTTCTAGTTTTAACTCCTCACACCACACCCACGTAGTTCATAGTAACTTATTTACTCAAGATACTCCAAACTATTTTAGCTCAACGGGACATTTGTCTAATATGTGTCTTATTAATGCTCGTTCGACCTGTAATCCAAAGACAGATTTAGCCATACTTGCGACTATTTGCAAACCATCACTTATAATGATAACTTAGGCATGGACCTCCAGTAATATCTCTGATCTAACTATATCTCTTGAAAACTATGATCTATTTCGAAGTGATAGGTTACAAGGACGATGTGGAGGATGCCTCATTTATGTCCACCCTAGCCCAAAATCGCTCTTATGTGATATGTTGGAACTCAACAGATCGCCAGATTCTGTGTGGGTCGTTCTGAAACCCTCAAATGCAGTTTCCTCACTGTTTGGCTATGTCTACCGTCAGCCTAACGCACCAACAGGAGATCTAGCTTTATTTTCAGAAATATTCACGTTTGCTTCATCCCTACCATTTACAAGCACAGCTGTTTGTGGAGACTTCAACATGCCTGAAATCTCTTGGTTCCCAGTCAAAGCACCTAAACGATTTGAGTAATTTATTGAATGCTAAGAGCTTGGGGAGTGGACTCAACATGTTGTCGGCACAAGAAAAGCGTGCTATTCACCTGAATAATGAATCTTCTACACTTATTAAACTCCTTCGAAATAAACGTAAATGCTATAAAGTTAAAGGAGGTAGCATGTTTATTGAGGAGAACCAAGTGTATGAAGTATCGCAGATGTGTTCAGCATACATTTTTGTGCTACATAGACAAACGGAAACCCAAAAACTGAATCACACCTGACCCACGTTCCTTCCTTTGGAATAGCTGGTGTTGACTTCAGTGTGCAGAACATTTCCAGGAAGCACCATTACATTTAAGGACCAGATGGTTTTCCAGTCAACATGTTGAAAAATAGGAGCAATGATTTGTGTGCTATTCTTCTTTAATTATTTACTATTTGTAACTCGTCTCAAGGTAGTTTCTGAGCCAAGATAGGAGTGGGTGAATGAAGACCATTTCTGCAACTTTCGCGGTTTGGCGTGCGTAGGGTACTGTGTCTAAGGCCTTCGCAAAGTCAAGAAATATTATTTGCACCAGTATTTATAGGTCCAGTCAGGATTTCCAACTGTCCCATGCTTTGAGAAGATTAGTTGCGAATGGCTTGCCTTTCCGAAACCCTTGTGAAGCTTCATGGAGTACATTTTTATTATCCATGTACTCCCCCATCTATACGTTCACCAGCCCTTCCATTACGATCGGCATTATTTGTAGTAATGCTACTGGCCTGTAACACGCTGGGTCCTTCCTATCTCCTCATCTGAAGATTAACGAGAGAGAGAAGGTTCTTTCCATTAAACTTGGAGTTGGTGTGACTGCAGTGAATGCCTGTACAGAGGGCTTCTATACATTGTTTTATGACAATGGGCGAAAATTGTTACAACATGATGAATTTTTTGGGCGTAACGACTGTAGCTGAATTTTCTACCGTAGCAGTTCAATTTGTTTCCAGTAGGTGTAAGTCGAACGCACCTCTCTCCTAGTCCAATATCAGAACACAATAATTCTAGGAGTAAATGGTCTATTTATATAAAAAATGGTAATACAAACAAGTACCTGACTTTTGATACCTGACTTTTGTCCCAAAGACTCTGATGAGTATCCGAGTTCAAAAAGAATAAGTAATGCTAGATCCAACCACAACAGTATCAAATCCAAATATGGCTGTAGCCATAATAAATATCACATTTAAACAACATGTGTACAGTTCAGAAGGAAACATAAAAACTTCAATATAAGTACAAGATATAGAAATAATAACAACATACAATGATAAAATCTCAAAATGGAATCAAATAAAGTACCAAAATGTCAACAGAAAGAGTAAGTCATATCATAACACAAATAAATAAACATGGAGGGATTTTCCAAAAAACAAAACATTCAAAATAGATTTTACACCGGCCCGCAAAGTTCATCCATGCAAAAGAGGCAGCGCTCACTGACACTTCAAGTTAGGCTTCACTCTCATCCCCTAATCCACACCGGAAGAACGAGTAGGACTTACAGCAGTACGCCTACCCGCCATCCAACATGGATATGACCTATCAAGCTAACTAGGTACCTGTACCTTCCCATCAGGTCCTTGATTCCCCTATCTATCGTAGCATGACCTAACGGTAGTATAACCCAAATCCAATTAACCCACATAAACATGTACAACACGTCGTAAAGCTGGTCATATCCTATCCGGGAATTACATTCCATATCATGGGGATGAGTCGTCAATCCACCACCACTTGCTCCGAACGGCAGATACGATGAAGTCCGTGATGCTGAATTATCAACAGAAGTTCTTGACCCATAGATAATATGCAAGGGTGGGATCTCCAATTTTGATATTTCCTCGTCTCGCGAAGACCTTAAGTAGCATAACATGGGACCAATATTTATCTCTCCATCTCCTGATACAGAGGAGGTTTGATCAGCATTGGTCATCGTCGGCAACTTATTTGTCACATCAGTGACATCCAGATTATTATCATCGTCATCAGGATTCCGTTGTGTCAGACAGGTTGCGTCGTTTCGGTCTGCACTAGCATCCGTATAGTGAAACTCCTCGATTGTTGTATAACTCATTGTTGTATAACTCATCTCTACATGAAAGAACAGCATTAGTGTCACAATCCAAAACCGATAAACTCACTTGTTGTTCTTCATGTTCCGTTTCAGAGACACAAGACATATGCACATCAATAGCATCGTTATCATGCAACACTGTAGACTGGCTGTTACCATCAGACGCTTCCTTCTCATCATCACTTGACCGACAGTCAACCGAAGTAGGAACACTTACAGTTACACAACCCTGTGTATCCTCAATCAACTTAACATTCGCGGCAGGGTCCGATGACGTCAAAACACTAGAAGGCTCGTTCGATGAAGTTGATCGACTAGTCACTATAGGTGGACTGCTCACACTTTCTGTCTCTTTACTATCGCTGTCACTACTAAGATTCTGATGACTACTATTTCCATTGCTAGTCATAGCATCCGAAAGAGAACGAAGTTTAGGCTTCTTAATAATAGTAGCATCAGGTTGTTTCTTATGCTTCTTAGCTTCGGTAGCAGTATGTGAGCGTAACGTACGATCATTTCGACGACGATGAGTGTCTTTCAACTTCCATCGATCACTATTACTCGCAGGAGTATCATCAATGCTATTATCATTAGTAGCCGCAGCTGTACAAGCAGCAGTACACTTCTCATGACATCCAGTCGACTCATGCACAGTGGCTAACTCTACTCGATCAACATTGCTTTCCTTACTAGGAATGCTCTTAGCCTCTTCTATCTTATCACTGTTGGTAGTGCTCATCCCGAAGCTTGTAGTACAAGTCAATGATGGTGGAGTGCGACAGGTGGACAATTCCGTGCTCGATTCCTCATGCTGCATATTCAACACAACAGCATGTCCATGAAACCTAGATGACTCCTCATTGCACCTAGGATACCCAATGTTAGCCTTCTCAGTACTGCCATCACTGTGGCTAAAGCTATTGCCACCGACGCCTACATTCTCCACGCTCAAACATCCAATTTCGTCTTGATCCGAAGTACACAAGGAAGCTATATTAGCAACATCAACCGAAGAAACAGCACTACCTATAGTGATTCCACTATCGTTACCATCACGTTTATTATTCACATCAACTACACTATTAATAGATACGTCAGGTTTCACTTCCACCTTGACGTTATTGTTGTCCACAATGATGTTCCGACTATTCATAGTTAATGACAAGTTGCAAGATAGTTGGCATGCAGGCTTTAAAGCTATGCTACCACTTTCACTAACACTATCAATGTTGCTATGACTACTTGGACCAGTATACAACTGTCCATCCGTTGACCGTAAACAAACATCAGCAGGACGCGCTAAGCTGCTAATATCTTCCGCTTTAATATCATGATGCTCTATAGAACTAGATATAGTAGCCCGCAAACATCCTGATTGCTCAGCAACATGAAGTGCTGTGTCACTATTCAAACTTGTTGTCCTAGAATCAACTCTAGGTCGAGTTAAATAATTTACCCTACGTGAAGGGTTCCGAACATAAGCTTTATTCCATCCAGCCAATCCTGTTTTGTCCTTATTCATATTTACTGAACTCACTAACCTCTGTTTGCTCGAATCCAAATAACCGTTCCTTGCTTTTCGAGCAGTTAAGAGGCTTTTACCATCACACACCTCGGATCCATCCTGATGCCCACCCTTTTCGCCTTTTTCTTTCTTTTCCATACTTAAAAAAGCCATCTTATCTGCTACACAAACCGGCTTCTTACTAGGATACGCATCAAGGTGTTTTAAATCATCGCGGTCACATACTCGGTTTTCAACAGGGTATACTTTTCTGATACAATCAACAACTCTCTTAAATTCCGGGTGTGAGTTAGGTGTAAACGAAGAATCCTCATGTCTCGCACGCAGATCACTAATAGCTTCCGTACTATGTCCTGTTTTAGATCGATTAGCTAATCTTCCGAATCTACTACTAGCTATCTTAGCACGAGACATAATAAAATCCGTCAATTCATTGAAATTAGGTTCTCTTTCCTCTTCGTCCCACTTAATTCCCAGCTCTGCCCACTGGGCTTGCATTCAATGAGGTAAGAGCCTAACTATTCGTTCTAAAGTTACTGGAGAATTTAGTTCTGCAATACAATTTAACTGTTCCATAGTAATAGCAACGTTTTGCATTTTAATTGCTAATTCCGTCAATTTTTCTGGATCATTATAGTCCGCATTCCCAGTTCTAAACAAGTCCTCCAAAGTTTCACGGGCTATCACATGCGATTGTCCAAAGAGCTGCTTTAAAATAGCCTTAGCTCTTTTATATCCCACTTGTGGTTCCATTATAAGGCAACCTTCAATCGCATTTCTTGCTTTTCCTTTACAGTAGTGAATTAAATATAATAAACGCAAATTATCATCCCTTACTCTAGGTTCTATAAACGTCTCAAACTGCTTAACGAACCTAAAGTAGTCTCGGTGTTTGCCGTCAAAAAGTAGAAGTTCAACCTTAGGTAATTCCAAGCCTACTATCGGTGTCCTAAGCATCTGATCCTTCTCTGGTACCTTGGAATTCTCGCCCAAATTTTGTTCCTTAATGCCTTCTAAGGGTGACTTACAATAATAAGTATCAAACATAACATCACTACTGGTGGAAAGTGAACCCATTAAACAAGAAGAATCATAAACGACTTGCCTAGCATTTCGGGATTCTTCATGCTCTTCCACCCTCTTCGTGTTTGTTTTCTTTCGGCAGCTCATGGGTAATTGAAGTTCAACGGAAGATAAATAACAAATACAAAATATAGAAATTCCACCGGTAAATCTTGGTCAATAAAAATACAAAAAGATCAGAAAATCGTTTCCAAAATACAGTTCGATCAAAAAAAAACGATAAGTAATCCAAAGTTCTTCTTCCAAGAAGTTTAATATTGTAAACGATTAAAATTCCAAATGTTTCCTTATTCTTCTTAATAATCAGACTGTAGTAGGCTTGTTCTTCTTAATTGTCAGACTGTAGCTGTTCTTCTAATCAAAAGTCAGACTGTAGTTGAATTTTCTACCGTAGCAGTTCAATTTGTTTCCAGTAGGTGTAAGTCGAACGCACCCCTCTCCTAGTCCAATATCAGAACACAATAATTCTAGGAGAAAGTGGTCTGTTTATATGAAGAAATGGAAATACAAACAAATACCTGACTTTTGATACACCTTCCAAGTCCCTATTACCCTGATGGGTATCCGGTTCCAAAAGAATAAGTGATGCTAGATCCAACCGCAGCAGTATCAAATCCAAATATGGCTGTAGTCATATTAAAGATCAAATTTAAACAACATGTGTACAGTTCAGAAGCAAACATAAAAACTTCAATATAAGTACAAAATATAGAAATAATAACAATATACAATGATTAAATCTCAAAATGGAATCAAATAAAATGCCAAAATGTCAACAGAAAGAGTCAGTCATATCATAACACAAATATATATACATGGAGGGATTTTCCAAAAAACAAAACATTCAAAAAAGATTCTACAAGGACTTTAGTTACCTTAGTACTGCGTCAGGTGTAATATGGACATTCCCTAAGTCGTCAGCGGGCATTGGGTTTGTGTAATACTCTGACCATGTGGATGCCTGTTTTAACTGATCGGTACAGTTTGTGTTGAAGTTCTCAGCCATCTCTAGTTTGGTGAGGTCTTCCTCATTCGGACCTCCGAGAGAACACAAAAACTGATTCGTAGGTTTTCTTTTAGTCATGAACTCCACAGGTGCTTAGGGTTTGCCTGTAATTGGACAGCTAGCTTCATCTGAAATCGTCTCCTATCACTTCGAACTTTGGCACTGTATCTGTTTCGCAAAGCCAAGTAAGGGCCACGGTTGGAATCATTCACGAAGACCTTTCGCTTATATCACTTTCGACTTTTCGCCTGTAGCCAGCGTTCATTGTCTCGCCTAACTCAATTTGTTCTCTTATCAGATGTGTGGTGTGCCTGAGGTACACTTATGAAAAGAACCAACGTTCTTTATGTTGAGGGTGCTACCATAGGATCTCGAAGTGTTTGCTAGTCCGTCGTTACCGCGGACTCCGATTATTTCACTGTTTTTAATTATTTACTCTATCCAGACAATGAAATCCTTTGTTTATACCTTTGGCTTTAGTGATGACGGTTTCATTCTTTTGGTTTGGTATTTTGAGAATTATGCTCTGGAGGTCTAATCATTGAAGGTTTGCAATTAATTCTGATATAATGATATATTCCGGCTAATTGCCTGTAACTTACATGTAAGCTTTCGGAACCTGGAACTCAATTTTTAGCAGTTTTTATTTTAGGCCATAATTACAGGTAATTAACTTACCTGTACTTCAAAAGCAAGCCAGAGTAGAATTGAAGCATAAGAATTGTGAGCTATGTAATGAATGGATAAAATTATGAAAATACTTTAAAACAATTAGTCCCTTTTATAAATTTTGATAGAACAGTGAGAAGACGTAATTGATCTGAAAAATGTGATGTATTTGCGCTATACATTTCGAACAATCTGGTCACACATATTTACTTGTCAAGGCATTTTATATGAAGATGAATAAAAGGTCAATTAAATAAAAGTTCAAATAGACATAGGGTGATAATTGTAAATAAAGGAGAGAGAAAATTAACGTAATATGAAAAGAATAAGAAGGGGTAGGAAAATTGTCACATTACCCTAGGCTTAAAGATTACCAAGGTAAATTCAAGGTTATGACAAATTGTTTCTGCACACATAAAGGGGGTTTTAATTTTCTAATAGCCAAGGCCTCCATAAACCTCAAAATTCGTCCTTCAACATTTCTATACAATGTTTTGAAGGCTGTCTTGATGTCAATCTTATGCCCTGTCTCAATTATGTGTTTGGCGATCGATGAACATGGTTTTCTATTTCCAACGTTAATCGGCTCATCTGACGTTAACTGATTTTGAAGCCACTTAGGTACATGTTCCACAACCCTTGATTGCAAAGTCCGATTACTCCTCCCTATGTATGTGTGTCCACACAAACATGTAAATTGATAAATACAATGGGATGTGATGTAATCATTAGAGCAACGTTTAGGTATATGAGAAATCATGGACTTGGTCTTTTCAATGATAATCAGTTTAGCAGCGTTGTATGTTTTCTCTATGGCTGCTTTTAGTCTCTGTCTTATTATTAGACCATTTGCTTCACCTCTAAATGGTAAAGTGATATAAACCTTTTTCTTTTCAGCAGAATCAAACACTTGCTTTTGTCTTAACCGATCTCTACACCTATTGATAAACTTTAGCGGATAGCCATTTGAAATCAATGCTTCAGTTAAGAATTTCGCATCGTCGTCAAATGTATCCGTGGTGCAAATCCTTTGTGCCCTATTGAAGAGGCATTTTACTAAACCTCGCATGTGTTGCAGTGGACAAAAACTGTTGAAATTTAGGTACTGTCCAGTCCACGTCGGCTTTCTATAAACAGACCGCTTTATAGTTCCATTATCTCTTCGGTAATCTTTAAGCCTAGGGTAATGTGACAATTTTCCTACCCCTTCTTATTCTTTTCATATTACGTTAATTTTCTCTCTCCTTTATTTACAATTATCACCCTATGTCTATTTGAACTTTTATTTAATTGACCTTTTATTCATCTTCATATAAAATGCCTTGACAAGTAAATATGTGTGGACCAGATTGTTCGAAATGTATAGCGCAAATACATCACATTTTTCAGATCAATTACGTCTTCTCACTGTTCTATCAAAATACTTTAGTCTGGGTAATTCTTCAAAACTATTTTTGAACAATGAGTAAATAGAACGCGCGTATATATATATATATATATATATATATATATATATGAAGTTGTCAGAGTCCTTTTAAAAATGTCATAGTTTTTGAAGTGCTTGTAGTGCTAAAAAAGGAAAATGACGAAACAGTGGAACTATCAGCCACGAGTTGTCGGTAGAACATAGTTGTAATGCAGCCGTTTCATATGTATATAAAGTGTGTATAAAGTGTGTACACTTCACTCATTTGTCCGCGATATCTGCTAGATCATCGGGGGGTGTTAGTCTTCTAGATACTTCCCTTAATCGGAAACCTCTGAAACCAAATCCACTATAATACTTCCCCATCTATATCACACTAACCAACCAAGTGATTAATAAATCGTATGAGCTTTGACGGTTTCTTATCTCCTATCTCACACGCGGTTAAGAATTGTTACAGCTTGTCACTACACTGACTCACGCTCAGTAGCTGTTACCCTAAGTTCAAAATACTAGATGTCTCCAGACAGCTGTCTATTAAATCTCCAACCTCTGCACCGATTTCAGTCGGTAGAGTACCAACTAAGTGTGCCTCTCTGATTACCTGAGGCCTTATTCCACGTGCCAAAAGCTTCCATTTTGGGTTACCGGAAGTCTGAACCCAGAGATGACATCAAAAGTGGTTACCGTCAAACCAGATAACTGAAAGAAATCAATGAGAATATTTACAGCACCGTATTGTGTCTCCATATTATCACTGGGCTTTATATGTAAGTGAAAGAGTTTGTTGATGGTATGGCTGGAAAAACTGAACATTAGTATTCTTATAATCCCCTAATTATTGTTTTGAAGAATGGTTATCTAAAAAAGACTTGAAGAATTGTTTATGGAACCAGTCGGAGCGTTCAAAGCCATCGATGATAACTGAAGACCAATCTAAAATTAATCAAATGGTATAATGGCAGTTCTGTATATTGAATGAGTTGTAGAAATACATTGTCGTCTTTGAATGTAGGTATGTGGTTAAATTTCATGTACATGTTGAAAACTGTTTTCAGATAGTTCCAAAGACAGTGGATAAGAATTCGTACAGTTGAAGAAGATTATTGCAGTGAAGCGATCCTAGAGCTGGGAGGACAGGATACATTAGGAACTGATCCGATTCGTCGAAATAATTGATGACGCTGTAGAAATTAGCATGCATGCTATTCGTGGAATATTCGATTTCGCTTGGGGATGAATTATTTCTCCACTTTCATCACCATAAGATCATAAATATAATGAGACTGAAGAACCAGAGAATTCGAAGTTACATTAGTTGTTAATTCTTAGTAGCTTATCGTGTACAGGAAAAAATATCATCGGAATGGAATTTTGTGCGTTCACAGAGACGTCAGATGGATTGTAAATAACCAAGCGAATAGGCTTAATCCGGTGTGTTTCGAAGGATTGCTTTATTGAGTTGTGGAGGTTCTCATAGTTGACGAGGTCAGTCGCGTCCCTAGGATGCGGGTCGAGTGGATGTTAGGGATTATAGAAATGGAACTGCCATCAGATTATTTCCTAATGAATCTATTTCGATGGACGCCTTAAAGGAAAATGATGAGTTTATTCAGATTTGGCAGTAAGTATTGACTGAATATTCGTAACCATCTTCTTCTGAATGTTGTTCTTATTCTATCCGGGTTACTAAAGAAAAATCACTAGTGTGCAGAATAATAAAAACGCTTACTCACTTCCGAACGTCTGCTAACCCTTGGGAATTATAGACCGACTTTGTTTTGAGCTTTTATGTCCGTGGTTTCTATTCACTCCTTTAACATTATCCTCTAATTCTCTGTACACTATGTTCTTTTGTCTGCCTCTTCCTTTTGACTTGAGTATTTCAAGTTAGGGTTTGTATTAAGATGGAATTGATGACTTTCGAAGTGTGTATCAAATAAATGTCTGAAAAATGGACCCAAAAATCTGTTGTTATTGACCATTAATTTTCAGCCTTTTCACTCCGGCGATAACCTTAGGGCGGTCTTATATTCTTTCAGAAAAGTGTATAAAATAAACATCGCTAGCTTCTAAATGTAATTTATATTTAGGTAGTTTAACTAGGAGCTTGATTTTATTTATATATGAAGATTTTGTTGTGGTAGAACAGCAGCCGTATTACCGGTAGATATTTGTACAAAGAGGTAGTGGAAGAATATGAATGGTAGACGGGATGACCTTTTTATTCCCAAAGATTCAAAAGAAAATGTCCTAGAAAACACGTATTATGAATTACTGTAAATAATAAAAATTACAACAACTGAAGGCAATATTGACCACAGAAACAACATTCCGAACGAGCGACTGGGCAAATTACCTGTCTGTAATATCCTTCCTATAGTTTTGAATCAGTGTGAAGGAACTATCTTTATGCTAATATGCCATACGCTCATGTACTTATTAGAGTTTCAAAAACTTTTGGAAGAGTGGGACTAGGTTGCTCTTTTCCACTATTAAAAGTTGGTTAGTATCCCAAAGCAAGCGTCAACAGATTTTCTAGTTTATATCAGCCTAGGAAAATGAAATTGGATATTGGACATTAGGGTCGATTTTGAAGCTGGATTACTCGCGCGGTTTCACAAGCAGGCACGTTGTTTCAGGAAATGAATGAACAGTTAGTTTTTCGAGGCACTCTAAGTGGACACCGTGGCTGGGTTACTCAAATAGCAACAAATGCTACCCAGCCGGATCTTCTTGTTTCAGCTTCTCGAGGTAAATTTTACGAGTGAATTGATTTTTTCAGATAAATCCTTAATTGTTTGGGACTTGAGGCGTGAAGCTGGAGAGTATGGATTACCTGTGAGATCTCTACATGGGCATAATCATTTTGTCAGTGATGTGGTTATGTCATCTGATGGTTTATATGCTTTGGCAGGGTCATGGGATCGCACCCTGAGATTGTATGATTTGGAAACTGGGAAAACAACCCGCCGGTTCTGTGGTCATGAAGGAGATGTGTTAAGCGTGGCGTTCAGTGCAGACAACAGACAAATAGTCAGTGGATCACGGGATAAGACTGCGAGGTTGTGGAATACTTTGGGTCACTGCAAATATGTATTCAACGATGGCGGCCACACTGACTGGGTCTCATGCGTTCGGTTTTCTCCAAACACAGACCACCCTATTGTTGTAACTTGCGGATGGGACAAGCAAGTTAAAGTAAGTGTCTTTTTGTTTTCCTATTTACCTTTCCAGGTTTGGGGGTTAAGTGACTGTAGTTTACGGACAACACATTATGGACATACTGGTTATCTCAATACAGTGACAGTTTCACCTGATGGGTCTCTTTGTGCTAGCGGAGGAAAAGATGGGCAAGCCATGCTGTGGGACTTAGCGTTAAATAAGTTCTTGTATACGCTACCGAGCGGCGGAGTAATTAACGCCCTATGCTTCTCTCCAAATCGTTATTGGCTTTGTGCTGCAGTTGGATCTAGCATCAAGATATGGGATTTAGAAAACAAAGTCCTGGCCGATGATTTGCGCCCTGAAATGATCTCAGGAAACTCGCCAGCAAAACAATTGTCGCCAGATTGTACTTGTCTAGCGTGGTCTGCTGATGGTCAAACCTTATTTGCTGGGTTCACAGATAACCTCATTCGTGTTTGGCAAATGGCGTAATAAGTCATAAGTATAATATACCGGTTGGAATAAAGCTGTTTTTATTTTTTCCGAACAAAGTTGTAAGTGTTATATTTCGTGGAAAGATTTCTGGGGAACCCCATCACTTAACGCAATTTAATTTTCTTTCACGGCATGCAGCCCAATCACAGCTTTCTTGATTACTTTAAATTCTTATGCAACAAAAAGAGTGAATTTCAGTAGACCAGGCTATCCTATATTATAGTAATTGACAATTAGCAATTATGTTACTAATTATCTCTAACTTATTAATGCGTTATAAGAAGTCCAACTACGGTACCCCAGTGTTCACCGTAGTATAGCTCTGCTTTTTTAGAAAAGAATTTCGGCTGTCGTAACCTATACAATAAACAAACCATGTGTGTTCCTGACCATTTGCGAAAGCTCAATAGTTTCTAGGATTAACCTTAATCATCAGGCTCAGATTAGTTAGAGTTAGAGAGTTACTCAATCAATTGGTTTTATGTGGCTAATTCGGCAATCAAATCACTTAGAAACCTATGGAGAACGTGAAGTGCATTGTAGCCAATCGTAGTTGCACCTAGTGAGTACCGATGTGATTTTGTTACTTATAAATGTTAACTGATAGGGATGTCTCCTCGATCTCCACGAGTTTTTTTGTGAACCGCAGTAGTAATTGTGTCCTGTTCAGCTGTCCTCGCTGATTAGTTTAGTCCCACACATCAACTGTTCTGAAAGTTTGTTTACTGTATTTAGACTTCCTATGCTCTGATTTGAAAACGTGTAACTGCATTTTTCTATCGGTATTCGTTAATTCAACACCGTACATTATCGTGCGAATATATGTGTATATGAAGCAGCTATCAGTTGCTGCAAAATATTATTCTACCTATTTGTAATCATTGTAAATGCAAATCTTTACACTCCATCCTCAGGCTATATTATCAATGCTTAGTCTTTTTCCTTATCGTTGTTACTTCCTTATTTTCCGTACTCAGTTAGTTACAACGAAGAACTTCGTACGTACGTACGTACATCAGCTTAGGTTGCCATACCGCATTAACACAGAGGCGCAACTGTCAGTTCAAATTCAATAGTGGTAGCGATAGTAGAAGTATTGGCAGTAATGGAGAAGATTAGGTTTCGAAGATATGGTTAGCGAAGTATTATTTAGTGAGATAACTTTGGAAAACGGAAGATAGAGATCATGAGAAATCCAGAAGGTTAGAGATTTAGAGAACACAACGAGTGAATGCACCTGCGCCGTTGCAAACGATTTTGAGCCATATCGTTCAAGGTCCCTAACCATCGATTATTATCATCTTGCGGACCCCAACCAGGCAGTCTTCATCTAACAACGTGACTCCATTCACTTTGTCAGTGACTTTATGGATTTGTGTCATGTTTTTGTTTGGTCACCTCCAGCTATCTTCCAGCCTGTCTTACACCACGCATAATCGCTCGTCGAGGCAGTCGGTGGTTGGCCATTCGAAACACATGTTCCAAGCACCTCAACTGATGAAGTTTCACTACTTCATGAATTTATCTGTCATCCCTACCTAGTACTCGTTTCCTACCGATAGCATCGCTGACTCAGCTGTCTCAGGATATACGAGCGATATTACGAAGACACTGATGATCGAATACTAGTAGCCTGAGAATATCTTCTAAGCTTAGTGGCCATGTTTCACACTTGTATAGTTGGACGGAGCAAACTGCTGCACAGTAAACTCGTCCTTTGGTTAGCCAACGGATATCACGGAACGGTGTAAATTGACAAAAGCAAATCGATCTTTCTGTATCTGCGCTGAGATTTCGTCAGTCACCAGGCTATCAGCGCTGATGAGACTCCCCAGATAAATGAAGTGATCAACACGCGCGACTACTTCACTCCCTATCACTAGTTCAGGTGCCGATGCAACCCAGTCTTGAAGCAACATTTTGCATTTCGAGGGAGAAAACCGCACCCCGAACATGCTTGCATTGTTGCGCAGGATAGTCAGAAGACTGCATTTTGTCAGCGTCTTCAACGAATAGGACCGTCATCAGCACACTAAGTCAGCAAGCGTATCTCCTGGTAGGAGGTCTACCTCCGAAATGTCTGACGAGGATAATGTTGACTCAAAGCAAATATACGACAAAGTTAAACGAGAATGGAGTGAGTTGACAGTCCCGAAGTAACTTAATCAGATGACAGTTCTCCGTAAGCTCTTACTCGACCATTGGTGTTCGAGTAAAGAGCTTGTTTAAGGCTAATGTACTTCCTTGGTACACCTTTCAATTACAGACACTGCCACGAGCTTCAGGATCAACGGAGTCGAATGCAGCTTTAAGGTTGAGGAATACTACTATTATGGGATGTCGGAACGTGTCTTTGTTATAGGACCTGACCTAGTGTGGATATCTGGTCTATACATCCATGTCCAGGTCGAAAACCAGCCTGGTTTTCTCGAATCTGATCTTCACGAGTTCTAGTTAGGCGTCTAAGGATAATCGAGGCTAACAATTTAGAAACTATATTAGTTAGACTGATTCCCCTGTGATTGTCGCAAGAAGACGTTTGTCTTTTCTTATAAGTTCGGACAATCAGCGATTGAGGCCAGTCAGATGGGATTACGTCTAGTTCCCAGATTCTACCTAGGATCTCGGTCAGTCTAACCGTTAAAACTGGACCACCATCCTTAAAAATCTCAAGGGTAAGTATATCAGGTCCTGCTGCTCTCCCTCGCTTCAGATTTCCTACAGCATTCTCAACTTCATAAAGACTCGGAGGACTTATATTGATTTGCCATTGAGGATGACTGGAGATCGTGGGCAACTGGAGTGTGGCTGAAGGCCAGTTGAATTGATCCATAAAGTGTTCTTTCCTTCCATCCAATCTCCTGGATTGAGAATGAATTGTACAGCCATCCTTTTCCGAGATAGTCTTACATACAGTCGTGTTCCTAATACCGGTTTCCTTGATAAGTCAGAACAACTGTCTGCTGTTCCCTATCACCGCTGCTTTTTCCATCGCCTGCTTGGGCATTAAAGTCACCAGCAATCATTACTGTATTAGAGCGTCTAACATTTTGCAGTTGGTCTGAAAGCTTTCTGAAAAACTCATCTTTCACTTCGTCTGAACTGCAGTCAGTGGGAATGTAGACAGATACGACGAATAGGCAACGGTGAGTCTCCCTATCTTTCCGAGTCCTTACTGTCTCGTTCGGTCGGACAGCGCACAAGCGACTATCTACAGGGATCCGGTCTAGGAGAACTAGTTCTGCCCTAGGACTAAATGCTATACATACACCAGCGAGACCCCGGGAAGCAGCATCAAGGCTTCCAAATACACGAAGGGTAAATCGAGTTGGTTTTTTTTATCTTGACAAGGTTAAATCAAATAATGGTTTTACTAGGATCCTGTATGCACGTTTCCGAGAAGCAGCATACATCAATGCCGTGAGATTCTAAAGTCTTAGCTAATGAAGCCTGTTGCCCTATTTGACACAATGTCCGTACATTGAATGCTCCGACATGTAGTTTAGAACGGAGTTTCAGGAGACCAGAAATAACGTTTCGGGAACTCGAATCGTTTGTAGCAGAGGTGCGGGGTGATAAAAGAATGTGAGAAGAGTTAGTGGTGAAGATAAGGGGGATGTTAGGGGGTGTAGGAAGGATTTGTTTGTGACCGATTTGGTCTAGCGTGCTGTTACGGGTATGAGGGCGGATGCCACTTCCCGGCTGCCCACACTGTGGAATGGTGTTTCTTGAGGAACCTGAAAAGGAAGGTAGATTACTATAGATCTTAGAGACCTGGGAGCTTGACCACAGAGCCCAAGGTACCGGTTATGCACGACCTTTTTATGCGAGGGTTTTTAGAGTATTAGCTCCGTTCTTGTTTAAAAGGCAAATCCGTGAGGTAGGGTGAGGTGTGACATTTGTTGGTTGTCCGAGGAAAATACCTTACAGCTGTCATACCTCTCTGCAGTCAGCAGTACGACTTCGCCCTCCGACATTGAGTAGCTGCTTTTAGTCTCATCGTTCTCCAATCGACCTGTCTGGCATGGTAGAACGTACGCGAACATAAGTTCCAGCCAATATAGCTCGGTTGGGTCATGATGATAGGCAAGCCCGACCCCTACGTCAAGGTAGCAGCTACGGTCGGGATTTTCCCTACTAATCAGATATGACAACCCAGGCCAATGTACATCTGTGCCAAGTCCTACGTTCATTCATTTGATATCACAGTATGAGCAGATTTACCAAATAAACATATTTGATTTTCAGAACACTGGTAACAATACTCTGATGCAGTCACCTGGTTATTTGCATTGATGTTTCCTTATAGTTGATTACTGGATTCATTGCTTAGTGACTCCTGGAATTCATAACAACTCCAGTTCAATTACAGTGTGACATTTTCAGCGATCAAGTCAGGCTTAGATGAAGTCTGACCCTTACACTGTTAAAATTCTTTTCCAAGTCAGTTTAGAACAAGCTGTTCTTAAGCTGACCTTTGTGTTGTTATAACATTAGAAATCACTAACTAAAGAAGGCATTGTGGAACTCACATAGAAAAGAGTATCGCAACAGTAATATCCAATTCTTACCCCAGGGGACATGAAAGATGCTTCTCCACTCACTACCAGAACTCAATGGAGTAATCATCTCTAATTTAAATACGTTTTTTCTTCTTACCTCCATGTTGCATAGCTTCTCTGAATCTTTCAACCCGCTATTATGATCATGTGAATAGCAGGAACATGAATACAGGAAATAATCGTTCTGAAACAACTAGCATAAATTAACATATATTGTTAGTAAATATGACCAGTAGATAGGAGTCTTCGAAACGATTAAAGTCGAGGAGGGCTCGTCGGGTAGTTTCGAAAGGTACAGACAGGGGAGAAGACATGCTAAGCCGCGGAAAGTCATAGGCAGCAACAAGGCCAAACAGATGTTTTAATCATGAACTATCTTCCAATACTTTGTCTAGTGGTGGATGGACTGTTTGTTTAAGGTTGTCGAGTCAGAAAAACTCACCAGTGTTGATAAAAGACGTCCTGTAGTTTACTGGATTGATTTTGTAAATCTTATGATCTGAAATAAGAAGCATCTGCTTCGTTAATTGTGACTATCATAATGAGGTTACTAAGCAAGTGTAAATCGCCTATTCACCGTTACTTAACTCGTCATCCAAATAATCATATTCTGGACGAGATAACAAGAACAGTTTTAAAGAGAGCAGAGCAAACAATCGATCTCAGGCAATGCTGGTCTTATGATTCTTTGGAATCCTACAAAAGTGCTGGAAAAAATATCCCAATCTACACATTTTGATATTTTTTAGCACAGAGAGAAATCTATGCTTCTCTTATTCTTAGTTATAGTAAATAGAATCAATATCGGGAAATGTTTATATTAGAAAAATCAACATCTTCAAATGAGAGAGTTGGTGAGGAATTGATGATTAATAGTGCAGAATACTCTTGTAGACCACTTGATGAAACTAGTTTTAGCAACTCTATTTCCACTGCCACACTGCAACTATTATTCATTATTTCAGGTCAACACAACTGCATTGTATCGCTAGATCAAAATGACTTCACAACGATGTATTAAATAAAAAGACAGGAAAAGCAGTTACTACGATTAAAAGAGAAGGCAGTTACTGCTTCTGGTGATATAATTAGTACATTTTTATCATACGGATTTCCATACCCTAGGGGATGTAATTGATCAGAACAACAGATTTTATGGATGGCTGGAAACCACCTTTCTTATGTTACGGGTATGAGAGCGGATGTCACTTCCCGGCTGCCCATTCTGTGAGAGAGTGTTTCTTGATGAACCTGAAAGGTAGATTAGTGTTGGTCTTAGAGACCTGGGATTGCGACTGTAAAGCCCAAGGGACAACTGCTTGAGGCCGGTCACGCACAGCCTTTTTATGAAAGGTTTTTTGAGTATTAGCTCGCTCCCAAAAGCCCTTCCCGACGGAGACGGAAATCCGTGAGATAAGATGAGGTTTGACACTTTAGGACCAACATTTATAACCCTCCCTTCCTTGTGAGAAGGCAGCATCACTATATATGCTGGTTGTGCAAGGGGAACGAACACCTTACTGCTGTCGCAACCCTCTGCAGTCAATGGTACGACTTCGCCATCAGACCTTGAGTGGATGCTTTTAATCTCATCGTTCTCCAATCGACCTGCCTTGCATGGTAGAACCTATAGGAACGTAAGTCCCAGCCAGTATAGCTTGGCTGGGTCATCACGATAGGCAAGCCCGATCACCACGTCAAGGTAACAGCTACGGTCGGGCAATATAACTGCTAATACTTTTGCTATCTCTACCACTATGGGATTCGAACTGACAGTTGCGTCTCTATGCAGATGCGGTATGGCAACCTGAACTTATGTATTCATGTACAAAGTTCTACGTTGTAGCTAACTGACTGATTTTTGTTCTAACTTGAACTCATATAAATTGCTCGTTGATCACGCATCAGTATTACATCATAAATGTCCACCGCCTACTCTCCATTGCTATTATATTTCAACTTAGACAGATGCACGAATAAGCTCAATAGTGTGTTGTGGTTCTTTTGGCAATGATGCTTTTATGTCTAAGTTCAAATACTGTAAACAACTAGGTTCCAAACTGTCTGTGTCAACATTTAAACTAATGGTGTAAAGCAAAGTAGTAGTTGAGCACTTTAGTTATCTTGTAATTCCAAACAAAGTGTCGGTATGATTTAGTAAACTTTTGCCAACCTTATCATCACTTGTCATACAGACGATGTCTACATCACCAAACAATGGACAAGTTTACTACTTTGAAAACTACCCTATCCTTGAAACATACTCTACCAAATGGAGTATATGAGTAGACTGCCAGGTTTTTCGAATTACTACTGGTCGCGTACTGTGGAACGGATAGAGTGATCAGTGTCAAGATATTAGGCAAAATTTCACAGACCCGTTTGTAAATCTTGATCGATGTATTTCCTATTAACATTCTGTTGTTAAATTATTTCTGATCGCTTTGTAATTCTTCATTTTTAAAAATTCTTTCTGCTAAAATACGAATGTGATTCGGGCAACTTGTGTTCCTATGTTGGTAATATAAAACTGAATGACTTATACCAAAATAATTGTCAATCATTTGGGAAATAAAATAAAACTAAGCTATTGTTCACTGAATATTTTTATTAAAAAAATTACAAACAGATGGTGTACATGAAATTGAATGACAACGAAAACATCAACAACACGAATTATTTTCTTAAGTTAAAATAGATTTTGTATCCACTTCGACAAGACTTTTCATACCTTCAACTGCAAATGACCATTCTTTTAATCGAGCACACATACTTCCAATCTAAAATATTATAACAAGAAACATAGTTCATAGTATTGAAAATTAAAAGAATTACTTAAGTTCATTAATTTACACAACTGTGAATGTAAGAATCAAAATAATTACGGAGATAAAACCGAACATGAAGGAAACAGTGGTTAGTAGAGCAAATACATTCATATTTTTTTTCTCCATTCAATACAAAACTGAGTCTCGACCGTAGCCGCTACCTTGACGTAGTGGTTGGGCTTGCCTATCGTGATGACGCAACCGAGATATATTGGCTGGAACATATGTTCCTGAAGGTTCTACCATGTCAGGAAGGTCGATTGGAGAACGATGAGATTAAAAGCATCTACTCAAGGTCTGATGGCGAAGTTGTACTATTGACTGCAGAGAGGTGTGACAGCAGTAAAGTGTTTCCCTTGGACAACCTGCATTTGCAGTGATGTTGCCTTGTCACAATGGAAGGGAGAGGTTAGGAAATGTCACACCTTATCTTACCTCACCGATTTCCATCTCCGTTGGTAAGGGCTGCCCAATAAGGGCTTTAAAAAGAGCGGAGCTAATACTCTAATCACCTTTCACAAAAAAGCCGTGCGTGGGCGGCCTCAAGCAGTTGTCCGTTGGACTCTGCGGTCACACTGCCAGGTCGTTAAGACCGACACTAATCTACCTTCCTTTTCAGGTTCCTCAAGAAACACCCTTTCACGGTGTGGGTAGTCGGGAAGTAACATCCGCCCTCATACCCATAAAAACACACACAAACAATCAAATCCTTTCTACACCTCTTAATAACTCTCTTATCTCCTCGAACAACTCTTCTTTCGATAGTTTATCACCTCACGCCACTGAAGCAAGAGGTATGAGCTCACGAAACATAATTCCCGGTCTCTTGATGACTCAGACTGAGCTTCTACAGTCTATGAGGTACAAGCCTTGATAATATACAATCTAACTAAGCATATGTATATATCGCCATGAACAGATTGCGATCTACACATATTTTATGAAGATTAACCAGGAAAAACAAATCTGATGTACCTTAACTTCTACACACACACACACACACACAAGCCAGTAGGAATGAGTTGTAAATTCAATTAAATAGTCAATAACAACAGTGAATGGAATATATCGCTAATATGTAACATTTCACTTATACAAACCAACTAATCTACAAGATTTATTCATGCACTTATTTCCCTTCAGAGAGATGGAGCAATAAAAGAATAAAACCAGACTAATATGAATCCGTTTCGTTGTGTTAGGCTTTTGTCAGCTGATTTTACAACCTATACTATTTTAACACTGTAAGTATCATAAAATTAATATACTTATAACAACAATGAAATTGGTTAGATAGATGAGGTGTATCATGTAATAGCCGAAGTGAGATCTTTCCTTCTGTCCTTATATACATGTAGATTTATGCACAATACTGCTAATTCTCATCAACAGAAAAACAACATGTAATAAATTCAGAAAGCTTTTAGTACTGCATCAAAGCATACCACTCCCCCGCCACATTTGGTAATAACATCCACATATACTAAGCTTTTATGAATGTCAATTTTTTGTATTAAAACATGGCCAGTGAAAGTAGAGGATATTCGTAGGTTACTTGTTTTCGATCATGGGTGGGGCAACCGAATTGTATCTTAACGAAAATTACAGAGTTACTCAGTAAAATTGGAAAACCATTTCGTAAATTGTTCATTTGCAAAATATCAGTTCATCATATCGAACTGGACTGTTCCTGTTGCAAAAGATCGATCCAATGTCACTGTTCATGCGTTTCATACAAATTCTATTGTTTTCTAACTCTTCCTTTCTTGATCTCTCCTCATCTTCCGCTGCCAGACATTACGTTGACACTCACGTCATATACTACTTATAAGTAGCTCACACCACAATAGGTGCCTCCAAAGCATTGCTCGAGTATCGTGGGACAACCGAGTAAGCGATACTGTTGTTAGTAAACAGGTGCTAGGTAAGAATGGCAGGTCAGTAGATGAAGTGCTAAAACTTCATCAGTTGAGGTGGTTGGGACATGTGTTACGTATGCCTAATCACCGACTGCCTCGTCAAGCTTTGTTTTGTAGTGGAGGAATAGGCTGGAAGAAAGCTAGGGGCGGCCAAACCAAAACATGGCAGAAATCCATGAAGTCATTAACGAGTGGACTTAGCCATGTCGGTAATTGTCGACTACCTAGTTGGGGTCCGCGAGATGATAATAATCGATGGCTAGATACCCTGAATGACTGGCTCAAAACCGTTTGCGATGGCACCGGTGCATTTATTCTTTGTGTTCTCTTAAATCCTAATCTTCCGGATTCTTCAACCTCTCTAGTTCTGACTTTCTAAACTTTTCTCATTTAATCATACTTCTTGAATAATATCTTCTAATCCTAACCTCTCCGATTACTTCTAATACCTTTACTAGCTGTTCTACTATTGGATTTGAATTGACAATTATATCTCTGTGCTGATGTGATATGGCAACATGAACTGATGTACTTACGTACGAAGTTCTACGTTGCATCTGACTGATTGACTGTATTGAAAATAGTCTAATTAATTAACTTACTTGTTCTTTGTCTAAAACACGAGGTTGTAACCATGTAAGAGAAACGCATTGATTCACTTCATCAATACGTCCTTTTATTAATTTTAATGAAAGTGCCTTCATTAAGAAATGTTCAACCTTAGAAAAAAAACAAAATATTTTTATTCAGTTTTAAGTATTATTGGTAGTAGTAAGAAAGATATAATAGTGAAAGAAGTCATTGATAACTGAAATGAGTCTTATTTAACAGGTATATAGACTACTCCTTAGTCTGGTTCATATGAAGTAGGGAAACTCCATCAGTTGAGGTGGTTGGGACATGTGTTACGTATGCCCAACCACCGACTGCCTCGACGAGCTATGTTTTGTGGTGGGGCGGTCAAACCAAAACAAAGCAGAAATCTATGAATTCACTGACAAGTGGACTGAGTCATGTTGGTAGATGTAGGCTACCTGGTTGGGGTCCGCGAGACGATAGTAACCGATGGTTAGAGACCTTGAACGACATGGCTTAAAATCGTTTGCGATAGCGCAGGTGCATCAATTCTTCGTGTTCTATCAAATTCTAATCTTCTGATTTCCTCAGCACCTCTATTTTTCTTTTTCTAAAGTTATCTCACCGAATTATACTTCTCAAATCATATCTTTGATGCCTAATCTTCTCCATTACCAGTAATACTTCTATTATCTGTACCACTACGGGATTTGAATTGACCCTGAATGACATGGCTCAAAATCGTTCGCAATGGCTCAGGTGCATCGATTCTTTGTCTTCTTTCAAATTTTAATCTTCTGAATTCCTGATGACTATTTTCTCCCTTTTTAAAAAATCGATTCCCCTGGGATATACTTCTCGACCATATACTTCGATCACTAATTCTTTTTATTATTGCTAATACTTCTACTACCCCTAATACTATGGGATTTAAACTGACAATTCGATCTCTCTGTGTGCTAATATGTCGATTGGAACACTGATGTACATGCGTACAAAATTCTCCATTGTGTAGCTGCTGACTAATAACACATTCAAAATAATCGACTTATTCATTCAGTTAAAAAAATTTCACTCTAAATTATCTCTTTTTTCCAACTACTTACTTTATCAATTGGAACTCTAGTAGTAGATGAAATTTCAGCAAATGTTAAAGTACGTTGATTAGTTGGTCGACGAAATATCATTTCAACTAAACATAATAAAGTGACTTTATCTTTTAATTTTGATTCAGCTGCAACTAGATCCGCTTGAACAGACCAACAACTACGCAGTCGATCCAATTGATTTAAATCACCTCTATTGAATGCTTGCAATAAATCAATAAGCCATGCTTGTGATGAACCTTGTAAACTTTTCAGTACATCATGAGTTAGCTATGAAGTAAGAATTTAAAAAAATATAAATAAATAGGTTTTTCAATTAAAGTTATCAAGATTAGTGTCTGTTGCACATTTGAAACTGTTGGGGATGTTAGATCCCCAAAAATTCGCTTGATAATGCCGTATTTTGGTTTTCACGTTCGCCAGCAGGGGCTGATCAAATGACCTTGAGACTTCAATTCCCACCAGGAAAATCAATGGCTGTGATTGGCTACAGTGTATTTTAGTATGCTATTTTCTTAACTGTCTCAAGGACGTTGTTATGTTGTATAAATAAACGAGAGTTGTATGCTTGATTGTACTGGGATTGCTGGGTGTTTGTAGAATATACTTTCTACGCTTACCAAGACTTCTGTTTTACCGTTTGGATGCAAGGTAGCCTTCCTGGAAGCTGGTAAAAGTATCGTTCGCGTTTATCGACTAAGGTAAACTCGTAATAGCATCAAGCATACTACTAAGTGCCGAACATATCAGTGGCGACGGGGCTCACAATTCACAATGTCAATTAATCTTGAACAGTTAGAATCTTTACTGGAACGTCAAGGTAAACGATATGAACAGTTCCAGGAACGTATGTTGGAGCTGTTAAGGAAACAAATGAATTTGAACCCACGAGATTGTTCGTTTTCTGAGACTGTTCAGACTTTAAGCCAACACTTTGGAGACAACTCGTCACTATTTAATACTCGTTATCGATGTTTGAAGCTTATTATGAACGAAGATGATGATTTTCTTACGCACGTGGGCATCGTCAACCGTGAATGCGAACGCTTTCGGTTGAAGTCTTTGTCCGAAGACCAGTTCAAAGCCCTCATTCTCATCTGCAGCCTCCAGTCGAGTAAGTTCAGTGACATTAGAACAAGGCTACTAAGTCGGTTGGAGCAAGATCCAAAGCTTACGCTTAATGATATGGCTCATGAGTACCAACGTCTCACTAACCTACAACGAGACTCGACTATAGTTCAGAGTGGTAGTTCAAGCCGATCTGAAATTCATTTGGTACAGCAGCCACCTAATCATTATAAGTCTGCCCATGCTACACCCAGTTCACCCCGCTCCAATTCGGCCCAAAAACCCAAAATGAATCCACCTTCTGCTTGCTGGCACTGCGGTTCATGGCACTATGTACGGAACTGCCCATTTAGGCAGCATAGATGCAGGAAGTGTAAAGTCATCGGTCATAAAGATGGCTTTTGCCTACAGAAAAAGCCAAAGCGATCCAGAAGTGCTAAGAAGCCTGTTCCTAGATCCAGTACCAATGCATTGAGCCTAATATCTTCCTGCCAAAGTTCATCACCAGGTGAGAGGAGATTTATTACTCTTAATATTAACGGTTATTTGTGTAGAATGCAAATAGATACTGCATCTGATGTCACTATCCTCTCACGCAAAAATTGGACCAAGTTGGGCAGCCCAAGCCTGCAGCACACAACACAAAAGCCTCGCACAGCATGTGGTAATTATCTTCGTCTGTTAGGACAATTGGAATGTAAAGTTGCTTTCCGGGATTCGTCGTTTACTGGGGTATGCTATATAACGCCAGCTGATCTAAATTTACTTGGTTTAGATTGGTTCGACCAGCTGAAATTGGCTGATGTCCCGCTAAATACCATATGCAACCTGGTATCACAACGACATGACCCAGAAGCGTATACGAAGAAGCTGATGACAGAGTTTTCAACCATTTTTGAACCTGGATTAGGTCGGTGCACTGCTATGAAAGCAACACTTCGGTTGAAACATGGGGCTAAGCCTGCTTTTCGTCCAAAGAGACCTGTACCGTATGCTACATTAGCAACAGTAGATGAAGAGCTGGATCGCCTTCAACGACAAGGAGTTATTACTCCCGTTTCTTACTCCAGTTGGGCAGCACCTATAGTCGTTATCAAGAAGGCCAACGGCACGATACGTATATGTGCTGACTTCTCTACAGGTCTCAACGCAGCTCTAGAACAGCACCATTATCCTCTGCCAGTCCCGGCAGATCTGTTCACTATGCTGAATGGGGGAAAGTTCTTCGCAAAGCTTGACCTAGCTGATGCTTATTTGCAAGTGGAAGTCGATGAAGCATCTAAAGAGCTGCTTACTATCAACACTCATCGCGGTTTGTTTCAGTATAACCGTCTACCTTTTGGAGTTAAGACTGCGCCGTCTATCTTCCAACAACTAATGGATACAATCCTGTCAGATATCCCAGGGGTTGCAGCTTATCTCGATGATATCTTGATTGTTGCGAAGACGTTAGAACAGCTACGGGAACGCACGACATTGGTACTACAACGCATCAGTGACAATGGTTTCCGGTTACGCCCAGAAAAATGCCAGTTTCTATTGCAGTCGGTAAAGTATTTGGGATTTATCTTTGATGCCGACGGTCGCAGACCGGATCCTGAAAACATCCGAGCTATCAAACTGATGCCTACTCCCACTAATGTTTCCGAATTACGATCTTTTCTCGGTTTGATCAGTTATTATTCAGCTTTTGTTCCCTCGATGCATGATATTCGCGCTCCATTGAATTGTCTACTGCAGAAGCATAGCACATGGAACTGGACTAAAGAGTGTGACGCAGCTTTTGGTCAACTCAAGTCTATAATTAGCTCGGAATTGTTATTAACACACTACGATCCATCCATGCCGATCATCGTAGCAGCAGACGCTTCAGCATATGGCCTAGGCGCTGTTATTTCACATCAGTTTCCAGACGCGTCAGAAAAAGCCGTTATGCATGCATCCCGTACACTGACCCCAGCAGAAAAGAAGTATAGCCAGATAGAGAAAGAAGCTCTTGCCCTTGTGTTTGCTGTTCGCCGTTTCCATAAGTTTCTGTACGGTCGGAGATTCACGCTCCTCACAGATCACAAGCCTCTGTTAGCAATATTTGGTTCAAAGTCTGGCATTCCAGCCCATTCTGCAAATCGTCTTCAGCGATGGGCCTTGGTACTTTTGGGGTATGATTTCGAAATCCAATATCGACGCACTCTACAATTCGGTCAAGCAGACGCTTTGTCACGACTCATTAATGATCAAGTGGCGGCTGAGGAAAACATGGTGATCACATCTCTGTCAGTAGAAGACCACGCAGAATGTTATCTGACAACCGCAGTTCGCGCATTACCGGTGTCTGCAACAGACATACAAAATGCTTCTAGAAACGACCCCATCATCAAGATGACGATGAAATACGCCGTCGAAAAAGTTTGAAGGTGACATGAAGCAACTGTATCAGCGGCGGGATTCACTATGAATCGTGAACGATTGTCTGATGTTTGGTGGAAGAGTAGTGGTTCCAGCATCCCTTCGTGCAAAAGTGCTGAGACAGTTCCATCTTGGTCATCCTGGGATTAAACGAATGAAGTCCATAGCCAGGAGTTATGCATACTGGCCTCACATGGATCAACATGTCACAGCGTTGGTTGAAAAATGCATCCGGTGTCAGCAGGCGGCAAAGATGAATGCCAAAATTCCGCCGGTTTCATGGCCCAAACCTGAGCATCCTTGGTCCAGGATACATGTCGACTTCGCTGGCCCAATAAATGGAACTATGTATTTAATTGTCGTCGACGCCTTTTCTAAATGGCCGGAAATCAGCCTCGTTATGCCGCCCACTACAACTAAGACTATACAGCTCCTTTCTGAAATTTTCTCAAGAAACGGCATACCAGATGTGATCGTATCCGACAATGGCTCTCAATTCACCTCTTCCCAATTCCAGAATTTCTGTCAACGGCTAGCTATTAAACACTTACGCTCGCCACCATACCACCCGCAATCGAATGGGCAGGCGGAAAGGTTTGTGGATACGTTTAAAAGAGCACTGCTCAAGTCAAAAGGGGAGGGGACGCCAGCCGAAACGTTACAAAATTTCTTGTACGTCTATCGGACAACACCAAATGAATTGTTACCGGAGCAAAAGTCCCCAGCTGAAATCCTGATGGGAAGAAGATTGAAAACGATCCACAGCCTGATGCATCCGACCAATGCACCCTCATCAGTAGAGACAAAGCAGCAAAGACAATCCGCTTACGAGGTGGGATGCCCTGTGTTTGCCCGCGACTACAGAACGAACCATGGTCCTTGGGTAGAAGCGAGAGTGGTCAGAAGGGTTGGTCGAGTTATGTACGAAGTAGAGGTAGGAGGTGATAAATGGTCACGTCATCGCAATCAGATACGCAGACGGCTAGCCCCAGATCGCCCATCAAGAGCAGAAAGCCTTCCCCTTGACATCTTGCTTGATACCTTCAACCTACCGAGAGCCCCGCCACGAGAAGAAACTCAGCAGCAAGCTGTTCTTCGTTCCCGAAGGTATCCCCTCAGACAGCGGCGAACAATAGTCAAGATGCAAGTCGACCCCAGGAGAACAAGCTATTAAAAAGGGGAGGAGTGTTGGGGATGTTAGATCCCCAAAATTCGCTTGATAATGCCGTATTTGGTTTTCACGTTTCGCCAGCAGGGGCTGATCAAATGACTTTGAGATTTCAATTCCCACCAGGAAAATCAATGGCTGTGATTGGCTGCAGTGTATTTTAGTATGCTATTTTCTTAACTGTCTCAAGGACGTTGTTATGTTGTATAAATAAACGAGAGTTGTATGCTTGATTGTACTGGATTGCTGGGTGCTTGTAGAATATATTCTACGCTACAAAGTCTTCTATTTCGATTCTGGGATTAAAACGAGAGTTGTATGCTTGATTGTACTGGGATTGCTGGGTGTTTGTAGAATATACTTTCTACGCTTACCAAGACTTCTGTTTTACCGTTTGGATGCAAGGTAGCCTTCCTGGAAGCTGGTAAAAGTATCGTTCGCGTTTATCGACTAAGGTAAACTCGTAATAGCATCAAGCATACTACTAAGTGCCGAACATATCAGAAACCTGGCAGAAGCACTGGACGGTCGTTTCGCGCGCAAGACCGAATGTCCCGGGTTCGAATCCTGCGAGGTGCAGGAGTCGTGGATACGCATTGCTGATGAGTAGTCCCATACCTCGACGAAACGGCCGTCCAAGGAGTAAATAAACTGTCAAAATAAGTCGAAACGATGTGGAAACAAGTATTGGAAATAATAGATTTGAGGACTGTAGTAGTAGTAGTTGTTGTCATAAGTACAAAGTTGACATAAAAAAATGATGGTTGGAGGATGTATTAAACGTTATACGCAAGCAAGGTTGATGAAAAACATAATTTGTGACCAATGCTGAAAATTTTTTCTGTAAACCTACGCGTCATAACTAAGCTTTAAGCATTAAGAAATTAGTAATATGATTATCATTGAATATAAATAAATGCAGCGGGAACTTTCAATCAGATCAAATGTCTTAGCCTTACACGACCGGATTGGACGGGTACTAAGAATACACCTAGGGGAGGTGAGTTGGAAAATCCAGATTCCAAATCGAATAGTGTACATGCAGTATCAATATATTCTTGATCAATGACTACAATGTGATTGCATCTCCTAATGTTACTCTGCTCCACAATCTTATGAATTGGATTTTCAAGTCAAAAGCTAGGTCAGTGGCCCTGTAGGGAAAACCACGTACCCAACTACGTGGTAACATTTAGCATACTGTATCGATAGTAAGAGTACTGTATAAGTCGAAGAATAAATATGAAACAGAATGTAAAGGTATTGAAAAAAAATTTTTTTGGAAAGCATACCAATTCACCAAAACTATAAACTCCATCACCAAGAATAGCCGCCAAGCCAACAGAAAATGCCCATCCACGTTGTTCTTCAACACTCAACTGGTCTAAATCTACACAACCAAGAAAACGAAGTGCTTCCTGATAGAATTTAGCATGTTGTCCAGTAATCTAATTAAAAGGAAAATTGGTCATTTGATTGATGTTAAAAAAGTATGAATGAGCTAATATAAAAAGATATACTCTATCAATCAAAGTCACACCTTAAGGTACATTTTATGCTTATTATTGATATTGACAGGGATGAGAAAGAATATACAGGTATATCATGCTATTTAGTAAAATGATCAACGGCTCACAGAATGAAAACACGTACTCAACATCTAGTAACACTTGAATACCACTCGAATAAATGTCTAAACATTTTCTAACAGTTTAACTCATCATATTACAATTCAGTAATCTGGTACCAGGGTCAGTCAGTTGCAACGTAGAACTTTGTACGTAAGTACATCAGTTCATGTCGCCATACCACATCAGCACAGAGATGTAATTGTCAATTCAAATCCAATAGTAGAAGAGTTAGTAAGGGTATTAGAAGTAATCGGAGAGGTTAGGATTAGAAGATATTATTCAAGAAGTATGATTAAATGAGAAAAGTTTAGAAAGTCAAAACTAGAGTTGTTGAAGAACCCAGAAGGTTAGGATTTGAGAGAACACAAAGAATAAATGCACCGGCGCCATTGCAAACGATTTTGAGCCATGTCATTCAAGGTCTCTAACTGGTACCAGGGAGTGAGAGATTCATCTTGACCAGACATTACTAGTTGAGCCTAGGTTTCTCTGTGGTGCGTTTGAGGACAGGGATATCTAACTTGCTCTTAAAATATTCTCGTATGGTCATACTTGAATAACCAATGAAAGAGAAGTCTTATTCGCCGTTTCTAGTCAAACTAAACAGGGTTCCTGAGTAAGAGTGCGAGGAAGAAACATTTTTTAAAGATGGAGACAGATGGAGAACGATTCGGAAGTAATTAAATAGTCTTGGTTACGCATCTCAGACAGTCAAGACTTTCCTCAGACATAACTAGACCTATTTACTGTCCAATCTGGATTAGTATATAAATGTTGAAGGTCAGCCAGTTCAACTGACACATGTGGTTTCACAAGAACTTTGGGCAAATGTCAAATTAACCTCCTGAATTTGTGGCGATATTTCGTCAGACACTAATCCATAACGACTGAAACTTCCAAGATAAATCAAATGGTTGATGTGCTTAACTAATCTACCTCCTATCTTTAGTTAAAATGTTCATGCAAGCCTCTTATGGAGAGGTGGCGTAACCAGTCAGTCAGTTACAACGTAGTACTTCGTACGTCAATACATCAATTCAGGTTGCCATACTACTTAAACACAGAGACGCAATTATCAGTTCAAATCCCATAGTGGTAGAGATAGTGTGGTGCGCGCTACTCTCGTGTATTGGCAATGAACCGTACTTTGTGACCATTTTACCGCTTCTCAAGTCAATTATCGCTTTTACCTCTCTTAGGAAATCTGCTCCTAACATCGGTCTCGATAAGCTTGTGGTTACCACGAACGGAAAATTTATCTCAGCTCCACTCATTTTTACAATACTGTTAGATACCCCCAACACCTCTAGCATATGCCCTCCTATGGTGTGGACAGCTAATGTACATGGTTTGATTGTCTTACATTGCTCTTTGTCTATTAACGATATTGCTGCCCCTGTATCGATCAAACACACAAACTCCCGTTCGTTTATGTACACTCTGGCATAAATTGCCCCTCTATCTACTAGTGCAAGAACCTCCAGATTCCTAGGGCGGAAAGAACACACGTTATAATGTTTCAAATATCTTCGTCGTCGTCTTCTTGGACAGTTTATCTTCCAATGTCCTTCAGCTCCACAAGCGTAACATTTATCGTTCCTTTTATGATCCACTCGTAATGCTGCTATCTCAAGCTCTAACTCCTCAATCTTCTTCTCGAAAGTATTCATCTCCTGCTTTTCGCACCCGACCGGAGCTACTGTTCGTGTCATCAGCTGACGAGTCACCTTCGCCAGTTCACCAATGTCCATAGGGTGCACTGCGTTTACTAGCCTCAGCTGCAAGGACAAGGCGGCAGGCACACTCTTGATAAACTGCGACGTCAACAACTGTGCCTCCGACTCCTCATCGATATTCCGCATCGCACGGAGCAACAATCTGGTGAGCTCCACAGCAAGCACCAGCGGGTCACCATCAGCCGACAGCCTCGCCAACCGGAACTCCTGTAGCGCATTCTCCCTGTCCACTGAGCTGTCGAACTCCGTCACCAGCCGCCCGGCGACCGTCTCCCGGTCAGCACCGTCCAAGCCGTCATATACGGCCTTTTCCCTACCTCTCAGCAGCGTCCCCAGCACCACCAGCTTCGCCTTCGGCTCTTTCACACCCACCAGCTCCGCAACGGCCTCAAACTCCTCCAGAAAGCTCCGCACATCTCCGTCCTCAAACTCCTTTGGCCATGGTATCTTCATCCTTTGCGTAGGCAGCGACACCAAATGTAGTGAAGGAGAACACTCGCGTCATATACTACTTATAGGTAGCGCGCACCACAATAGTAGTGTAGTTAGTCAACATCCAACATGCTTTTGCTAATTATATTATACCTACAACATGAGCTTTTGGATGCAAACCGTATTTAAGATTTTTTTCTAAGCATCAATTACAAATTACGGTGAATTGACTTGAAGAACAGTTTGTGATAATAACCCAATTCAATAATTTCCTATTAAATTCCATAGGTTGGGGTCCACGAGACGAAAGTCACCAATGGTTAGCACTTGCAATGGCGCAAGTGCATTCATTCGTTGTGTTCTCTCAAATCCTAATCTTCTGGATTCGTCAGCACCTCTACCTTTGTCTTTCTAATCTTATCTCACTGAATTATACTTCTTGAATAATATCTTCAAACCCTAGTCTTCTTCATTACCATTAATACCTCTACTATCTCTATCACTATGGAATTTGATTTGACATTTGCGTCTCTGTGTTAATGTGGTATGCAACCTGAACTTATGTACATGCGTACGAAGTTCTACGTTGCAATTGACTGACTGAAATTCCATAGGCGTGTTTTTGTTCCTGCAATCTTTGTGATCAATCAATTACAAATTACTAAAATATGCTTTATTTTAACAAGAAGACAATAGGCAATCTTACTTGATAATATCTTGAACTAAGTTGATAAAATCTTGAATGAACTGTATTAACACCTTCAATTTCATCTAATTGACTTTGTGTATTTTCAATTATTTGACGAGCATTCGGTAAATCATTCAATGCTGTTAAATAAATCATGCCAATAGTTGTATTGAATAGTATTTTAGCATCCATAGATTTGCCAGAAAACTGGAAGGGAATGAATCTTTATGAAGTTTTTTTTTTATCAACCAAATATTCCACAGTGTGTATAACAGACTACATAGCATACATAAGTGCCAATGCATAGGTAAAACGTTAACTATATTTGTAGACTAAAAACACTATTCTGCTCCGCCTGAGGCCCTTTTCTATTTATTGCCGGTCCCAAGTTTGGGTAAAGGAGGAGAATTGGGTATGGAGATAGCGACCCAATCCTGTAGAAAACCAACTCAAAAATCACTGAATAACCGGTTTAACAATATCAAAAAAGTTTAATACGGTATTTCTTCTGGATACTCGCAAACTCAATGAATTCAAGATAGCTCTCAGCATTTACTCAGTGAAGAGGAAACTATTATAGAGAACAAATGAAAAGGTTTCCAGGAGGCAATCACTTCAACATGTCATGAGGTTCTGGGACACAGGAAGCACTATCACAAGAAATGGATTCCTGTTGATACGCTACACTGGATAGGATTCAAGAAAGGAAGGAGAGCAAGGCAGCAATCAACATCAACCGAACAAGAGCAGAAAAAGTCAAGGTAGAAGCTGAATGCACGTAACCAAACAAGGGAGTGAAGCAGAGCATTTAAGCTGATAAATGAAGATATATGGAAGACCTAGCAATCAAAGAAGGAAGCTGCAGGAGAAGGAGACACGAGATAACTATGTGATACAGAGAAGAGGCTTGTTGGAACGACCAGTCAAGAACGAGGAAGGTAAAGCAATCGCCGACATTGAAGAAAAGAGAAACAGGTGGGTAGAGCACTTTGAAGAACCCTCGGATCGACCAGCACCACTGAACCCACCCAAAAATCGAAGCAGAACCCACAGACCTCCCGATCAATATAGGCCTACAGTGGCCATCAAACAAATAAAGGGCGGAAAAGTAAACGCACCAGACAACACCCTAGCGGAGGCACTGAAGACAGACATAGCAGTAACAGGAAAGATGATCAACATTCTATTCAGCAAGATTTGGGAGGAAGAACAAGAACCAAAAGATTGGAAAGAAGGACACCTTATCAAAATAGCAAAGAAAGGAGATTTCAGCAAGTGTGAGAACTGCAGAGGAATCATTCTACTCTCAATACCAGGAGAAGTCTTCAACAGAGTATTTTTCGATCGAATGAAAGATTCAGTAGCTACCCAACTTCGAGACGACCAGACTGGATTCCATAAAAGCTCAGTCATCTACCGACCAAATCGCAACCCTACGGATAACTGTGTAACAATCAATTGAATGGAATTAACCACTATACATTAGTTTCCTTGATTACAAGAAAGCATTCGATAGCAGGGATATGATGATACTATGGCGTTTCTGAGAAGATAGTCAACATAGTACGGAATTCTTATGATGGATTAAACTGCAAGGAGGACAGCTCACAGACTCATTCGAAGTGAAGACCGGTGTCAGACAAGATTGCTCACTCTCACGGTTTCTCTTTCTCTCGGTGGTCGACTGGATTATAAAGATATCAACATCTCAAGGGGAGCAAGGGATACAGTAGACAGCTCAGATGCAGCTGGACGATCTGGACTTGGTAGATGATTTAGCTCTTATATCCCACACACAACAACAAATGCAGAGGAAGACGGCTATTGAGCAACAGCCTCTGCAGCAATAAGGTATCAGTTACAAACTTTGATGTAAGCAGATATTAGAGACAGGCATACACCAAGTGTGGGGAAAAAATAAACAGTGATTGAACTGATGTAATCAGAAAGTCTTACTTTGGTTAAACAGAAGCAACTTCTAACGGTATGTCTTTATTGTGACAAGAGACTCTTAAACGAATAAGCCGGTAGTGTTACTTTTCAAGTGTTATTTTAAGATGAAGTGAATTGAATTAGGTACTATTTGAATGTAAAATAACAGTGAAGTAATTAATACAATGGAAAAACTTAAAGCTCAATAACTGACCATAGAGAATGAATGACCCAATGCACTGGGAGATGAACAGAATTCGCTTTAGACTATGAGAGTAGTTTCCTTTTAAATACAGTTGAGGATTTAGGATTTCCAAAAAAAATAAGTTACTCCTATGGTAAACTTATTAGTCTATCAAACAGCCCTTGAAATCAGAACCAATAATAAATATCAGGAACTAACTATACATTAACGTGTTAGGGATTGTTGAAAAATTTAGTGACTTTTAAAAGGCATCAAAGACCAGTAATCACTAACTAATGAGTCACGCCACAATATAATCTAATTTAAATCGCTAGAAAGACTAGTACAGAACTATTTTTAATAGACTGATGTTGTCTTAACTTTAATTTGTTATTAATCAAAACTGGGTGGAGCTGAGAATGCCAAGTTTTGAGGAATGCATCTATTTACTCCAGTCATTGTAACTATTATATTGTTTGAAATACAGGAAGCTACATGACAACAAGACAAAATAATTTATACAAAAGATAAAGTAGTGAACTACCTCATCGCGAACTTCTTCAAGGAACTTGATACCTTGATGTGGATCTAACAAATAAGATTAGGTTCATTTGTATAAAATAATTAATGAATACCTGTAATAACATACTGTTCACTAATCGGAACGCATAATTCAGCTAAAGACAGTGGGTTGATTCTATTTTGGAAAGATGGAGTTTGCCAAAAAACAACAACAAACTTACTTGTATATAAAATCACCAAGAAAATTAGTACTGAGCTATATATAATGATACTTTTATTATTCGAAATAAATATATATTACCAGAATTAAATTTGTTTTTGATCGGAATTCAGGATTTTTAAGCAAGGATTCAAGTTTTAGCGTTAGTTGATGCCATAATCTAAATATGAAAACATTATTATAGGCATTACATAATTTACATAATATTTAAATTTATTTTAAACTAATGAGACTAAAAAACTTCTTTCATAGGCCACGACAATGATGTTATTGAGGTTCATCACTATGGTAATTAGTTGTTAAGCGAAATGACTTTTCTTCAGAATTTGAATATACTATGACAATTCAAGAGAGAGATTTCTACTGACTGAAATATATACTATAATCTAGGAAATCAGTCAGTCAGATGCAACGTAGAACTTCGTACGTAAGTACATCAGTTCATGTCGCCATACCACATCAGCACAGAGATGTAATTGTCAATTCAAATCCAATAGTAGAAGAGGTAGTTAAGGTATTAGAAGTAATCGGAGAGGTTAGGATTAGAAGATATTATTCAAGAAGTATAATTCAGTGAGATAAGTTTAGAAAGACAAAACTAGAGGTGTTGAAGAATCCAGAAGATTAGGATTTGAGAGAACACAAAGCATAAATGCACCGGCGTCATTGCGAACGATTTTGAGCCATGTCGTTCAAGGTCTCTAACCATTGGTGACTTTCGTCTCGCGGACCCCAACCAGGTAGTCGACAACTACCGACATGGCTAAGTCCACTCGTCAATGACTTCATGCATTTCTGCCATGTTTTGGTTTGGCCGCCCCTAACTTTCTTCCAACCTACTCCTACACTACAAAACAAAGCTCTTCGAGGCAGTCGGTGGTTCGGCATACGCAGCACATGTCCCAACCACCTCAACTGATGAAGTTTGATTACTTCATCTATTGATCTGCCATTCTTACCTAGCACCCGTTTCCTAATAACAGCGTTACTCACTCGGGTGTCCCAGGATACACGAGCAATGCTTCGAAGACACCTATGATCGAAAACCAGTAACCTACGAATATCTTCTACTCTCAATAATCTAGGAAATGATTGTGTTCAATGGCCAGATGGTTATAAGAAAAGTTAAAATCAACAAACAGATGAAATGAGAAAAATAAATGGATGTCTGAAAAAAAAGACGGTTGAATTATTGAGTCATTCTTTATTATTAGTGTTGTAACAAACCAGCAATCGACTAGATGGATTGCAAGTACGTAATTAATTAAGGATGATTACACCTAAAGAAATAACATTCTTACTTCATGCAAATATGATAGAGAGTATATTCATTGAGAGCTAATTACTACATCTGTCTAGAAGTCTCATTAATCCAAGTGAGTTAGTCTGGCATAATCTTGGCATGGATCCAAAAACCTTGGTTAGTTATTGCTAATATGCAACAATTATCAATAAAGTTTGCGCGTTACTTGTACTTGGCCAAATAAAAACTTAAAACAATGATAGTGTTTTTCGGAATTATTTAGAAAGCGATAATAAGGTTAGACACGGAACTAGACGGAGGTCAGTAGAGCTATGAATCTTCAACGGCCGATTGTACCTGATGAGCGTTTTTTTTGAAAATTTTTGAGGTGATAACATAACGACCAAATTCCTTACCAAACTTGTGAATGGTAGCAACCTAAGAGGAGCTCTGAGTGGAGTCTTCATCGACTGCGATATAAGTATGTCCGATAACTGCATAACTTAACGTCTAGTGTCTGATGGAGCACACTGGGAAGGAACTCGGGCAGGACAGACCAAGCCTATCAGGTCACTGTGAGTTAGTTTGAGCAACGCTGATAAGAACGGACTACCGGGTTTGGGTTGGCACGATTACTGTATTTGATGATCAGAGATATCAGATAAGTCTTGTCTACTCTTGAACCTTTAAAATCAACTAATACTTTGCGATTCGCCAAGTTATTTCAAATCATACTCTGTAAATCTTTTGAACTACAACTGGTAGTTATTTTCACTACTCTGATATTTGCGTTGGTGGTTTAACTCGCTACATCAATATGGCATTTGAAATTTAAGATTACAGACATTCGTCTTACGTTGTTTTATCATAACTGACTGTACTACAAGTTCACTGAACAAACCTCAAAGATCTGGTAGTAATTTTCAAGGATAAAAGAGGCTATCAAGACTTTTGCTAACCAGAAAGCTCTAAATTGCTCGTGAAAGGAAACCTAACATGTAACTAATATGTGATTTAGAACTCTACTGTTACCGCTAAATAGTTTTCCCTTAGTCTTATAAATGCAAGACAATACGAAGTGAATTCGCGCAACTAGCAAGGAAACTGCTACCAATACAGTAAACTAAAAAACAGCATAATCAAAAGGAGGGCTCGTATGATTATGAGATTAATTCTCCGGTAAAGATTTTCTAATATAGATACTACCGGTATGAGTAGCTAATCTCTAAAGGGTTATGCAATTAGACTCACCACAAGCGATTTACGAATCAATGTTTATACCTATTCATATTAAAGCACAATTAGACTAAGTTTTAAAGAACTAAGTACAAGACAGTCAGAAATCTCGGCGTTTCGAAATAAAGCACTACTTTCTGCTGAAATGAACTCACTTTTTGTTGTAAAAATCAGAAACTTCATTCCAATCATCTTGAAACGGTCCTGCTTCACTAATTCTGTCATTCAAATAATCTCGAACAGTCGATGGTGAGATTGACCACTCAAACTTCATTTTACTAAGATGAGAGTACCGCTGAGCTTAAATGTGCTACGAATGTACAATATACAATACCTTCGTAACAACTTTGAATCACTTTCAGTTGTAAAGGGTCAGAAAGCTGATTGACCTGCGCTAGTCCAAACAGTTATGATCTGTCGTCGGATCTAATTTTTTTCAGAATCCATCAGTAGATAGGGCTTTATTAGTGTGGAGAAATCCATTCGTTGATTATTCCATGGGTAAGTCTGTAGTAAAATATTCAATATCTTTTTGCACGATCTAGTATAAACCAGTTGATTTCTTCGCTCTCGATTCTTGTTCTTTCGGTACGGTTCCAGGTGCTTGGTAGTGTCCAATGAGTAGGGTCTAATGGAACTTTAGATCTTTGCATCGTCTGCGCAGATCAATGCCAGTGAGCTAACAGGTCATAAATGAATATCAGGAAGAGAAGTGGACATAAGATAGTCCCATGTGAAGTGCCGATGCTGAAACTCGCCAAATAACATGCACTCTCTCTACGCTGGAGTGAAACTTTTTATTCTGAAGGTAGTTTCTAAGCCAAGATAAGAGCGGTTCATTGAAGCCAATTTCTGCAACCTTCACAATAAGGAGTATATGGAGTACCGAATAAAGGGAAAGTATTTCACATGCGAATTTCTACTTAAATATTTAAAAACTGATCAGTTCATGTTCGATACTTTTATATGACAGAGGAAGCAGATTTAATTTAGCCGGTCTGTTACAACAGTCTTGCGATACGAAGAATAAGCTTCGCTGTGGTATTCGAACCTTTTCCATCACCTTACTTTCTCTATAAGACAGGTACTGGCTGATTGTTTATAGGTGCTCATATTTAGGACCAACAAATGGTGCATAAAATGTCAAAAATGTCCTAATATTGATATGACTAAAGTCTCTACAAATTAATTATAGGTTTCAAAAACATTGTCATTAAAAGGGTCCGTTTTACATCCGGGCACAAATGAGGTTTCCAAAACATTTTCACAATCACACTATCAGCTTATGGGTCAGCTACTCTCAGGTTTGTATCTGGTACCTATTGTTAAGTTTGGGATTACCATGAGGATCTTCCATTCTTTCGATAATCTGCTTTTGGGGAGACGCAAATTAAAATATATGCTTAATCGATATGCGATAAGATTTGCTTGCTGCTTAAGGGATGCATTTCTTCTCGTCCTATGGATGTACGTAAATTTAGGCTTGTATAACAGACCAGGGATAAAGAATTTCCTACTAGGTATAATTTTCAGTGTTCATACGGAGGTCTTTATGAACCTGAGGGAAAGGCATCCCTATGGTATGTACATCAATTTTAAAATATCTGAGCCATAGCACAATTGTCTTCTACCAGTAGGGTAGTATTACTGTTCGTATGCTTCATCTTCTCCTAGTCAGTTGCTATATGCACGAGTGTAGACATTTTCTGTATTCTAATAGTTCCTTCATATAATCTTTTTATATAAACTTCTAGAATCGCCGAAAGTCAAGAAATAGATATCTCAGGCATCCTGTAATCGTGATTTCATCTTATCAGCACTTAGTAGCATAAATTTCTGTCCCGCCACACCAGTGATATTTGTAAGTGGAATTTCTCAGATTCCTTGGTTTAGTCGAAGGATTATGTGGTGAAGTAACTCTGATGTACAAATTTCTGGGTATTTCCCAAGCTCTTTAGATGGAATATTACGATTCTGTCGTTCGATTTACTGTGGCTGCTATCTGAATAATGTAGATTTATTTCGACGGTGGCTGTCCTAATTGCTTCCAATAGAAACACTCCTGTACGTTACTCCTAGATCCAGGTCCCCGCCAAATCAAAACGGCAAAATTTCTAGGAGAAAACGTCTGGTATTTTTGTTTCTTCCAGGACTAAATTACTCCGTAGAGTATCCAGTACAATAGCTAGTAAGTGACACTAAGTCCAGCAGCCGCCGCGTCTATCCAAAAATGTGGCGGTAGCCATATTATATCAAATTTAAACAATATATGTACAGTTCAGAAGCAAACACAAAAACTTCAATATAAGTACAAAATATAGAAAGAATAACAATATACAATGATAAAATCTCAAATTGGAATCAAATAAAATACCAAAAATGTCAAGAGAAAAAGTCCATCATGTCACAGCAAAAATATGTAAACATGGAGGGATTTTCCAAAACACAAAACATTCAAAAAGAATTCTACAAATAATTTCTTGCATCTTCTCTTTCCAAACGTTTGGTCAGTCTTTGGCCGATACATAGTTATTGATGATAACATGAGCATCAAGAACCAAAATAGCATAGTGATTCTTACTGATTGATGTCATTTAGTCAAGATTCGAGACGTCTTACTTTTAACAGGATATATGCGTGATTCTGAGTTTCGATCGGACCTAGTTTCATACACTGAACAAAGGCACAATTAGCAACCACTTCAACAAGTTTCTGTTCATATTAATTTTACCACTAATCCATCCCTAGATTTTTCCAGTCCACTGAAGGTACACTGGTCTCTTAAAGGTAAACATGGAACACTTAGTGTTGATTCCTAGGATCTTTCATTTCTTTCTTAAGTAAAATTCGCGAAACTAAGTTTTTATTACTTACAGATTGAGTCAGCCAAGTTTTTATGGTGCTATTTTGTCAGAGTAGGCAAAAGCTAATTGTACACATAGCTATAATCGCTTGTTGGGCAACCTCCAGTTATTTGTATGAGGAACCCAAAGGCCACCTCATCTGCTTCATGATGCACCCAAAGCGGTTTCGAAATCATTCGTTGTTGACATGCGGTCACCAAATATTTTACAGAAATAGGTTTCTTCTCTCTAGTTTCTAACCGTAGTTTTAACTTTGTATCAGGTGAAAGTTTTTACGGATGAAAACTATTAAGAACACAGACTCAAAAACCAGAGACTGTCCAAGCTGAAATCTAGAAGAATAATCGTATTAAACATATTCACTATGCCACGATAACATTGACCTCAAAGTGCAAAAATTTGGGAACTTTGTAATTTCTTCAATAATCATGAAATGCTGAGAAAATTGTGACCGTCCTCTTAGTTCACAGAGTGAAACTGGCTACCATTCCCGAAACGTTTACTTCAAACAGATATAGAATACGGACCGGGATCCATTAGCACTCGGACAGGTCATGCGATGCAAGGATTTGGCAGAAAAGTAAATCGCAGTTAACCGTTTCGAGCATCTCCTTTAAAGAACGGGTAAAAGCCTGGTATAGACAGCGATCATCAGACAAAAATTCCCAGCAGACTGTCAACTAATATGAGGCCTGTTCAGACAGACAGACTAAGGACGCTCATATATTTCAAACATCAACTACTTATATCCTACCTCTGTCAGTTTACTAGACAAAATGAACGGCATGGACTAAGTAATGACAGTAATGCTGAACTGGTAAGAATATCTGCAACATGGATATATTTTCTAATCTCGGACTAGGAACTGACGATATGTAGCACGCACTGCTTTTGCGACGACAGAACTACAGAAATGGGACGTAAGTCCACTAAATAACTGCGCTCCTGCTCGTTACCACGGCAGGTGCATCCAAAGCCAAGACAAGTCTTCATTTTATGTAAAGAAAACTTCGTACCGTCAACAACAGTTGCTCCTAACTCTCTCTAAAACACAAATACAGAAGTTCATAGTGTCACCACACCCCTCTATTTGAAAGATCTATAAATTTCCTAGACTGAGTGCAGATGCGAGCGACTAAATGGATGAAAGGAAAAAAGACTAAGCCCTACGAAGACATAGTCCATAACTTGGGATTATTCTTGTTGAGTACTAGGAAGATCAGAAGGGATATGACGGTAGTATAGAACATATAAAATACGCCAAACATCCCAGCACAGGAATCTTGCAAGAATATCATTACTACACTCCTCGAGCTAACCCTCAAAAGATTGCAAGTCAAAGAGCCAACACCCATTCATGTTTCCACTTTTTCTCAGTAAGAGTTGTTCAGACTTGGATTTCTCTCTCACACAAACCGATCCTGGTTTTCTAAATGGATATCTTCAAGAGTAGACTTCATAAACACATATTAATTCATGAATTACCATATCCAACTTGGACCAGTTAGGTGTGATGAATGCAAGTTTACATATCTGCTGTCAGCATTTCCACATATCATCATCAATAGGAAAAATGCGCGAAGAAATCAATAGATTTATGATAACTGGTCGGAAAGATATTATGTATTCGATATTGTGCAATACACTTGTTGTCTCGGAAACATTGACGCAAAATTTCAAATTTTGCGAAACTCCTTAAGGACGAAATTTCACGAAGGTTGTAAACACTTGCTTATCAATTTAACCTACATCAGAAAGGATACGCAATGCTTAGAGATTAAAAGTTTGGTAAATGTGGTTCATGAAATTGTCGATTTAACTCTCTTTACCCTGTGCTCGTTCCCGAATTTTCGGGAAATTTATTCATTTTTATAGCGAAACTATTGAGACATTTTACGAAATTTTAAGAAAGATGTGACACAATCCTCACATTTTTAAATGGGTCGGAGGGTTTTACGGGGAAGTTTTATCAAAATCGAGGATTTCTGTCTGACTTTACTGACGAATGTTCAAAATTCCGAAATATTTTGTGGAGTAACTCGGTATTATACTAAGCGATATTTCAATAATATCGTTCTGAAGAATAATCTTTCAGCGGTCATTTACTTTATTTTTAAAGATCCATGTCTATGCTTTTAGATCAAAACCTTAGTTATACATTCATCTTTAGCGTAGTGAAGTTGAGGATAATAAAAGTGATGATGTCCTAACCATCGAACCAGTACAGCCAATGTCCCAAACACAAAACCTAAAACGATGAAAAGATAAGCAGTATGTTCGTAAAGTTACTTAACTTGAATTTTTCGAGACAGATAAATAAAAATTCTGATTTGAACTTTACGATCGATTCGTATCCATATCACTTAGATATCTGACAGTACTTGGTTTGGAAGAATCCGGCAACTGTTTTTTCTTTAAGAGCTGTGTCTAGGTAGTTGAAATGATGTCCCGATTACGAAGAGATTTGCTTGTTTTATTACCTCTGGAAATGGAAATGCCAAACAATTTAACGATTATTAGGATTGATAGGGAAGTAAAATTTGCTGTTATTCTTATTCATGTTGATAGTACTTAAGTAATGACGTCCAACAGCTTACTTATTTGGACCAAGAAAATATTTTTACGGATTTTGTGCAGGGTCCTTTATGTTTCGTCCTGAGTGAATGTCATTCTAGATGTAGTTTATTACTGAATCTGATTATTGGTCTAGTCAGGTTGATAAAACTACGAAGAACATGACTTACATTGACTATATCCTCCATAATGTTTCCATACTTCATTGTTCATAAGTTAATGGTTTATTCTTGTTCCGAGTATCTTCACGGTTCAGAAAAATGAGAACTCTTTCTGAGGTCAAATAATACTCATAGTGATCTTATTGGAAAATTTTAGTAACAATTTTGAAGAATCTGTTACTCTCATATACAGCATGATTTTAAAACAAGTTGCAGTAAGAAAAATATCAGACAAAACTTTAAACGGCTGAAATTAGGCCAGAAGTGTTTTTAAAAAATTGGGTAGTGATTTAAACCCAGTGTTTGTCAGTAATGTGATTACTTATTGGGAATCGAAATAATGAAAAAAATATGTTTTTTTTTTTCAGAAAAAACGCATATCCATGGTATAAATCCGATTATCAGTTAGACAATCTGAATTTAACAAACACTTGAAATATGACTCATACGTATTATGGTGTGTCACCACAAAATCTGGAAACTACACATAATGCTACGTATATACTACCAAAACTTATGCCCAAGTTAGTTCACATTTTAATTTTATTTAAAAAAAATTGTTCTTTCTGTCACAAAAAATAATATTAGCTTTGTGTCCATTTTATAGTCTATATCAAATGTTACTTCTCTTGTACTCGAATTAATCGGTTTAAGGCACAAAAACCTATAGCTTGTTGATGAATCTGCCCACAAATGCGTATCTCAAAGTATAGACGGTATGAAATAAACCTGTTTCCGTTACCCAACTAGGCGTAACGAAGAAAAACTATATAACCTCTAGTGTTATAAATATCAGTCACTCACTCGGCTACGACGTAGATTTTCATACATACACATTTCAGGTGCCATACCATGTTGCTACACATATCATAGTAGCAGAGGTAGTGCAAATATTAGTAGTAGTGGTAAAGATTAGGGGCCGAAGATATGTTTTGACAAGTATATCTCAGTGAAATAAGTTTAAAAAGGTAAAAATAAGGGTCATGAAGTATTCGAAAGATTAGAATTTGACAAAAGAAAAACGATGGATGCACTTGCGCTACAGAAAACGATTTCGAACCATGTAATTCAAAGTCTCTGACCATCGGTTACGAATGTTTCACGGACTCTAACCAGGTAGTCTGCATCTATCAACATGACTCAGTCCAGATATCAGTGACTTCGCGGGTCTGTGCCACTTTCTGGTTTGTTCACGACTAGCTTTCTTTGAGCCTACCCCTACATCAAAAAACATCGCTTGCCGAGGTAGTCTGTTTTTGGGTATTCGTAATACATGTCCCAATCACTTCCACTGATGAAGTTTCACTACTTCATCTATTCACCTGCCATCCTTACCTAGCACCCGTTTCCTAACGACAACATTGCTTACTCGGTTGTCCCATAATACATGAACAGTGCTTTGGAGACACCTATGATCAAATACTAGTAACCCACAGCTATCTTCTACTCTGACTGGTCATGTTTAACAGTCATGAAGAAGGACGGACAAAACTGCTGCTCAGTACACTCATCCTTTTATTAGCAGATGGATATATCTCCTACACCATAAATGATGCGAACTATCAAGAACCGATTGGGCTCTCTGGACCTGCGCTGAGTTTTCGTCACAGATCAGGCCATCAGCACTGATGAGGTTTCTAAGATAAGTGAAGAGGTCAATATGCCTAACTACTTCATTCCCCATCACCTCTAGGTCAGGTGCCAATCCAAGCCGATTCTGTAACAACATTTCGAATTTGGAGGAGTAGAGAATGGCACCCCAAATATGCTTGCCTTGTTACTTAGGTGATCAGAAGACTCTGCATTATGTCAGAGTCCTCAACTAACAGAATTATGTCATTGATATATTCTAAGTCAATGGGCGAATCTCCTGGTGAAAGTTCAACTCCTGAAAAATCAGACGATTAAAGTATCGTCTCTAAAAGCATCTTTCTGAAAAAATTGAATTAGCATAGACAGAGTGGACAGCCCTGACGAACACCATTTGAAGTAATCAGTACCGATGAAAGCTTGATATAAGCCCTTATTTGACCAACAGTGTTCAATTATAGGGCCTGTACAAGGTCAGTATACTCCTTTAAATGACAAACATTGCTACAGAACCTTACGAACAACAAAGCCGAACACCCTTAAGGTCAAGAAATGCAACTATCTGCTGAGGCTTGTGTATCTACTCTATACGTTCACATCTAGGTCCGAAAACAGCCTGGTTTCCTGAAGTCTGCTTTTCTCGAGCTCTGGTTAGTTAGTTATCACCAGAGGACTTTTGTCATTTCTTAGGGGTTCATCTTTCAGGACATGATGTTTTCGTTTGCTTAGGATTGCCTGTAAATGTTTTAACCTCATTAGGAGTTGGGAGACTTATATCAACTTACTATTCAGGTTGACTGGAGACAGTAGAGGGGTGGCTGAAGGCTAGTTTAACTAATTCCTTTTCCGAGATAGTCTCGCAAAGTCTGATTTCTAATGCCAGTTTCCTTAAAAAGTCTTGACAGTTGTCTGCTGTTACTTATCACCATCTTTCCATGTCTTCTGATTCACCTATTCACCACCCCTCACTAACATTGTGCAGGATTCTTGCCAGCCTGTGCGTAAGCTCTCTTCTCCTCATCGTTTTCAGAGCCAGAAGGAATGGGTTTTCGAGTGTCTATCAGTTCAGTAGGTGCTGTAGAAATCGACGTCTCCTCCCAAACCTTATGGTTTACCTTGATGGCAGATATCATTGCCGTTTCTACAACCTTTTCGACATCATTCCAAGCTTCCTCAGAGTTGGTATCACTTACGTGGCTGCTGAACTGTTTTCATAGTCGCTCCTGAAATATACTCTTGGGTTTGCTATCGTTAAATAGAACTCTAAGGAGTTTTCTTGCAGTATCTTTCTTACGTGCAGTAAGCTACAGACGGTTGCATGCTCGCACTAGAGAATGATCTGAGTCTAAAAATATGCATCAGAATGAGCGGCAGTCTTCTATTGACACTCTTCATCTGTTGCTGATACCAATGTGGTGTAGTTAGGTTCATCATTAGGTTGATTTTGGGGGTCGCCAAGTCAAAAGATGTTTTGACCTATGATTAAAGTTGGTATTTGCTAGAAATAGGCGGTTATCTGAGTATAGCTGCAGTAGACGGTCTCCATTATCTGTTTGATGAGCCTGGAAACCATAAGATCCACCCAGGTATTTTTTGTTTTCGTTTAATCTACCGATTAGAGCATCGGAGGCACCCGCCACTAGCAGAGCGCTTAGCTTTTTGAACGTTGGAAAGCTTTCTGTAAAGCCTGTCTTTTACCTCATCTGAATTAAGATCAGTTAAGGAGTAGGTAAAGACAACGAACAGGCAACGGTGTTTGTGACTATCTTAAAGAGTTCTTACTATCCCGTTTAGTCGGACTGGGATCCAGTCTTGGAGAACTAGTTCTGCCCTACGACTCAATGCAATACCTACACCAGTGAGGCCACGGGAAGCATCAGTGGGGCTTTCAGATACACGAAGTGTAACTCACGGTTCTTTATTTCGACAAGGTAAAGTAGAGTCAATGACAGTACTTGCCTACTGTTTGCGTGTTTCAGAGATGCAACATACTTCGGTGGTACGAGATTTCAAAGTTCTACTTTAGAAAGCCTGTTATCCTATTTCGTACCAGGTCCGAACATTTAGTTTCGGCTGGGTTCCAGGATCCCAAGGGACAACTGCTTGAGGCTGGTCACGCATGGCCTATTTACTGAAAGTTGTCAACATGTTAGTTTCACTCTTCAAACGGCCTTACCGCCGGAGACAGAAACAATTAATGTCAAAAATAGCAAGTTTCTATGATAAAAAGGGATTAATTCATTGCAATAGATAAGCAGGTTTGCTTGTTTCAGTTGATTGGTCTGTTTTCGTAAACTTTCATATCAACATTATATAATTACTGATTTGAATTAAATTAACAACCAAATTACTCAAACTTATTTTGATAATTTAGTTTAACAGTTATTCTATTTGTGGATGTGTATGTTCTCTTTGATAATTCTTGTGATTTCATGTAGCTTATTTTAACTAGTATGATGTATGTAAACACATCATTTGATATGCTTTCACGAGAGTGAGGATCGATGATCCGGCAACACGACAGACTACTCTAATCCGATTGTCCCTAACCCTCATTGAGTAGAAGAAGAGGAAGACTTGATGTGAAGTACAACATGTATTCTACAACCATCCAGAAAGTACGAGGTTCAAGTCCAGAAGAGGCTAAGGATCCCGAACTATGGATTCGGATCATAAGACGTTACAGATAATGCATATTTATACAGTTAGGTCGAATCGGAAACAACATTGAAGTGTCTGTGACATTGATAACTAAGACGACCAATAGGAGTTAACCAATAGGAATTAACCAATAGAATTAGACTTACAAATAATTCTTTTAACAGTGACTTCAGATGATGTCAATAATTTGACAAACATCCAACACATCCGACCACATCTGCTTTTATATTTATCACGTTTTTTCACTAATCCAGGTATCGTGGACATTGTCCAGGCGTGAAATTTGATTATGGTCAAACATATGGAGCGAATACATGTAAACAATTTCAAGATTATCGATCAACAGTACTTCAATCATCCATGTCATCACCATATAAAGATGGCGGTTACCTGCCTACAATTTATACACATAATTCAAAATTACTATCAAACAAATTAATACAAAATCGTGAACGATATAATGATGGTAGATATTGTTATCAACTTTACAATAAAGATAATTATCGATCCGATGAAATTAAACATTTTGCAAATGTAAGTAATAACAACCATTCCCTAATATTGGTTAACTTGATAATGACAACTACTGTAAAAATTGACTGTCATTAGTGTATAATGCTTTTTCCATGAGGAGATTTTTTCAGAGTCCTTGTAATTAAAGGAGGAAAGAAAGTGATATCTTCGTCACTAGGTACGCTTAAAGCTATTACGATGAGTTCATCTTAGTCGATAAACGCGAACGAGACAATTACCAGCGCGTCCAGATAGGCTACCTTGAATCCCAAGCTGAAGATAGGAGTCCTGGTAAGAAATCCATGAAGTCACTGACAAGTGGACTGAGCTATGTCGGTAACTGTCGACTACTTGGTTGGGGTCCGCGAGATGATAATAATCGATGGTTAGATACCTTGAATGACATGGCTCAAAATCGTTTGCAATGGTGCCGGTGCATTTATTCTTTATGTTCTCTAAAATCCTAATCTTCTGAATTCTTCGACCCCTCTAGTTTTGACTTTCTAAACTTTCCTCACTGAATCATATTTCTTGAATATCTTCTAATCCTAACCTCTCCGATTATTTCTAATACCTTTACTACCTCTTCTACTATAGGATTTGAATTGACAATGGCGTCTCTGTGCTGATGTGGTATGGCAACATGAACTGATGTACTTACGTACAAAGTTCTACGTTACATCTGACTGACTGATTGACCACTGGAATTATACTTCTGGAATCATATTTTCGATACCTAGTCTTTTCCATTCCCACTGCTACCTCTACTACTATTGGATTTCAATTGACAATTTGTTATGTTCGTCACTAGGTACGCTTGAAGCTATTACGATGAGTTCATCTTAATCGATAAACGCGAACGAGACAATTAATTAATCAGCGTCCAGATAGGCCACCTTGAATCCCAAGCTATAAAACAGAAGTCTTGCTAAGCGTAGAAAGTATATTCTACAAACATCCAGCAATCACACAATACAATCAAGCACACAACTCGCGTTTATTTATACATTATAGAAACATCCTTGGGACAGTTACGAAAATAACACACTAATAAAATACACAGCAGCTAATCACAGCCATGGATTTTCCTGGTGGGAAATGAAATCTCAAGGTCAACTGATCAGCCTATGCTCGCAAACGTGAAATCCAAAATAAGGCATTTATCAAGCGAGTTCTGGGGATCTAACATCCCCAACAGAAAGGATTCTCTTTAAAAAAAGAAAAGGAATTTTCACCATAAATAAATCGATAATAATAATAAATTTTTCAATTAGGGTTAGTGTTTTTTGCACATTGAAATCAGTCAATCAATCAATCAATCATTGTTAGACCACCATTATAAACTTGGAAGCACTGGATGACCGTTTCGTCCTGGTATGGGACTCATCAGTGCCAGTGCGCATCCACAACTCCTGACCTACAATTTAAAAATATTTGGAACTAAAAACAACTATCAATTAACACCAAAATCAGTAGTTTCAATATGAATGTCAAGACAGTTAGTTCCATTGTATGGGGCGGAAAATTGGAAAACTACCAAAGTCATCATTCAGAAGATACAAGTATTTATTAACAGTTGTCTACGCTAAATACTTCTGATCCGCTAGCCAGACAGACAATATTACCAACAACCTACTGTGGGATAGAACAAATCAGATTCCAGTAAAGGAAGGAATCAGGAAGAAGCTCTGGAGGTGGAAAGCATCCAGCGGCATCACAAAACAAGCCTTCACTTAGAACCCTCAGGGTCAATGGAGAAGACAAAGACCGAGGAACACAGTATACCGAGAAATGGAGACAGATGTGAGAAGAATGAGCAGCAATTGGATCGAACTAGAAATAAAGGCCTAGGACGGAGGGGGTTGAAGAATGCTGGTCGATGGCGAAACCTACAAATTGTAGGAACACGATATCAAAGCTATTTATCCATAAATTCCAGTTTTCTTTGGTGTCATGACAAGTATTACCAATAAATAACCGGGATAGTCTGCCGCTTTCTCTATGCATTAATATATATATATATCATTGTCGCAATACGATCGATTATTGTACTTGCGATAGAGGAGATTCATTTCTTATATATTATCTTTGTGGTGGCTTCATATCATTAACTCATTGGATTAGTCAAGGCAAACAAATACCTAGTTCACACGTAACATAGTTATTTGCTTTATACCTCTACTTGACAATTAACGCTGTACTCTTTTACTCCAATTAATGAGGCGATTCTTTGAGACTTTGAACGACATGACTCCAAATCGTCTGCAATGGAGCAGGTGCATTCATTCATTATGTTCTCTCAAATTCTAACCTTCTGGATTCCTAATCATCTATTTCCGTCTTTCTCTTTCTTAAGTTATTTGACTGAATTATACTTCTTAAATAATTTCTTCAAACCCTAATCTTCTGCGTTACGGCTAATAGTTCTACTATTGCTACCACTATGGGATTTGAACTGACAATTGTGTCTCTGTGCAGATGCGGTATGGAAACCTGAACTTGATGTACTCATGTACGAAGTTCCACGTTGTAACTGACTGAATAAAGCAATTCTGATGTATGGAATACATCACATTTTAAAAGGTTGATATATACATTTTCAGATTTTATTTGGTTTGCTGATTATTTTACTAACATATGATAGGGAGTGAAGTAGTTGAGCATGTTGACCGCTTCACTTATCTGGGGAGTCTCATCAGCGCTGACAGGCTGATGACTGATGGAATCTCAGCTCGGATACAGAAGGCTCGATTGGCTTTTGCCAACTGGCGTCATTTATGGCGAAGGCGAGATATCCATTTGCTGACTAAAGGACGAATGTACTGAGCAGCAGTTCGCTCCGTTCTCCTATATGGATGTAAAACATGGCCGGTAAGAGTAGAAGATATTCGTAGGTTACTAGTATTCAATCATAAATGTCTTAGAAGCATTGCTCGTATATCGTGGGACAACCGAGTAAGCAATGCTGCCATTAGGAAAGGAGTACTAGTTAAGGATGGAAGATCAATTGATGAAGTATTGAAACTTCATCAGTTGAGGTGGTTGGAACATATGTTATGTATGGCAAACCACCGACTGCTTCGAAGAGTTTTGTTTTGTGGTGTATGATTAGGTTGGAAGAAAGCTAGGAGGGGCCAAACCAAAAGACGGCACAAATCCATGAAGTCATTGAGAGCTGGAATGAGTCATGAGAGTAAGTGTAGATTACGTGGTTGAGGTCCGTGAGACGAAAGTCATTAATGCTTAGAGATCTTGAATCACATGGTTCAAAATCGCTTGTAATGGCGAAGGTTCATCCATTCTTTGTGCTCTCTCAAATCCTAATCTTCTGGGTTCGTCAACACCTCTTCTACCTTTGTCTTTCTAAACTACTTATCTCACTGAATTATACTTCTTGAATAATATCTTCAAACCCTAGTCTTCTTCATTACCATTAATACTCCTATTATCTCTACTACTATGGAATTTGAATTGACAATTGCGTCTCTGTGCTAATGTGGTACGGTAACCTAAACTGATGTACTCATGTACAAAGTTCTACGTTTCAACTGACTGACTGACTCACTAACTAACTAACTGAACTAACCTATGAACTATTCTCATCTTATTATGTGTAGAGTAATAATATTCATAATAATTCACATCTTTTTTTGGGTTTTTTTCTGTTTATTAACAGGCTGTTCAAAAACATCGTGATTATTATTTAGATAAAACTGGAATTGAAAAACCTGTACCCGAGTTTTTAATTCCATTAAGTAATGAACAATTTATTAAAGAGAAATATTTATTTCGATAATAATAATAATTATCATCATACTCATAAAAATGATGATGATGATATTATTAGACAGAAAATAAATATTTCAAAATAAAATTTAACATGTTTTGTTGTTATTTATACACCAGCATGCATGCATGCATGTAAACTACGTTAATTTGTGATATTACTTACTTACTTACGCCTGTTACCCCCAATGGAGCATAGGCCGCCCACCAGTTTTCTCCAACCAACTCTGTCCTGGGCTTCGCTTTCTAGTTCTGTCCAATTTTTATTCATTCTTCTCATATCTTTCTCTATTTCTCGGCGTAACGTATTCTTTGGCCTTCCTCTTTACCTTTTGCCTTGAGGGTTCCATGTGATATGCTTCAGCTAATTATTACAAGTTTACCTTAGTCGTTGTCAGTGAACGAGAGCAGCGAGGATCGATGATCAGGCGATGATGATACGACAGACTAATCTAATCCGAACGTCCCAAACCCCCATCGAGTAGTAGAAGAAGAAGAAGACTTGATATGAAGTAGAATGTGTATTCTACAAACATCCAGAAAGTACGACGTCTGAGTGTAGAAGAGGCTAAGTATCCTGTACTAAGTATTCTGGTCCGGAGCATAAGACATTATGGTTAATGCATATTTATACAGTTAGGTTGAATAGTAGTATGTAATGTCGGTATATATGCATTAACTCCTCTTTATTGATAATCAGCGAAATTCAACCTTATTTCATTTAGTAAAAAAAACAATGCCTGTATTCTTCACAGTAACTCATATAATTCAGTATCTCAGTTACAACGTAGAACTTCGTACGTAAGTACATCAGTTCAGGTTGCTATACCGCATCAGTAGAGAGATGCTACTGTCAGAGATAGTAGAAGTATTAGCAGTAATGGAGAAGATTAGGGTTCAAAGATATGATTCGAGAAGTATAATTTAGTGAGATAAATTTAGAAAGAGAAAAATAGAGATGATGTGTAATTCAGGATAAATTTAGAAAAAGAAAGATAGAGGTGATGAGTAATTCAGAAGGTTAGAATTTGAGAGAACAGTAAGGCTGGATTCACTTGTGCCATTGAAAACGATTTTGAGCCATGTCGTTCAAGGTCTCTAACCATCAGTGACTTTCGTCTCGCGGACTCCAATCAGGTAGCCTACATCTAATAATATGACTCAGTCCACCTGTCAGTGACTTCATGGATTTCTTCCATGTTTTGGCTTGGCCGCTCCTAGCTTTCTTCCGACCTACTCATACGCGCCACAAAACATTGCTCGTCTGGGCAGTCAGTGGTTAGGCATACATGCCAACACCAAGAGATAATTATAGTATAATCTGTTGAGGACGTTAGATCGACAGAGCTTACATGATAAAAGTCCTAATTTCGGATTTTATGTTTTCGAGCATGAGCTGATCAGTTGACCTTGAGATCACATTTCTCACTCGGAAAATCCTTGGTTGTTATTGGTTGATATATTGTTTTAATACACTATTTTTATGGCTCTCCCAAAGACGTTTCTATAATGTATAAATAAACTCGATTTGTATGCTTGTCAACCTCACATTTTCTAGATACTTGTAGAATACATCTTCTACGCCTTATCAAGACTTCTTGATATAATTAGCCAGGTCGGTGGGACAAGCGGATTAGAATAGCCTATCGTGTCACTGGATCATCATTTGCTCTTCGCTCTCGTTTACTACCGACTAGGGGTGGCTGAACTCGTAATAGCTAGCTATTCAAGCATACCAACTGATGACGAGTAAAACATAATCATCACAATAAATTATAACAAATAATAAACAAATTATTATTATTATGCATCTTTTTAAACTACACTGTATGCCAAAGACAAAACCAAAAGATAAAAGAGACAAGATTTGAAAGTAAATGCAATTCCTATTCAATACAGAGAGAGAGAGAACTGATATTTTAAACAAAATCCCAAACAACTGTCAATGTCAATGCCCAATGTGTCAACAACACTTATTCAAGTAGAGAGAAAAAAACAGGCAGTGGAAGATGTTTTTTACAGTTGTTTGTTTGTTTTAGGACCACAATAAAAAAGAAACTGGATTAAAAATGGAAAAAACGGAGTTGTGCGCCATAAAAAAAATGAAATTTTAAACAAAAAAAAACCGGGTATTTTAAATGAAAACAAAAAATAAAGAGCAACAAGTGAAATACAAGTGTAAATAATATTATTGAATACAATAAATGCAATGAATGTTTATGATGATTATGATGACTATGATTATTAAGTCTTGCTAATTGAAGCTCAAAGGTCAGTCAGTAAAAAATCAGTCATTTTGAAAATTGTTTGACAACTGTTTCAACTGCAGCTTAGTGTATTGTTCCTAGAGTCATAGACAGAGAGAGAGAGAGAGAAAAAGAAGGAACCAACAGAAATGATCAATTGCATTACGAGGGGGGGTTGTGTGAAGATTGTTTGTGTTAAGTTACAATATTTTTGAAATCAACATGAATCGATCAATGTTATTAGTAAGTAGACCACATCACCATTATAGGAACTAATCTGGAAACACAGTGCTTAGACAGGACACTTTTCGTTTTGGTGTGTGTGGGACTGATATAAATGCAAATTAGTGTACACTGAAAATAACAACAACCAAAAAGATCTTAGCTTGTGAAAAAATGTAAGCCTATTCAGTTTAGTTTTTACTAAGGACTGATTATAAAAACACATGGTGAATAGTTGTATATTAGTAAAAGGTTTATAGAGAAGAAAACTGTTAGGATAATCATCAAATATCTTGAAGAAATTATTTTCTGAGTCTTATTCTATTCGTCAATTCCTATTGGCCAATACTTAAGGTCGTCCTAAAATATCAAGTGCACATACTTTTAAATATTATTTCCTATTGGTTAGTATTCAAGGTCGACCTAACTGTAAATTTTTATGCTGCTCTTCTTCTACTGCACAAGACCTCGATTTTCTTGGTGCTTGTAAAATACACTTTCTACGCCATATCAAGACATTCTGATACCGTTAGTCGGGGCTTGGTACGCTCGGATTAGAATAGCCTATCATGTCAATGGATCATTTATCTTAGCTCTGGTTTACCAACTAAGGTGAACCCGTAATAGATCATCAAGCATATCAACTGACAAAGATAAAAGAGAAATAGATGGCTATCAGGGGAAAAAATTTGAATTTTATCTTACAAGAGCTTAAAACCATGTGGTAGGAGAAGCAGTTGTACCAGTTTTAACTGTACATAATATAATTCTCGTTTTCTCAAATATACTGCTACATATAGCAAGTGTTTTTTTCGGTAATGCTAAGAAGACGACAATCAACAAACTAACTAACTAACTACTTTTGACAGTTTTCTCTACTCACCTTAAAAAAAGGAAAAATTTGAATAAAGTATCAGTTTTTATCCGAATGATCTGTGTTCGCAACAGTGTTGTTAGATTGTTGAGCTTCTCTTATTATTGACCAGTATTCCACCTGTTTTCAATCAAGCCAGAAGATAGGTGTTTTCGAATTCTTTCGCATAAAATAGAGCAACAAGCGACTGATATACTACTCAGTGAGTCAGATGCAACGTAGAACATTGTACGTAAGTACATCAGTTCATGTTGCCATACCTTATCAGCACAGAGATGTAATTGTCAATTCAAATCCTATAGTAGAAGAGGTAGTAAAGGTATTAGAAGTAATCGGAGAGGTTATTAGGATTAGAAGATACTATTCAAGAAGTATGATTTAATGAGAAAAGTTTCGAAAGACAAAACTAGAGGGGTTGAAGAATCCAGAATTCGTCATAAGTGATAATTTATCTTTTAAATTGTTTTGAAACTGTTATGCTCGTCAACTGATATGCTTTAAACTATATTACCAGTTCACCTTAGTCGGTGAACGGGAGCGAAGAGAAATGATACGATGACATGATAGGCTTATCTAATCCGAGAGTCCCAATATGTCTCTAAACTCTATCTAGCAGTTTTTCCTAGTTTATTCCTCAACTGGGAGTACAGATAATGCATATTTATACAGTCAGGTCAAATAGGAAACAACATTGAAGTGTCTGTGACCATTGATAGTGTTAGGACAAACCATAATATATTGACCAGTAGGAATTGACCAACAGAATTAAACCCTATTTATTATATATAGTAAAAAGGTAAAATCGTATGGAAAGATAACTCACCTTCATCAGCCTATATTATCTCCTATGGTTGTTGTTGTTGCTGTTGTTGGTGTTGAAGTATTACACAACAATCATCATTGGCACATTGTTGTTTTTTTCTTCTTCTCTCACTATCTTCATCATGTTTTCGATTTGTTGATAAAGATGATGTATATGATATTGAAGAAGTGGCACAATCACTACCAAGTGCAGAATCTTTTGTAGTGTATTCAGTAGATTGTTGATCATAAGTTGTGAATAAAGGATTCATAATTATTGATGTGCTATTATCGCTATTATTATTGTTACTAGTATTACTCATAGAATCGATAATATGATAAGGATTCGGTGGCATTGGGTTTGTACTTGTATTCAATTGATTTTTTGATAATACTAGGTCCGAATGTAATTTGGCTAGCTTTTTTAAAAAAAAAGGAAAGAGAAAAAAAAATTGAACACTGATTGATGAGTTCAGAGTTAAATGTAATTGAGTCAATTTTGCAGTGTGTTTGTCTTCTACGTCCTTCTCAGCGCTGCTATTCGAACTTCAATGATCAAGATACGATTTTACTAACCGCCTGTTACTCCCAATGGACAGATAGACATACAGACATACAACGCAGAACTTCGTACATAAGTATATCAGTTCAGGTTGCCATACCATATCAGCACAGAGACATAACGGTCAGTTCAAATCCAAGAGTGATAGTGATAGTAGAATTATTAGCAGCAATGGAGAAGATTAGGGAGTGAAGATATGATTCGAGAAGTATAATTCAGTCAGAGAAATTTAGAAAAAGTAAGATAGAGGCAATATGGAATTCAGAAGGTTAGAATTAGACAGAACACAAAGAGTGGATGCACCTGTGCCATTGCAAACGATTCTGAGCCATGTCGTTCAAGGTCTCTAACCATTGGTGACTTTCGTCTCGCGGACCCCAACCAGGTAGTCTACATCTACCAACATGAGACTCAGTCCACTTGTCAGTGACATCATGGATTTGTGCCATGTTTTGGTCTGGCCGCCCCTAGCTTTCTTCCAACCTACTCCTACACTACAAAACATAGCTCGTCGAGGCAGTCGGTGGTTAGGCACTCGTAACACATGTCCCAACCACACATCAACTGATGAAGTTTCACCACTTCATCTATTGATCTGCTATCTTTACCTAATACTCGTTTCCTAACTATACCATTATTTACTCGGTTGTCCCACGATATACGAGCAATGATGCTTCTAAAACATCTATGATCGAATACTAGTAACCGACGAACATCTTCTACTCTTGAAAGTCATGTTAAGAGTGAGTTTAAGGGATGCTTGCTAACAGTTCATATAAATGGCATAAACTTGTATAGAATCTTTGTTTTATAAAATATAAATAACCTGGAAAAGTTTGAAAAAAAAAATCATTTGCTTTATACATAGAACAGAGCTTACATAATAAATAAATAAGTGAATCATATAAGTAGTTTTAGGGAACTAATTGTAAGGTCGGTTATTCATCGATTCATCGAAAACATTAATTATCAAGTGATGAAATAAATGATATACAAAAGAAACACAATGAAATATTTTGGATTGGTGCTAAGAATGTGCAACTGTAGCATATGTTCCTGAAGGTTCTACCATGCCACTAGGCAGGTCGATTGGAGAACGATGAGACTAAAAGCAGCTAGCTACTCAACGTCTGATGGCGAAGTAGTACTCTTGCTGACTGTAGAGGGGTGTGACGGCAGTAAGGTGTTTCCCCCGGACTACCAGCATCTGCAGCGATGCTGCCTTCTCACAAGAAAGGAAGGGTTAGAAAAGGTCGACCTTAAAAATGTCACACCTCAACCTACCTCACGGATTTCAGTCTCTGGCGGTAAGGCTGCCCACTGAGGGCTTTTAAGAGCGGAGCTAATACTCAAAAAACCTTTCATAAAAAGGCAGTGCGTGACCGGCCTGAAGCAGTTGTCCCTTGGGCTCTGTGGTCACGCACCTAGGTCTCTAAGACCAACTCTAATATACCTTCTTTTTCAGGCCCCTCAAGTAACAACCTTCCACGGTGTGGGCAGCCAGGAATCGATATCCGCCCTCATACCGATAACAAGAACAACCGTCGAAATGCAAAATGTTGCTTCAGGATTGGGTCGCATCGGCACCTGAACTAGTGATAGGGAGTGAAGTAGTCGAGCATATAGTCCGTTTCACTTATCTTGGGAGTCTGTTCAGTGCCGATGGCCTGGTGACTGACGGAATCTCTGTACGGATACAGAAGGCTCAAATGGCTTTTGAAAACTTGTGTCACTTATGGAGAAGGCGAGATATCCGTTTGCTATACAAGGGACGAGTGTACTGCGCAGTAGTTCGCTCCGTCCTACTACATGGCTGTGAAAGATGGCTAGTCAGAATACAAGATATTCGTAGGTTGTTTGTCTTCGATCACAGGTGTCTCCGAAGCATTTATCGAGCATCGTGGGACAGCCGAGTAAGCAAAGTTGTTGTTAGGAAACGGGTACTAGGTAAGAATGGCAGATCAATAGATGAAGTAATGAAACTTCATCAGTTGAGGTGGTTTGGATATGTGTCACGTATGCCTAACCACCGACTGCCTCGTCGAGCTATGTTTTGTGTTGTAGGAATAGGTTGAGACAAATATAGAGGCGGTCAAGCCAAAACATGGCAGAAATCTATGAAATCACTGACAACTGGATTGAGTCATGTCGGTAGGTATCGACTACCTGATTGAGGCTCGCGAGATGTTAGAGTAATCGATGATCAGAGATCCTGAATGACATGGCTTAAAAACAGTTTGCAATAGCTCCGGTACATTCATTCTTTGTGTTCTCTAAAATCCTAATATAATGAAAACAAACCCAATAATACAAACAATCTACTTACTTCATTACTAAATAATGTTTGCTGATTCATAGTTTGTGTTTCATAAGTTGTCATAAGATATTTAACTTTTTCTAAACAATTATCAATAATCCAATGAGGTGATAATGTTATGAATGAATGATCACCGACATTAGTAGTAGTGTTCATGCTAGGTGTGACATTAGTAGTAGTAGTAGTAGTGGTAGTTGTATCAGTAGTATAATACACTGCTTGATTTGTACTTTCATTAGTTGAGCCATTTCGATTGGCTGATGAATGTTCATCATCATCATCATGACATGAATTCACACATGATGTTGCACAACCATCATCGTCATCACTTGATACTTTAGAAATACAAATTAAATTCGATATTGCCGGTGGGGGTGGCGGTGGAGGCGGTGGTTGAGATTGATGATGATGATTGAACGATGAGCATGAATCGTTTTGATCGATTTTCTGTGGATTGTTTGCTGTAGGATATTTATTCAACTGAAAAAGAATGAGCGAAAATAAAGGGGATAAGATGAGTAGCCAAAACATTTCTTACAATGTGAAATCTCTCTGACCTCACATAAGAAAGGTTCGACCATTCATACCTAACCTGGGTTGTTTTTTTTTATCTAAATAACCATATTCAGGGTTAAGCGTTCTCGCCAGCAAGACCGAAGGTCCTACAGTTCGAATCCTGTGGGTAGTGGGAATCGTGGATGTGTACTGTCACTACTGAAGAGTCCCAATACCAGGATGAAACGACCATGTCTCAGTGCTTCCAGTCAGTCAGTCAGTCAGATGCAACGTAGAACTTTGTACATAAGTACATCAGTTCATGTTGCCATACCACATTAGCACAGTGATTCGATTGTCAATTCAAATCCAATAGTAGAAGAGGTAGTAAAGGTATTAGAAGTAATCGAAGAGGTTAGGATTAGAAGATACTATTCAAGAAGTATGATTCAGTGAGAAAAGTTTAGAAAGTCAAAACTAGAGGTGTTGAAGAACACAGAAGATTAGGATTTGAGAGAACACAAAGAATAAATGCACCGGCGCCATTGCGAACCATTTTGAGCCATGTCATTCAAGGTCTCTAACCATCGATTATTATCATCTCGCGGACCCCAACCAGGTAGTCTACATCTACCAACATGGCTCAGTCCACCTGTCAGTGACTTCATGGATTTCTGCCATGTTTTGGTTTGGCCGCCCCTAACTTTCTTTCAACCTATTCCTACAACACAAAACATAGCTCTTCGAGACAGTCGGTGGTTAGGCATACGCAGCACATGTCCCAACCACCTCAACTGATGAAGTTTCACCACTTCATCCATTGATTTGCCATCCTTACCTAGTACTCGTTTCCTAACAACAGCATTGCTCACTCGGTTGTCACACGGTATACGAGCAATGCTTCGAAGACACCTATGATCGAAAACCAGTAACCTACGAATATCTTCTACTCTCACTGGCCATGTTTCAGAGCCACATAGGAGAACGGAGCGAACTGCTGCACAGTACACTCGACTTTTGATTAGAGAACGGATATCACGCCTACGCCATAAGTGACGCAGGTTGGCAAAAGCCAATCGAGCGTTCTGTATCCGAGCTGAGATTTCGTCAGTCACCAGGCCATCAGCATTGATCAGACTCCCCAGATAAGTGAAGCAGTCTACACGCTCGACTACTTCACTCCCTATCACTAGTTCAGGTGCCGATGCAACCCAGTCTTGAAGCACCATTTTGCATTTCGAGGGGGAAAACCGCATCCCGAACATGCTTGCATTGTTGCTTAGGGTAGTCAGAAGACTCTGCATTTTGTCAGCGTCTTCACCAAGTAGGACAATGTCATCGGCATATTCTAAGTCAATAAGCGAGCCACCTGGTATAAGGTCTACTCCTGAAAATTCAGACGAGGATAATGTTATGTCTAGGAGCGTGTCTATGATAAAATTAAACAAGAATGGAGAAAGTGGACATCCCTGACGGACACCACTTGATGTAGAGAATTCAGGTGACAGTTCGCCATAAGCCCTCACTCGACCAGTGGTGTTCGAGTAAAGAGCTTGTATAAGGTTAATGTACTTCTTTGGTACACCTTTCAATGACAGACACTGCCACAGAACCTTACGATCAACAGAGTCAAATGCCGCCTTAAGGTCCAGGAAAACAACTATTGTAGGACGCCTAAATGTGTGTCTATGTTCCAGGACCTGTCTGAGTGTGAAGACGTGGTCTATACAGCCACGTCCAGGTCGAAAACCAGACTGGTTTTCTCGAGTCTGCTCTTCACGAGCTTTCGTTAAGCGTCAAAGTATTACTGAGGCCAATATTTTAGATACTATATTAGTTAGACTGATTCCTCTGTGATTGTCACAAGAAGACTTCTGTCCTTTCTTATAGATTGGGACCAGTCGGATGGGATTACGTCCAGTTCCCAGATTCTACCTAAGATCTCAGTCAATCTAGCTGCTAAAACTGGACCACCATCCTTAAATATCTCAGGGGTCAGTCTATCAGGACCTGCAGCTCGTCCTCGTTTCAGATTTACTAACGCTTTCTCAACGTCATTAAGACTAGGGGGACTTAGGTCGATTTGCACTTTCAGGATGACTGGAGATCGTGGGTAACCGAAGAGTGGATCGTGGACAGTTGAACTGATCCCTAAAGTGTTCTGCCCATCGATCCAGTCTCCTGGATTAAGAATGGATAATAAGACCATCCTTTTCCGAGATAGTCTCACTCACATTCGGTTTCTTAATACCAGTTTCTTTAATAAGGCGGAAAAGTTGTCTAGTGTTGAGTTTCATACAAATTCCATTGTGTTCCCACTCTTCCTTTCTCGTGATCTTCCCCAATCTTCTGCTGCCAGAAATCATTACGTTGACACTCACGTCATATACTACTTATAAGTAGCTCACACCACACTACTACTCCGACTACAACTATTACTCACATGATGACAATGTACAAAATGATTTAAACCAAATACATCCGTTGGACATTGTTCCGATAAAATGAATTGATTTAATACAGTTGAACAAATTGGTACATTTTGTAAATTTCTTCTTTCCATCCTTCTTTTCTGATGATATTTCATAAAATAAATTATCATAATTAAACATAGAATAATAAATATCAATAATAATCCACCAATAATTGAACTAATTGGATTAGTGAAAATCAACGACGATAATGATAATGATGATGATGATGAGGTGGATTTCTGTTCATATTGTTGGTGTTGTAGTTGGTGTTGATAGTGTCGCAGCATGAATTCACTAACCGCATTACCCCTACCACCACCAGCGTCAACATCAACATCATCATCATCGTGTTCATCATGTTCATTGTTAGTTGATAAGAATTTGAGCGGTTTAGGAAAATTTGTATAAATATCATTCAAGGCAGCAGCATCACTACGGATTGTTGATTGTGAATGTTTGAAAATGAATGTTAATAAATCATGTGAAAATGATTGTTTTTTTGTATTGTAGTTTATATTGGATGGATGATGATTAGGATTGGTGAATTGATTGAAACGACTGGCAATATGATTAGTATGTGAAGTAGTAGAGGTAGCAGGAGCAGTATGAAATTTGGATTGAATTAAATGTTGACGATTTTGTATGGTATAAGTATAACTTGGATTACGATTATTATCATTGTTATTAGTGTGATTATTGTTGCCCGAAGTGAGCCAATCTTGAATAAGAAAAACAAAACAAGACAAAAAAAAGATCGTCATCATTATCAACAACCATCGACACCAACGTACAACTTCGTCATGTAAAGTACACATCAGTGTTCAAGTTGCCATACCATATTGGCTCAGAGATGCGATTGTCAATTCAAATCCCATAGTAGTAGTGTAGTGTGTGCTACTTATACGAACGATATAAGTAGTAGTATAAGAAGGGACGTGAAAGAAGAAGAAGTCTCACAGTCAGAAGAGGAAAACGGAAATCAAATGGAGCAAAAGCAAGAAGTAAATGGAGTACCAACAGGAAGAAGGAAAGGAAGCAACAACAGGAATGGAAGAAGAAGGATGGAGCGTTGGAAGTCACAACTTAAAGATGGTGTGCAAATAGAGTGCTCAATGTAATGTTTTCGTTTTTAATTGACTCAGAGTGTAAATTAGCATAATACGAACTTCCGCGCCTACTTCAGTCTTCTCAGTAGTAGTAGTAGAAGTATGAGCAGTAATCGGAGAGAGTAGGGTTAGAAGATATTATTCAAGAAGTTTAATTCAGTGAGGTAAATTTAAAAAGAGAAACATAGAGATAGATGATGAGGAATTGAGAAGGTAAGGATTTGAGAGAACACAAAGAATGGATGAACGTGCCCAATTGCAAACGATTTTGAACCATGTGATTCAAGATCTCTAACCATCGGTGACTTTCGTCTCGTGGACCCCAACCAGGTAGTCGACACCTACCAAAACATGACTCAGTCCACTTGTCAGGTGACTTCATGCATTTCTGCCATGTTTTAGTTTGGCCGCCTCTAACTTTCGTCCAACCTATTCCTATATCACAAAACATAGCATGACGAGGCAGTCGCTGATTGGGCATACGTAACACATGTCCCAACCAACTCAATTGATGATGTTTCATTACTTCATCAATTGACCTGCCATCCTTGCCTAGTACTCGTTTCCTAACGACAACATTGCTTACTCGGTTATCCCATGATACACGAGCAATACTTCGGAGATACCTATGATCAACAACCAGTAACCTACGAATATCTTCTACTTTGACTGGCGATGTTTCACAACAATAAAGTAGGACGTAGCGAACTACTGTGAAGCACACTCGTCTTTTAGTCAGCAAACGGATATCTCGCTTACGTTATAAAAGCCAGTCGAGCCTTTTGTATCTGTGCTGAGATTTCGTCCGTCATCAGGCTATCGGCAGCGATGAGACTCCGCCAACAAAAGATAGAAATTATGAGAAAATACCGATGGAATTATGAATCCATGTAAGGTTGTATCACTATGAAAAAATTTAAAGCACTAGATGACTGTTTCATCCAAAGTCGGCCAGATAGAATGTAGAACGTGATACGTACATACATCAGTGTTCAAGTTGCTATACCATATTAGCACGTCGAATGATGGAATTGTTAATTCAAACCCCTTAGTAGTAGAGGTATTAGTAGAAGTATTAACAGTAATCGAGAATATTAGTTAACGAAGATATGTGTTGAGAAGTATATCTCAGGGACAAAAATTTAGGAAGACAAAGATAGAGGTGATGAGGAATTCAGAAAATTAGAATTTGAGAGATGATAAATAAGGAATGCGTCTGAGCCATTGTAAATGATTTTCAGCCATGTCATTCAAAGTCTCTAACCACTGGTTACGATTGTCTTACGGGCTCGCACCAGGTAGTCTACATCTACTAACATGGTTCATCTCACATGTCAATAACTTTATAGACTGGTGCCATGTTTTGGTTTGACCGCCCCCAGTCTTCTTCCGGCTTACTCCTACATCAGACAATCCAGTGAAATAAATTTAAGAAAAAGATAGACCTGATGAGAAATTCAGAAGATTAGAATTTGAGTAACGACAAAGCATGGAGGCACCTGCGACATTACAAACGATTATGAGCCATGTCATCCAGGTTCTCGCGGACCGCAACCTAGTAGTCTATATGTACTTACAGTCCAGTAGTCAGTGACTTCGTGCATTGTTTTGGTCATTCTTAGCTTTCTTCCAGCCTACCCTACATCACAAAACATTACTCGTCAGCTTAGCCGGTGGTTGGTTGGGCGTACGTAACACATGTCCCAACCACCTCAGCTGGTCAAGATTCACTACCTCACAAACTGACCTACCATCCTTACTTAGCACCCTTTTCCTAACAACCGTTGCATACTTGTTCGTCACAAGATATAAGAACAATACTTCGAAGACACCTATGATCGAATACTAGTAACCTACGTATATCATCTGTTTTTAGTGGTCATGTTTGACACCTGTAGTGTAGGACGGAGCGAACGATTTGATTATGACCGATTTGGTCTCGTGTGATGTTTCGGGTAGAGTAGAGGACTTCCGTAGGTTACTAGTCTTCGATCATCGTTGTCTCCAAAGCATTGCTCGTGTATCCTGCGACGGCCGAGTAAGCAATCCAGTCGTTAGGAAACGAGTTCTAGGTAGGGATGGCAAATCAATAGATGAAGTGGTGAAACTTCATCAGTTGAGGTGGTTGGGATATGTTTTACGAATGCCTAACCACCGACTGCCTCGACGAGCTATGTTTTGTGGTGTAGGAGTAGGTTAGAAGAAAACTAACGGCGGCCAAACCAAAACATGGCACAAATCTATGAAGTCACTGATACCTGGACTGAGGCATGTTGGTAGATGTAGGCTACCTGGTTGGGGTCCGCGTAACGATAGTCACCGATGGTTAGAGATCTTGAACTACATGGCTCAGAATCGCTTGCAATGGCGCAGATCCATCCACTCTTTGTGTTCTATGAAATTCTAGTCTTCTGAATTCCTCATAATTTCCATCTTTCTCCTAAATTTATCTCACTGAATTATAATTCTCGAATCATATCTTCGCTCCCTAATCTTCTCTATTACTTCTAATACTTCTATTATTGCTATTACTGTTGGATTTGAATTGACAGTTGCATCTCTGTGCTAATGTGGTATGGCAACCTGAACTGATGTGCTTACGTACGAAGTTCTACGTTGTATCTGTCTGTCTGTCAGGACGGAGCAAACTGTTGCGCATTCGGTCGGGAATAACCACTTAGCCTTCCAGATAAAATCAAATCAGATAGTGAATGATTTTCAACTTTCACATTGTTCACTGTATTAATGTATATTCTATCGATCGATAACATATACGACAACAATCATAAAACAAGAAAACAGTATGTATGTTAACTAACTAACTTAACTAACCATTTACATATGGATGATAATTTAAATTAGGCAAAAGGACATCGCCGCCACCTCCACCTCCACCTCCACCACCACTAAGAATTCCATTAAAACAAACTGAAATTGGTGCACAAAATGACTGATTCAATAGTTGATCATTAGTTGACGTCATCATCGTCACTGTCTTCTTCTTCTGCTTCATCATACACCATTCACAACCAATAGTTGATGAACAAATTAAACGTGTACGATGTGTACAATGCGAATGTTGTTGTTGTTGTTCATGATTAGTAGTGAAATGTTCAGTATTGGCTTCATTCATTGAAGTAGGTTGATAGTGTTGGTGTTGTTGTGAAGGTGGTGCTTGTGGTGGTGGTGATTGTTTAAATCTATTCAAATCAGAAATCACATGTCTATTGGATGAAACAAATTGATCAGTGTTCATCAATGATGTACAAGTTGGAATTTCTTCGATTGTATAAAATGAAGTTGATGATGATGACGATGATGATGTTTGAGTATTGAGGATAAATGAATTAAAATTATGTGATATTGCATTAATTGGTTCCATTTCCTTGAATTTGAAAAAAAACATGGTAATTGAAAAAAAATTATAAAATATGAGTAGGAAAAAAAACTGAAATTTTCCCGGAAAAAAAAGTGCCGCAGGCTGTCAACACACTATGATCTCATCCTAAGTAGTGAGTGAAGCAGACCATTCGTAAAGTGTCATTTTGTGTACAGAGGAAGTAACTCATCCCGAACTTGCTAGCATTGTTATTTGAGCGAATCAGAAGACTATATGTTGTTAACGTCTTCAACAAGTCAGTCAATCAGTCAGTAACAACAACATACAACTTCGTAAGGACGTATACATCAGTTCAAGTTGCAATACCATATTAGCACACGGACGCGATTGTCAATTCAAATTCTATGGCAGTAGAGGTAGTAGAAGTATTAGCAGTATTCAAAACGATTAATGATAGAATATATCATTTGAGATGTAAAACCCCAGAGGAATCAGTAAAAAAACAGAGTAGAAACGGTCGTGAGGAATTCAGGGGGTTCGGATTTGAGAGAACACAATGGATGAATGCACCTGAACCATTGCAAACGATTTTGAGGTATGTCGTCCAAGGTCTCTAACCATCGGTGACTTTCGTCTCGCGGACCCCAACCAGGTAGCAGTCCAAACTCACCAACATGACTCAGTCCATTTTTCAGTGACCTCATGGATTTCTGCCATATTTTGGTTCTTCCGACCCTAACTTTCTTCCAACTTACTCCTAAACCACAAAACATAGCTCGTCGAGGCAGTCGATGGATAGGCATTCATAACACATGTCCTAACCACACCTCAACTGATGAAGTTTTACTACTTCATCTGTTGATCTGCCATCCTTACCTAATACTCGTTTCTTGACTATAGCACTGCTGACTCAACTGTCATAGGGTATACGAGCAATGCTTTGAAGACATTTATAATCGAATACTAATAACCTGAAAATGTCCTCTATGTCTTCACCGACTAGTCAGCAAGCGTGTCTCCTGGTAGAGAAGGTCCACTGCTAAAAAGTCAGATGATGGTAAATATTGTTAACTCTAAAAGCATATCTAAGACATGCCTTGCTGCTTTCGCCGATTAAGAAAAGTGAGATGTGGATTGGTTGGAGAGATTGAGTTGGTTTATATGAACCCGTACAGGGGTGTCTGTTCATGCAGCGACTGACTGGATATCCGACTAACCTGCGAGAGAAACTAGACAACATGTTCGTATCCTCTTGTGTATCAACATTCATGTGAACTTTTTTCCTGTTGTGTAAAAAGTAGCGTATACATGCGCATATACTGCAGGCATATTAGTTGACACCAAATATAAAATAGATTATTAAAACAAACCGAACTTACCAATGTTTGTAAACAAGGTGGATACATGAATATAGTTTTAATTCGATTACTAAGCAAATTATTCTCTGTTTCATTTGATATTTGATCAAAATATTTCAACTGTCTATTAATTGTATACATGATAGATGATAGATTAGTTAAATTTTCCTCTACAACGGTAATGTCTTCTTCAAACAATTTCGGATAACTACTACTACTACTACTACTACTACTACTACTACTACTACTACTACTACTATTCAATATGAAATCATTTTTATTCAATGCAATAATTGGACATTCACATGGACATTCACATTCACGTAATTCCAGACGAGCACAATTTAAACATAAACGATTTTTTATTGAACATGGACAAAATCCTGTACGTGGACTACAACCTAATCGTTGATGTTCATTAATCAAACCGAAAATTAAATTACTTTCTGGTATTGTCCAAAACTATAATAAAAACAAAAAGAGAGATTGAACATTGAAAATGACTTGAAAATTAATTTTATTTAAATATTGTTATGTTTGTCAACAGTTAATATGCTTGAATGATATTACGAAATCATCTTAGTCGGTAGACGTGAACAAAGACATATGATCCAGTGACACATGATAGGCTACTCTAATCCGACCGTCCCAAACCCCCCTAACGGTATCAAAAAGTCCTGATACGGCGTGCAAAGTGTATTCTACAAGCACACAGAAAATGAGTCTTTGTACATAAGAAGAAGAAGAAGAAGAGGAGCATCAAACTTTACAGACAATGCATTTTCATACAGTTAGGTCGACCTTGAATACTAACTAACCAATAGGAAACAACATTTGAAAGTATGTGAACCTGGTAGTTTAAGAAGACGACCTTAAATATTGACCACTGGACCACTGAGATGGTATTTAACGGTGTTAATGTCTAACTTCGATCAATTCACGGTCTTACGCATTCTCATACACTGTCTTCGGTAGTTGCTGTCTACACCCGAACAGGTTGAACTATACTGATCACGACCTCTCACTAGAACTAGGAGCTAGTCACTAGTGAGCACAGGTAATGTAAAAACCGAACATCAGTCAAGCTATTAGTGATCATTACTGAAAATGTAAGTATTAATTGTTATCCCATTACCAGAAAAAAAAAGAACAGGAAAACTTTTCATCTCACTATGATTTTACAATTCTTGTTCCCGAATCTATTCATGCCATCGAATCATTGATGCCTAGCCGAGGAGTCCTACAAAATATTCCTCTTTAATGTCACTTAGACGCCCAGAAGTGTTGTAGAACGGTTTGTTCAATTAGCTAGCGTTGGGTAGAATCTTCCAATAAGCAAGAATCTAGAAAAGTGAAGAGCCATGTTTCTGGTTCGAGTTACTTAGGTATAATTATAGTATGATTTCAGAAACTTCCAGTGGCACAACAAGGTCACATATAACTGTATGAATACCCCTTGTTTTCTCCTGTACATCAAACAAACCTTGAAGTAAAGTATACATCTTAGAACTTGTTATAATTCTCTCTTTATATTACAGCCCAGATATTCCTCCTACTAATGCTTAGTATTCTTGGACACCAATTCACTCGAAACGTTCTCTCGCAGTCAGAACACGGTTGAACAAGAAAAATTAGATTATATTCCAATAACAAGGTTAGATGGAAGTCAGTCAGTCAGATGCAACGTAGAACTTTGTACGTAAGTACATCAGTTCATGTTGCCATACCACATTAGCACAGAGATGTAATTGTCAATTCAACTCCAATAGTAGAAGAGATAGTAAAGGTATTATAAGTATTCGGAGAGGTTAGGATTAGAAGATATTATTCAAGAAGTATGATTCAGTAAGAAAAGTTTAGAAAGTCAAAACTAGAGTTGTTGAAGAATCCAGAAGATTAGGATTTGAGAGAACATAAAGAATAAATACACCGGCGCCATTCCGACCTATTCTGAGCCATGTCATTCAGGGTCTCTAACCATCAATTATTATCATCTCGCGGACCCCAACCAGATAGTCGACAACTACCGACATGGCTAAGTCCACTCGTCAATGACTTCATGGATTTCTGCCATGTTTTGGTCTGGCCGACCCTAACTTTCTTCCAGTCTACTCCTACATCACAAAACTAAGCTTGTCGAGGCAGTCAGTGGTTAGGCATACGCAACACATGTCCCAACCACGTCCACTGATGAAGTTTCAGTACTTCATCTATTGATCTGCCATTCTTACCTAGCACCCGTTTCCTAATAACAGCGATGCTCACTCGGGTGTCCTAGGATATACGAGCAATGCTTCGAAGACACCTATGATCAAAAACCAGTAACTTACGAATATCTTCTACTCTACTGGCCATGTTACACAGCCATAAAGTAAGACGGAGCGAACTACTGTGCAGTACAGACGGTTCAAAGGAAAAAGACATTATTATATTTACAGTTTTCTTACATGATAAGATTCTACAATGTTCCCTTAGTATCGACTAGCGCTGATTGGTGCATACGAAATAGCCAATATGAGCGTACAACAACGCAATCATCCTTTTTATTTCCAATCTATGTCCCACTAACAACAGCACTACACTTCATTTCTGTTTTATGTGTTCAAGTTGCCGTATAGATTTAAACTGACAAGAGGAGGAGGATATAAGTAGTGACTAGACAATCGGATCAAGCATTGATCACGCATGTAACAGAACTTATTTCAAAATAGATATATATATATATAAACAACAAATCACCTGATATTCAACACATTGTTCACCAGATGGTACACTATTACTACTTGTCGTAACAATTCGATCATTTATGGATAAATTAAATTTATATTGACGTTGTAATCTACGTTGATTATAATTTAAACAAATAGTTTTTTGTAGAAAATTTTCATGATTTAACAAATCTGCGGCAACAATTGGTTCACTGAAAAAAAACAACAAAGTGATAGGGAAATGATAAATGAAAAATATTATCATTGTATTTAGGGTATTGTGTGAAGATTTTTGTTAAGTTACATTTTTTTTGAAATCACATGAATGTTAGATGACCAGCATTAGAAACCAAAGCTGGAAGCACTGGACGGCCGTTTTGTCCTGATGTGGGACTCCCCAGCAGTGAGCATCCATGACTCCTGCACCCCGCAGGACTCGAACCCAGGACCTTCGGTATTGTGCGCGAACGCCCTAACCGTTAGACCACTGGGCCGGTATCCAACGGTGTTAATGTCTAACTTGATCAAATTCATGGTATTGGACTTATCAGCAATGTGCATCCATCACTCCTGCATCTCGAAGGATTCGAACCTGGGACCTTCGGTCTTGCGCGAGAACACCTAACCTTTGAACCACTGATCTGGTACCTAATGGTGTTAATGGCTAACTTCAATCAATTCATGGAGTTGCGTAACCTCATACATTGTCCCCAGTTTGTTTGCTTGTGGGATTAGTTGAGAAACAAGTATGTAGGTGTTGGGGATGTTAGATCCCCAAAACTCGCTTGATAAATGCCTTATTTCGTTTTTCACGTTTGCCAGCATCGGCTGATCAGTTGACCTTGAGATTTCATTTCGCACCAGTAAATCCATGGCAGTGATTGGCTGCTGTGTTATTTTCGTAACTGATATATAAATAAACGAGAGTTTTATGCTTGATTGTATTGTGATTGCTGGATGTTTGTAGAATAAACTTTCCACGCTTACCAAGACTTCCGTTTAAGGCTTGGGATTCAAGTTATCCTACCTGGACGCTGGTAATTGTCTCATTCACGTTTATCGACTAAGATGAACTCGTAATAGCTTCAAGCGTACCTAGTGATGAACATAGCAGTATGTATGTGTGTCATGCTTTCTGAGGATTGAAATTTCACTTTTATCTGAACTAATCGTTCAAATTGAATTTAAGTACCCGGTGTAAACACACGCACACATAGAAGCATTCAGTAAATCACAACTATTGGACTATGGAATTTAAAAATATAATTTCAACTGACTAGAGTCCCCTGTAAATACCATGTATAATAGAATAGATTGATTAACAGCAAACTTTATCAATTGAGGTGGTTGGGACATGTGTTACAAATGCTTAACCACTGACTGCCTCGTCGAGAGCTCTGTTTTGCGATGTAGGAGTGGGTTGGAAGAAAGCTAGGAGTGGCCAAACCAAAACATAGCAAAAATCCGTAAAGTCACTGACAATTGGATTGAGTCGTATAAGTAGGTGTTGAAGTTCGAGATTGATATGCTTGAATTCTATTACGAGTTCGCCTTACTCGGTAAACAGAGCGCTGATCAATGATGCAGTGACACGATAGGCTATTCTATTCCGTTGTCCCCGGCCCGGGTAACTCTATCAAGAAGTCTTGATAAGGAGTAGGGAATGTATTCTATAAGCACCCAGAGAGTACGAACGAGGTCGACAAACACACAAATCGAGTTTATTTATACAGGATAAAGACATCCTTGAGAGAGCCACTAAATAGAGTACTAAAATAATCCATCAACCAATGACAGTGGAGGATTTTCCGAGTGCGGAATATAAGCCCAAGGTCAACTAAGCAACCTATGCGTGAAAACCTAAAAAAAAATTCAAAACTAGGACCTTCTCCAAATGAGTTCTAGGGACTTAACGTCCCCACATAGCGATACTGAATGACATAACTGAAGATTGTTTGTAATGGCGAAGATGCATCCATTGTTTGTCTTCCCTGAGATTCCAATCATCTGAAATGCTCATGACGCTGTTTTCGCGTTTAAAATTTATTTCTCTGGATATGATTCTCGATTCATATCTATGAACCTTGATCTTCTTCATTACTGCTAACATTTCTACTTCTTCTACTATTACTATGAGATTTGAATTGGCATTCCCGTCTCTCTGTGTGTAAGTTCTAATGTGTGTGGTATTGCAACTTGGGATGATGTGTGTATGTATGACTTACACTTTATGATATTTTTTTTATGTATGTAAATTTCAAAAGAAGTGTGGTGCGCGCTACTTATAAGTAGTATATGACGCGAGTAAAAACGTAATGTCTGGCAGCACAAGATGGGAGAAGATCAAGAGAAAGGAAGAAGAGTGGGAACACAATGGAATTTGTATGAAACGCATGCATAGTGACAATGGATTGATATTTTGCGAATTAACGATTTACTATATGGTTTTCCGATTTTACTGAGTAACTCTGTAATTTTCGTTAAATACAATTCGGTTGCACTCACCGGTGTACTCCTTCACTACAGAAGCATTATTGTACAACAACTTAACGGTTGATTGCAAAACTAAACATTCATGATATATTTATTTATTTAAAATAATAATAATAATAATAATAATAATAATAATAATAAGGCAAACAAACGAAATTTTGAATCCTAGTAAAATAATTTCAATTAACCATTTATTCATTTACAGTAAAAATTAACAGACTATTTAAGATACATTGGTTAGTTCAGTGAATTAGTTATAATGTAGAATGTCGTAGGCACGTACATCAGTAGTGTTCAAGTTGTCATACTACATACACATTAGCACACAGAGAGATGGAATTAGCAGTAAACCTGAATTTTCGAAGTTGGTCAGTCAGCTACAACGTAGAACGGACAGACGGACGTAAGCACGTACATTAGTGTTCAAATTGCCATATCACATTAACACACTGAGACACAATTGTCAGTTCATATCCTATAGTGGTAGATGTAATAGAAGTATTAGCATTAATGGAGTACATTGGAGTTCGAAGATATTATTCAATAAGTATAATTCAGTGTGAGATAAGGTTAGAAAGACAAAGGTAGAGGTGCTGACGATTCCAGAAGATTAGGATTTGAGAGAGCACAACGAATGGATGCACTTGCGCCATTGCAAACGATTTTGAGCCATGTCATTCAAGTTCTCTAACCATCGGTTACTATCATCTCGCGGACCCCAACCAGGTAGTTGACACATACCAACATGACTCAGTCCACTTGTCAGTGACTTCATTGATTTGTGACATGTTTTAGTTTGCCCACCCCTAGCTTTCTTCCAACCTACTCTTGCTTTGTAATCGTGCTGGAGAGATATTTATTTACATGTCATTTTGACGTTAATCTGAATCAGAAATAAATTGAACAGCATATTAGTCCATACGCCTGTTTTCTCTCTTCCAATCGCTTACCAGCATATATATCACAGATGACAGAAGCTTAACTTCCCTTATGTCTTAAGGTCGGACTCATAGATGATTGTTAGCCACCAGGTTGAACTAGATAGCCTACCCTACCATAAACAAAACCTTAGATCAATCAGAGTTATACATTAAACACCGTTGGATGCCGGCCTGCTCAGTGGTCCGATGGTGTTAGGCGTTCGCGTACAATACCGAAGGTCCCGGGTTCGAATCCTGTGAGGAGGTGCAGGAGTCGTGGATGCGCACTGCCACTGATGAGTAGTCCCATGCCAGGACGAAACGGTCGTCTTTCAGTGCTTCCAGGTTTCCAATGGTGCTCTGTCTAATAATGATTGATTGATTGATGATTTCAAATGCTTAAAAACTTAAATTGTCGGACAAATTCTTTCAAGTGTAATTAGTTCAACGACAATGTCATAACACAACAGATTACTTACTTCTTTGCAGAAAAAAATAAATTTTCAATTTAGAAAAAAGAAAAACTTACTGAAAACTTAAATGATTCTGTTCTAATGGTCCTTCACCACCACCACCACCACCACCTTGTATACTTCTTGTATCATAAAAATTAGGATGAGCAATTAAATAACCTTGATCATTGATAAGTAAACATCGTGATTGCATGTGGTTTTTTGATTGATCAATTAAATGTTGAGGATATAAAAGAGGATTACTGTGATTATTATTATTATGATTATTATTACTGTTATTAACATTGGATTCAGCGGACATTGTATTGTGTTTGATGAAAGCCGAGAAGGAATCATCATTCTCTCTAAATAAACTATCTAAACTTTGATTGATAACTTTTTCCAAATGTTGTTGCTGTTGGTGTTCTCCGAACACTATGGAAGACGACGATGTGTCAGATGTCAGATGTGTGAGATTAACTTGTTTTAAAAATTCTCCACATTCTGGTAACCATCCATTGGATGATAGCATAAAACTTAAAAATCGATATGTTACATCCATACCAATCACAGCAGAGATTTTATTCATTTCATGTGAATGTATACCACCACGGGTATAACTAGAACTGATAAAAAGTTGAGAAAAATGTTTTTTACAAGAGAGAAAAACAAAGGATTAGTACAAAAAAAGTTAACTTTGCCTTATAAAAAAGAAAACTTTCTAAGTTTGTTATGACTAGTCATCATTTGATATGCTTGAATGTTATTACAAGTGTGGTGCTGTGGTGCGAGCTACTTATAAGTAGTAGTATATGACGTGAGTGTCAACGTAATGTCTGACAGCAGAAGACGATGGGGGAAGATCAAGAAAGGAAGAAGAGTGGGAACATAATGGAATTTGTATGAAGAAACGCATGAACAGTGACAATGGATTGATGTTTCGCAACAGGAACAGTCCAGTTCGATATGATGATGAACTGATATTTTGCAAATTAACGATTTACAATATGGTTTTCCGATTTTACTGAGTAACTCTGTAATTTGAGATAAATACCATTCGGTTGCCCCACCTGTGTTCTCCTTCACTAGTTCACAAGTTCATCTTAGTCAGTAGTAAACGAGAGTGAAGACATATGATCTAGTGACATGATAGGCTACTCTAATCTGAGAGTCCTAAGGTCCCACTCACTAAGTAGAGGGAGTAGTTTTGACAAGCAACCAGAAAATATGAGGTTCTCAAGCATACAAATCAAGTTTATTGATATATGATAGAAATGTCCTTGGGAGAGTTACAAAAATAGCATACTAAAATAATTGATCAACCAATGACAGTCAAGGATTTCCCGAGTGGGAAATGTAATCTCAAAGTCAACTAGGCAGCTTATGCTCCGGAACATAAAAAATCGAAAAATTAGGACCATTTCCAAGTAAATTTTGGGGATCTAACGTTCCCAATAAAGTGTTTAGTGATAACCGCAAGTCTAGATATAATAATAGAACGAGAGTGAAGAATGAGGGGTTAAACAAATAACCTCATAGCGTCAACAATAACCTTGTGAAGAAACGTTAACCAAAAAAAGATTATTTAGACCATTTGAACTCTGCCCTTATAATTTAGAGGTCTTCATTTATAGAGATTTATGATTCCCCGTAGTGAAAGTTGACGTTTTTCGGAAATCACAAGGTTGAAGCGAAGTTCCTTCCGACACAATCAGGACAACAATTAATACACGTATCATAGAATGTCTACATTAATGTAAGAGAGGTGTTAAAGGTACTCTGGTTTTATGAAGAAGAAAATATCGCGTACACACAAGCAGTTTCAATAATGTTGTCCAAAGAAGCACGGATAACACTTACAGGATGTGAATCTCATTGTTAACAAGATCATCAGTACATCCTTAGAGAACAGCTATGCGCCTACCACTGATACCAGCGGAAATGATAAAGATCAATTTTTAATGAGAGGCTACAGTTTGGTCGTAGAGAAATATCCAGGAAAAAAAGACTTGACCATCTCATGATAGTAGACCTACATACTTCGGTCGGTGGGAATGGACAACAGTAGAAATGAATAAAAGCCAGTGAGAGATTCGCAAATTCATGTACCTTCAACAAAATGGTTATAGGTGACAATATATTCCCAGCCCCCCTGCACAATCGCAGATACAAAGCTACATCGATCTACTAGTATTACATGATAATATGTAGAATGTAGATCTAGTTACTCGTAGTACTTTATCGCGAAATTTGTGGATCAAAATCGCACCCGTTTCTGGAAATAATGCAGTTATTACTTAGTGTAACACATAAAAATTGATGTCAGTATCTTAAATGATCACTAAATACGCCCTTATAACGTATATTTATTCTTAAGAAATATATATTATGACTTGTCAGTTGATATGCTTGAACTATTACGTATTCACCTTAGTCGGTAAACGAAAGTGAAGACAAAATGATCCAGTGACATGATAGGCTACTCTAATCCGACTGTCCCAAAGCCCCACTGACGGTATTAAATAGTCTTGATATGGTGTAGAAAGTGTATTCTACAAGCACACAGAAAATATGAGGTTTTATACGGAAGAAGATGGGGAGCGTAACACTTTACAGACAATGCGTATTTATACACTTAGGTCGACCTTGAATACTAACCAATAGGAAACAACATTTAAAAGTATGTGAACTTGATAGTGAAGGACGACCTTAAATATTGACCAATAGAATTAGACTTAAAAAATAATTTCTTTAAGATGTTTAATGAATATAACCTGACACAAAGTTACAGATCGTGCGTATTTAAACATTTTTTTGTCGAATTTGGAAACAGTATCGAAGTCTGTGACATTGACAGTTAAGACGACCAATAGGAAGCAACATTGGAACACGTGACATTGATACCTAGGACGATCATAAAATTGACCAGTAGGAATTAACCAATAGGAATTGACCAATAATTCTCTTAGGATATTGGATGAATATCCTAACACCTAACTGAGTTTTTAGGCACTGGACATTCACTTTCCATACCGAAAACTTACAAGTTGATGTAAAATAAGAATAGCTATTGTTGTAAAACAGCTTAATATGAATCGTCAATACAATGAGTATGGTTATTTATTCATTACAGTGTGGTGCGCGCTACTTATAAGTAGTATATGACGCGCGAGTGTAAACGTAATATCTGGCAGCAGCAGATGGGGGAAGATCAACAAGAAAGGAAGAAGAGTGGGAACACAATGGAATTTGTATGAAACGCATGAATAGTGAGTGAAATGTCAGACAATGGATTGATGATGGATTGAATATTTGCAAATTAACAATTTACGATATGGTTTTCCTATTTTACTGATTAACTCTGTAGTTTTCGTTAAATACAATTCGGTTGCCCTGACCAGTGTTCTCCTTCACTACAACAGCACCAATAACCAATAGATTTCGAGACAACAACAATAACAACAGACTACCCAAAACATGCAATGGTCAAACTAAATTAAGCAAACACAAATAAGAAAAAATACAGTAAAGAAAAACTTACTTTCCTTCAAAAATTGTACGACTCAATGTATATATATAACCAACACCACTATCATCTAAATAAGGACCAGTAATAATTAAACGTCCAGGTAAAGCTAAAGCATGTTTATACCAAATTCGATTCGTTGGTTCATAAGTATGAGATAATAGAGTTCCAGGATAAATAAGCATTACACCATTGTCTGTAACCACATATCTAATAATCAATGAAAATGTTAATGAAATGAAATGAAATGATGAATTAATCAGTTTCATATAAATATTCATGTACAGTGGAGATTAAAGACTGATAACAATCATCGAGTTGACTACAACAACACCAACAACCATATATTGTTCGCTTGTATCTGTTTTGGTTTTAATTAGAGTTACGCATGCACACGTAAACAGAGAAAAGATAGATATCATGAATGTTAAAATTTATGTGATCTGTTGAGTACATTAGATCCCCCTGAACTTAAAATCTCAACAACATGAAAATTCTTAATCTGTCTATTACAAATGCATGGAAACCCTTCACTTTGATATGCTTGAATCATTATTACGAGTTAACCTAAGTCGGAAATCGAGAGAGGGGATCGATGATCCGGCGGTACGATAGTCTACTCTAATCCGATTATCCCAAACTCCCACTGAATAAAAGAAGAAGACATGATATGAAGTAGAACGTGCATTCTACAAGCATCCAGAAAGTACGAGGTCCGAGTCCAGAAGAGAATCAGGATCCCGGACTAGGGATCTAGGTTCGGGTCATAAAACGCTACAGATGATGCTTATGTATACAGTTAGGACCAATAAGAAACAACAATGAAGTATATGACATTGATAGTAAGGACGAGCATAATATTGATCAGTAGGAATTGACCAACAGAATTAGACTTACAAAAATAATTCTCTTAGGATATTTGATGAATATCCTAACAGTGACTCAGTCTTCAATTACAACAGATTTTGTCATAAACTTAAGCAATCAACAAAACCAAAAAAGTAACAACTATTTTACACAATTATTATTATTATTATTTAAAATAAAAACACTCTGATATTTAGAAGTATTCGCCAATGCGCGTAACCAATAATACAGTAGAATTTTTTTAAAAAAAGAGCTAAGATGATCCAGTCTCTTTGTGTGTGTATGTGGTTATAGACAGACAGACAGATACAACGCAGAACTTCGTACATAAGTACATAAGAGCAATGCTTCGGAGACATCGATGATCGAAGATTAGTAACCTACGAATGTCCTCTACTCTTAACGGCCATGTTTCTCATCCGTATAGTAGGACAGAGCGAACTACTGCACAGTACACTCATCCTTTAGTCAACAAACGGATATCTCGCCTACGCCATAAGTGACGCAGGTTGGCAAAAGCCAACCGAGTCTTCTGTATCCGAGCTGAGATTTCGTCAGTCACCAGGGCATCAGCACTGATGAAACTCCCGAGATAAGTGAAACAGTCTATACGTTCGACTCTATGGGGGTATGAGGGAGGATGTTACTTCCCGGCTGTCCACACCGTAGAAGGGTTCTGAGTGTCAGAAGGGACATCGGCCTCATGACTTCCGAAGGAACTCGGCTTTCATCATGAGATGTTATAATTCTTCCAAATAAAGACTTTACTCCCAGAGCAGAGTTTATATGGCTTACATTGTTTTCTCTTGCTAGCGTTTGTCTAACGAGTTGGTTTTCAACGGGATGGGGTCGCGAACCGCATGCCTAACCCTAACAATTTACCCGGGCTTGTGACCGGCAGTGGCCACGAAAGGTCTACAGGCAACTTGAACTGATTTACGTACACCTACGAAGTTCTACATTGTAACTGACTGATTGACTGATCAATTACCACAGACCATAACCGCAAAACCCCAAAACGTAATATTCATTATATAACTAAAACACCATAAAAATTTCACAACGAAATAATAATCATTCAGTCTAAACACAACACATACCGTCTAACAATGAAATCACTTAATTCACTGACATGATGTCGATGTATCCAAAATTTTCCAATTCTTTCTACAACAGCTACAGATGTTCGAATCGATGGTGTTGTTGTACTAATAATGGCAGTTAAACCTGGATCTGTGATCAATACAGTAGTATGATCGAATAGATAAGCAATTAAATGACGTATATCATTCAAATTCTCTGCATAACCTTGTGTTAAACGAATAAACGGTCGAGCGAATGCACGTGGTGACAAATAAATGGTACCAAAATCTTTTGGAAAAGAAATTAAGAGAAATAAAAACAAACAAATTCATGATGTTACAAATAGAATGAAGTAAAAAACTGATCGATACTAAATAAAGGCAATTTCAGCAAGTGTGAGAATTACAGAGGCATCACTCTTCTGTCAATACCAGGCAAAGTCTTCAACAGAGTATTGTTAAACAGAATGAAGGACTTCGTAGATGCCCAACTTCGAGATCAACAGGCCGGATTTCGTAAGGATCGGTCATGTACTGACCTAATTGCTACATTACGGATCATTTTGGAACAATCAATTGAATGGAACTCACCACTCTACATCAACTTCATCGACTACGAGAAAGCATTCGATAGCGTGGATAGGAAAACACTGTGGAGACTTCTTCGACACTACGGTGTGCATAAGAAAATAGTTAACATCGTACGCAATTATTATAATGGATTCAACTGCAAAATCGTACACGATGGACAGCTAACAGATCTTGCAAGGTGAAGACAGGTGTCAGGCAAGGTTGCTTACTCTCAACCTTTCTCTTTCTCCTGGTCATCGACTGGATTATGAAGACGTCGACATCTGGAGGGAAGCACGGTATTCAGTGGACAGCTAGGACGCAGCTGGATGATTTGGACTTCGCATATGACCTGGCTCTTCTATCGCACACGCAACAACAAATGCAAGAGAGGACGACCAGTGTAGCAGCAGCCTTTGCAGCAGTAGGTCTCAACATACATAAAGGAAAAAGCAAAATTCTCCGATGCAACACAACATACACCAATCAAATCACTCTTGTTGGAGATGCCTTGGAGGACATTAACACCTTTACATATCTAGGCAGCATCATCGACAACCAAGGTGGATCCGATGCAGATGTGAGGGCGCGGATTGGCAAAGCGAGGGCTGCATTCCTACAGTTGAAAAATATCTGGAACTCCAAACAACTTTCAAACAAAAGCAAAATAAGGATTTTCAATACAAATGTCAAGACAGTTCTACTGTATGGAGCGGAAACTTGGAGAACTACGAAAGGCATCATCCAGAAGATACAAGTATTTATTAACAGTTGTCTACGCAAAATACTTCGTATTCGTTGACCAGACACGATCGACAACAATCTACTGTGGGAGAGAACAAACCAGATTCCAGTGAAGGAGGAAATCAGGAAGAAGCGGTGGAAGTGGATCGGACACAAATTAGGAAAAGCACCGAACTGCGTCACAAGACAAGCCCTTACTTGGAACCCTCAGGGCAAAAGGAAAAGAGAAATGCCAAGGAACATATTACTCCGACAAATAGATAAAGACATGAGAATAATGAACAAACACTGGACAGAATAATTAAAACGCTGAAGTAGTTCAGACAAGAAAGCTGAAAGAAATGCGTTGTAATTTTCTGATAATTTCAACTGTTAAGATTAGTTCAAATATAATTTTCACAAATAATGTCATCCATAAAGCTGCATAACTTTGGAAATTAAGATTTTACATTTGAAATATGACAAAATTCATCTTAAAGTCGTTGAAAATTCTACAATCATTCATCATCATTATCAAAGCGTTTCACATGTCTAGTGCTATCTTGTTTTATTGTTTCTGCAGTGATTAGTTTTTGAAAGAGGAGAATTATTTCCAAAACAACATCATCTTCACAAAATCACTAAATGAGATTGTACAAGACAGAGGATTGAGTGAAGTTAGACATTAACACCGATGAGTGCCGGTTCAGTGGTCTATATGGCTAAGCGTTTGCGCACAGGATCGAAAGTCATAGATGTGCACTGCCAATGAATGATGAGTCTCATGTTAGAGACGAAATAGCCACCTAGTGCTTCTAAGTTACCAATGATGATTGCTATGCTCGTCAGATAGATACGCTTGAACTATTACGAGTTCACCTCAGTTGTTAAACGTGAGCGAAGACGAATGATCCATTGACATGATAGGCTATTCTAATCCGAGCGTCCCAAGACCCCACTAACGGTATTAAAAGGTTTTGATATGGTGTAGAAACTGTGTTCTACAAGCAACCAGAAAATAAGGGGTTTCGTACAGAAGAAGAAGAGTAGTATAAAACTACAGAAAGCGCATATTTATATAGTTAATTCGACCTTGAATACTAACCAATAGGAAACAAGATTTAAAAGTATGTGAAATTGATAGTTTAAAAAGACGACCTTAAATATTGACCAATAGAATTTAAACTTACAAAATAATTTGTTTAGAATATTTAGTGAATATCATTCATGACTATGATCTAACAACGATTATTGACCCATAAATTCATAGAAAATTAATTTAATAAATAACAAGCCTTTCAGCTAAATAAATTTAACTAAAATGAACAGTAAAATGAAATGCCATCTTTTTTTTAATCAAACAAACTCACTCACCAAACGATATAAGCTGATTGAGGAAACGACATTTTTGTGGTTCTTTCAATAAATCCAAACGATGATAATAAAAATCAAATTCTGGAACTAAACAGAATAAAAATAATATCAAATTTTGATTGAAATGTTCTCTATGAATATTAAAATCAATGTGCAATGTGTTTAATAAAGTTACACACATTTCGAAATCATGAATCGATTAATTAAAAATGTTAGACTACCAGTGTGGTGTGTGCTACTTATGCGAACGATATAAGTAGTATAAGAAGGGACATGAAAGAAGAAGAAGTCTCACGGTCAGAAGAGGAAAACAGCAAGCAAATGGAGCAAAAGCAAGAAATGAATGGAGTACCAACAGGAATGGAAGAGGGATGGAGTGTTGGCAGTCACGATGGTGTGCAAATAGAGTATTCAATGTAATGTTTTCGTTTTTAACTAACTCAAAGTGTAAATTTGCATAATACAATCTTCCTCGCCTGCCTCAGTCTTCGCACCACCACCATTAGAAACCTGGAATAAGCACTGATAGACGGTTGTTTCATCCTAGTATGTTACTCATCAGCAGTGCGCATGCACGACTCCTGTACCCCGCAAGATTCGAAGCCAGGACCTTCGGTACTTATATAAATATTATATTACATTAATAGAGAGAGTTATACAGATTGTTGAGTTTGAGTGGAATGATAAAATTGATCAATTGTTTTAGACGATCATTATTTTAAAGATATCATTTTAAATAATAACTTTTCATTGACTTAGGATATGATAATGCTTGACTGCTTTTGTTATTGACTATTCCGTAGGAATTTTGAATTTTTCATAACACATAAATTAAAGGAGTTTATCAACTATGTCAATGATTCACATAACATAAGTGTAAGGGACGTAAGATCCCCAGAACTCATTTGATGAAAGTCCTAATTTCGGATTTTATGTTTTCGAACATAGGTTGATCACTTGACCTTGAAATTACATTTTTCACCCGGGAAATCCTTGACTTTCATTGGTTGATGTAGTACTTTAGTACGCAATTTTTGTGGTTCTCTAAAAGACATATCTATCATGTATAAATAAACTTAATTTGTGTGCTTGTTAAACTCATATTTTCTGAGTGCTTGTTGAGCTCTCTCAAATCCTAATCTTCTGTATTCGTCAGCACCTCTACATTTGTCTCTCTAACCTTATCTCACTGAATTGTACTTCTTGAATAATATCTTCAAACCCTAGGCTTCTTCATTAACATTAATACCGCTACTATCTTTATCACTATGGGATTTAATTTGACATCTGCGCCTTGGTGCTTATGTGGTATGGCAACATGAACTTTTGTACATACGTACGAAGTTCTACGTTGCAACTGACTGAGTGCTTGTAGAGTACACTTTCTAAGTCTTGTCGAGACTTCTTCATCTACTTAGTGAGGCCTTGGGACGCTTGGAATAGAGTAGCCTTTCATGTCACTGGATCATTTGTCTTCGCTCTCATTTACCGGCTAAAGTGAACTTGTAATAGTTTCAAGCATATCAATTGTTGACGAGCATAACAACGATACTTAAAGGTCAAATAATTTAATTATTGCTTTAGAAAAGTTCTTGAACTGTTACATTGTTCAGCCAGTCAGCAATAACATAAAACCTAGTACAGACGTATATCATTGTTCAAAAGTTTCCAAATCCTATTATCACACATAGAGAGAGAAATGGATAGAATTGTCAGTTCAAATCCGATATGTATTTAGTAGTAAAAACATTGTAACAGTAATAGAAATGGTAATCATAAAGACTAACAATCGAAAAACTGATTTGAGAAGTATAATCCAGTGAAATGAATTTAACAAAAGAGAAAAACGAAGGTCATGAGGAGGAATTCAGAGGATTAGAATTTGTGACGTGGGACAAACAATGGATGCGTCTGCGTCATTGCAAACGATTTTCAGCAATGTCATGTGTTGAGGATGTTAGATCCCCAGAACTCGCTTGATAAATGCCTTATTGTGGATTCCACGTTTGCCAGAATGGGTTGATCAGTTGACCTTGAGATTTCATTTCCCACCAGGAAAATCTTTGGCTGTGATTGGCTGCTGTGCATTTTAGTGTGCTATTTTCGTAACTGTCCCAAGGACGCTTCTATGATGTATAAATAAACGAGAGTTGTATGCTTGATTGTATTGTGATTGCTAGGTGTTGTAGAATATATTTTCTACGCTTACCAAGTCTTCTGTTTTGCAGTTTCGGATTCAAGGTAGCCTACATGGACGCGGGTAATTGTCTCATTCGTGTTTATCGACTAAGGTGAACTCGTAATAGCTTCAAGCGTACCAAGTGACGAACATAACATCATGCAAAGTCCCTAGCCACCGGTTGCTACTGTCTCGCGGACCCCAACCCATCAACATGGCTCAGTCTATTTGTCAGTTACTACATGGATTTGTACCATGTTTTAGTTTGGACGCCACTATCTTTCTTCCAACCTACCCCCATACATCAGATAATATTCGCTCGTTGAGGCAGGCGGTGATTAGGCATACGCAACACATGTCCTAACCACCTCAACTGATGAAGTTTCATTACTTCATCTATTGACCTGCCATCCTTACCTAGCACCCATCCAACCTACCCACATACATCAGATAATTGTCGCTCGTTGAGGCAGGCCGTGGTTGGGCATTCGTGAACACATGTCCCAACCACACCTCAACTGATGAAGATTCACTGCTTCATCATCAAGTAATCTGCTATTCTTACCTCTATTAAAATCATTTAACATTCAAAATTTCAATTTTCTACTGATTAATGAATCAATGAATGAATGAATGAAGTAACCTTTAACTGAAAAAACAATGATTTTTACATTACAAATAGATAAATAACGTTGAGAACATACTAATTGGTGAAAGTTGATAATTTTCCGAGCATAGCGATTGAACAGATCGTAACACTATTACAAATGGTGCATTCAAATCACGTATACGTTTCCAACGATAGACAATATGCAATGGTAATCGATGATCAGTGTTATTCTTATTGAATTTGACACATGTATTCATAATGCCAGATAAACCGAACAATTCCATTTCACTTCTTGTCTAAAACAACATCAACATGAACAACAACGAAAAAACATACACAAAAAATGAGAAAGATAGAAAAGAGAAAAGTATAGTAATGACTTATAATTACTAGTGTGGTGCGCGCCACTTATAAGTAGTATATGATGCGAGTGTAAACGTAATGTCTGGCAACAGAAGATGGGGGAAGATCAAGAAAGGAAGAAGAGTGGGAACACAATGGAATTTGTATGAAACGCATGAAAAGTGAAATGTCAGACAATGGATTGATGATGGATTGAAGATGTGCAAATTAACCGTTAACGATATGGTTTATTTTATTTTACTGAGTAACTCTGTAATTTTCGTTAAATACAATTCGGTTGCCCTCACCTGTGTTCTCCTTAACTACACTAGTATCACCTGAAACAATAAACCAGAATTTTCAGTCTCATACGCAAAAACGAATAAAGTTTTCAGGAGAACCAAAGAGACTGCCCACATGTTAGAATTTCAAAGTGAACAGTTCGGTTCAACCACGTGGTGCAACCACACAGGTACCTGACACCCTGGCAGACCATAATGGTGTTAATGTCGCAACGTCAATCAATTCACGAAAGTGGGCGACCACTCCCCATTATCTTCGATGGAAAACTGCCTTACACTCAACAAGCACTATTTAGCTTCAATGGTCAGAGAATTCTCATTGGAACTATGGAGATTTCCTCTCGAAGTTAATTACTAGTGAGCGCATGACAGCGGTCATCATTGAGGTGTCGTAGAGATTACTGAATTTCACTGAACTCATGATGAAAGTTGAATTACCACTGAAAATAGATTTCCAATGTAAGCTTGCAAGTTTTTAGTGGTGGTCTATGTCAAAATACATCAGAATTTCACTAGAATTCAACAATCTCTACAAATTTTTTACCTAAATTACTTTGTCTGGTCAGGATATGACAGAATGTCGATGCAGTAGTATTGTTCTGCACGAAAACTCAAGTGAGGACATCAACATCTATCTATATTTAAGCGAATATTACAGAGTTGTTAAGCATATCCACAAAAACCTTCCCGTGAAATCATCATTTGCAAACTAATCCTTATTTGTTTAAGAGTTCAGTGTTCTTTCATTTAGACTGTTCAGACTTTAGTTCACTTGACGTTACCTACAAATTGCCTTCTATTCTCTCATTCTTTCCTTCTCGATCTTTTGCTGTCAGACGTTTGATTTCCGTTTCATATCATATACTAATTATGTGAACATAAGTAGCGTAGACCACAGTATAACCAACCGTATAACGATTTAGTATCGTTTAGAAATATCATCATCAGTTTTTCTAATTATTTACAGCCCCAAAAAAGATATTGAACGAAAGAAGTTAAGTAAAACATTGTAACTATGAAGTGAGAGAGAAATTTTTTCTGCCTCAAAAACAGTTTAGCGGTAAGAAGAAATAAATTCCAATTTACAAATAATACATTTGATAACTGTTACGACGAATTGACAGCTTGAACTATTACGAGTTCACCTTAGTAGGTAAACGAGAGCGAGGATCGATGATTCAGCAGCACGACAGGCTACTCTAACCCAAGCGTACCAAAACCCCAATGAGTAGAAGAAGAAGAAGACTTGATATAAAGTAGAACGTGTATTCTACATCACATCCAGAGAGTACGAGATCTGAGTCCAGAAGAGGCTAAGGATCTCAGATCTAAGGATCCGGATCATAAAACGTTACAGACAATGCATATTTATACAGTTAGGTCGAATAAGAAAACAACATTGATAATTAGGACGACCAATAGGAATTAACCAATAGAATTAGACTTAAAAATAATTCTCTTAAGATATTGAATGAATATCCTAACCGAAAAAATTGATTTACGTTGATCATAGGGTAGTGTGGAGATCAATGAGTTTCTTCATTGAAAATCACAAATCGGCCAGTGTTTTAGACTATTATTAGAACCCTTAGAAGCACTGAAAGACGGCCGTTTCATCCTAGTAAATTTAGGACTAGTTATCATCAGTGACAGTGTGAATCCATGACTCGCTCTACTCACGGGAATCGAACCCAAGGTTGGTCTCACTAGCTGACTTAGAATATGCTGATGACATAGCTCAACTTGGTGAAGACGCTAACAAAATGCACTGGTCTTCTGACTATTATAAGCAACAATGCAAGCGTGTTCGGCATGCGGTTCTCCTGCTCAAAATGCAAAATGTTGCTTCAAGATTGGTTTGTATCGGCACCTGAACTAGTGATAGGCAGTGAAGTAGTTGAGCATGTTGACCGCTTCACTTATCTCGGGAGTCTCATCAGTGACGATGGCTTGGTGACTGATGAAATCTGAGCAAAGATACAGATGGCTCGATTGGCTTTTACCAATCCTAAGAGAATTATTGGTCTAATCCTATTGGTTAATTCCTACTGGTTGATTGGTCGTCTTAACTGTCAATGTCGCAGACTTCGATGATGTTTCCTATTCGACCTAAATGTATAGATACGCAGTATCTGTAAAGCTTTGTATTCCGTTCCTTCCTGCCTTCCTCTCAACTGTACTCGACCCATTAAACAACTTCATCTAACGGCGTTGTGTTCTGATATATAGGAGATTGGGAATAGTATTTGGGTCGTATTGGAATGTTTGAATTCGGACATCGGTAGGATTGAATAGCCAGCTACGTAGCAGCATTATGACAGTCACTTATGTCGCAGGCGAGATATACACTTGTTAACCAAAGGACGAGTGTACCGTGCAGTAGTTCGCTCCGTTCTACTATACGGATGCGAAACATGGCCTTTAAGAGTGGAGGACTTTCGTAGGTTACTAGTCTTCGACCATCGATGTCTCCGAAGCATTGCTCGTGTATCGTGGGAAAAATGTATAAGCAATGCTGTCGTTAGGAAACGATTTCTAGGTAGGGATGGCAAATCAATAGATGAAGTTTTGAAACTTCATCAGTTGAGGTTGTTGGGATATGTGTTAACTTCTCTTCCACTCGCCAACAATAACTCAGAATGAATCGTAAAAAGAATGCGTTGTTGGCCAGTTGTACCCCATGTCCAAGGAATAGGGGGCAAGAAGATACACGCAGTGATGGAAGACGGTCGCAGGAAGAAAAGTAAAGGCATGCGCAAAAAAAAAAAGAAATGCGAAGTGCAATGGAAAACACAACAAAAGGACAAAAATGGTGGAGATTAACCGTAGCCGGTCTAACCGGCTAGGACGATGGATTATGGGATGAAGTATTTAGAAATGTAAATGGATAAGTTGAATTGAGAGTCACAGTTTAAGTTGGGAATGACCCTTAAAATTGATACTCACGTTAATAGTATAGGTGAAATGCATACAAAAACTAGTTGACGTACTAAAAAATAAGGGAACATGAAGGTTCATAACAAAAAGTAAAAATAGTGTTAATGGTGAAAAAACACATTTAAAAAATAGTGACAACAGTGAAAAAACGTCTTGGTATCTAATAGATTGAGCTTCCACAAACGGGAATTTTACATTCGTAATATACGACTGCCGGAATGCAAAAGGAGTTATGGAAAAAAAAGGTATCCAGATGATGAATTTACTAATCATAGCGGAGATGTCCAAGACTGAGACTTGGTGTTGTAGTCTTGGTGTAATTCAGGTCTAGGTTAATGTGAACGTGAATAATTGCCAACCTAATTTGGTGATAGGAAAGTGTAGCACATATAGTTGTATGCGAAAAATAGAAAAAAAACCAATGTTAAATAACTATACAAGCGGGACCATATTTACTGTAATCCCAACACCGTGAAGGGGTGTATATGATGATGGTATGTGCGTGAGGTAATGAGTAAGGTGTAACATAAACAATACCAAAAGTGAGGTTGCAATTGGACGTCCTGTAATGTTTTTCTATGGAATACAGGACTGTAGTATTGTTGCATAGAGTTAGGGGAGTGCCTGAGTATTGATGATAATGCAGACAGTGATGCCCATCGAGAGAAATCGTACTTACACACAAGAACAAAGACATAGTCAAAATATAATTTATGAGAAGTGCCTATGGATGTGAATAAAGTTAAGAACATCCGTGGAACGCCTGCCCCAAGGCAAAAAATAATGATGTTGCGATGCAAGGTGAAGTTCATATATAATTGAATAATCATCCAGGTGTTTTGTTGCGTATCGCTTGAAAATCGCGAGAGATTAAAGGTGATTCCCTAAGGTGTAAAGATGGTTATAATTGGATCAAATATTATGAATTAAGTGATAACATTCAGAATGCCATGAAAAAATTATAATCATAAGGAGAATTATTATCAAATGCGAATAAAATTCCGAAAGATCATGCAGCCGATACACACTCAACGAATACCTATGCAATTGAAAAAATTAAACGCAAGGGAAAACAGCATATATGTTGATGATGGAAAAAGTGAAGTCAATACAGAAAAAATAAAATACATTAATATAAAAAATTCGGGGAGTCAGAAATAGGTCACAGTGACTAGCTAGTACATATTTGGTCGAGGTACACAAAAACTGTGTGAAATTTTCTCGCCAAGAGCGCGTGAGCAATCTCTCATTAGCGGCGTCCCACAACGACAACGACCACAACAACAACAACAACACCAGTCTATATTAAATCCGGATATTAGTAAATTAGAATGGATACCTGGTTTTCATTCCTTGGTTCGAAATCGTATATTAAATGAATTCACTGGTGAAATCAATCTATTGATAACACTTGTACGTTGTCCATTTTTAATTGTTTTAAAATTATTATTTTAATGTTTATCCTTCATGTTACATTATGTTGTTATGACACGTCAACAGTTGATATACTTGAATGTTATTACGAGTTCATTTTAGTCGGTAAACGGAAGGAAGCTAAGACAAATGATCCATTGACACGATAAGCTACTCTAACATGAGCACTCTAAGGCCCCATTTTGAGTAGAGGAAAAAGTCTTGATAAGGAGTAGAAAGTGTATTCTACAAGCACTTAGAAAAGATGAGGTTTTTTTAAGCACATGAATCGAGTTTATTTATAGATGATAGAAACGTCCTTGCAAGAGTCGCATCAACTAATGATAGTCAAGGATTTTCCGAGTGAGAAATGTAATTTCAAGGTCAATTGATCAGCCCATGCGTGGAAATATAAAATCCAAATTAAGGACCTTCATCAAGTGAGTTCTGGGGATCGAACGTCCCAAACACATTTTTATGCACTCTAAACGTCGTCGATTATTATTTATATAACTAGTGTTTTTTTGTTTGTTTATTGTCGTTGATTATTTCGATAAATCTCAGTATAAATTGAAAATTTAATAGTTCTGACTGAAGGTTGATTTACGCTTAGCTATCGACTTTGTTTGTTTTGACCCCAAATACTGTTCCCCAATCCCCAATATATACCAGAAAGCAACACTGTTAGATAAAAGTTGTTTATGCGGTTGCGATTGCACAAGCAATGAAAGAATGAATAATAATAAGCTTTTACAGATAATGCAATATTTATACAGTTGTGGACAACCAATCAGAAACAACATTGGAGTACGTGACATTGATATCTAGGACGACCATAAAATCAACCAGTAGGAATTAACCAATAGGAATTGACCAATAATTCTCTTAGGATATTGGATGAATATCCTAACAGTGACACAGGTTGGTAAAAGCCAATCGAGCCATCTGTATCTTTGCTCAGATTTCATCAGTCACCAGGTCATCGTTACTGATGAGACTCCCTAGATAAGTGAAGCGGTCAACATGCCCAACTACTTCACTCCTTATCACTAGTTAAGGTGCCGATACAAGCCAATCCTGAAGCAACATTTTGCATTTTGAGGGGGAGATTCGCATCCTGAACATGCTTGCATTATTGCTTATGGTAGTCAGAAGATCATTGCATTTTGTTAGCGTCTTCACCAAGTTGAGCTGTGTCATCAGCATATTCTAAGTCAACCAGTGAGACCAACATTAAAAAAACCTCTGGTTCGATTTCCGTGAGTAGAGCGAGTCGTAGATTCACACTGCCACTGGTGATAAGTAGTCCTGAATTTACTAGGATGAAATGGCCGTCTTTCAGTGCTTCTAGAGGTTCTATTGATAGACTAAAACACTGGTCAATTCATGATTTTCAATGAGAAACTCAACAATCTCCACACTACCTTATGATCAACGTAAATCAATTTGTTGCGGTTAGGATATTCATTCAGTATCGTAAGCAAACTGTTTGTAGGTCTAATTCTATTGGTTAATTCCTATTGGTCGTCCTAATTATCAGTGTTGTTTCCTATTCGACCTAACTGTATAAATATGCATTGTATGTAACGTTTTATGATCCGGATCCTTAGATGTGAAATCCTTAGCCTCTTTTGGACTCGGATCTCGTACTCTCTGGATGTGATGCAGAATATACCTCGTTCTACTTCATATCAAGTCTTCTTCTTCTACTCATTGGGGTTTTGGGATGCTCGGATTAGAGTAACCTGTCGTGCTGCCGAATCATCGATCCTCGCTCTTGTTTACTGACTAAGGTGAACTCGTAATAGTTCAAGCTGTCAATTCGTTGTAACAGTTACCGAATGTATTTATTATTTGTAAAGTGGAATTTATTTCTTCTTACCGCTAAACTGTTTTTGCGGCAGAAAAAATTTCTCTCTCACTTCATAGTTACAATGTTTTACTTAACTTCTTTCGTGTAATATTTTTGTTTGGGCTGTAAATAATTAGAAAGCCTGGTGATGATATTTCTAAACGATAACAAATCGTTATACGGTTTGTTATATTGTGGTGTACTCTACTTATGTTCACATAAGTAGTAGTATATGATTGTCAAACGGAAATTAAATGTCTGACAGTAAAAAAATCGAGAAGGAAAGAATGAGAGAACAGAAGGCAATTTGTAGGTAACGTAAAGTGAACTGAAATCTGAAACAAATAAGGATTAGTTTGCAAATGATGATTTCACGGGAAGGTTTTGTACATATGCTTAACAACTCTGTAATATTCGCTTAAATATATGTTGTTGATGTCATCAACTGGGTTTTCGTGCACAACAATACTACTGCATCGAAATTTTGTCATATCCTGACCAAACAAAGTATTTTAGGTATAAATTTGTAGAGATTGTTGAATTCTATTGAAATTCTGAAGTAATTTGACATAGACTGTATTGAATGAGAACTCGGGTGAGGGCAACCGAATTGTATTTAACGAAAATTACAGAGTTACTGAGTAAAATCGGAACGCCATATCGTAAATCGTTCATTTGCAAAATATCAGTTCATCATATCGAACTGGATTGTTCCTGTTGCAAAACATCGTCAATCCATTGTCACTATTCATGCGTTTCATACAAATTCCATTGTTTTCTAACTCTTACTTTCTTGATCTTCCCCCATATTATGCTGCCAGACATTACGTTGACAATCACGTCATATACTACTTATAAGTAGCTCACACCAGAAGACCACCACTAAAAACTTGCAAGCACACACTGGAAATTTGTTCATAGTGGTTATTCAACTTTGGTCATGGGTTCAGTGAAATTCAATAATCTTTACAACACCTCATGATGACCACTGTCATGGGCTCACTAGTTTTATTAGCTTCGAGAGGAAATTCCGAGAATTCCAATGAGCATTCTCTGACCATTGAAGCTAAATGGTGTTGAGTGTAAGGCAGTTTTCCATCGAAGATAATGGGAAGTGGTCACGCACTGTCGTGAATTGATTGACGTTGTGAAATTCACACCATTGTGGTTCACCATGGTGTCAGGTAACTGTGTAGTTGCACCAGGGGATTGAGCCGAACTGTTCACGTTGAAATGCTAACATGTGGGCAGTCTCTTTGATTCTCCTGAAAACTTGAGCTAAGATCATGTTTATGCGTGTATCAAAACCATTGAATAATGCTGACTAAGTGATCTAATCTGATCTGATCTGAGGGTTAGGCGTGTTTGCGTATGAGACTGAAAATTCTGGTTTATTGTTTCAGGTGATACTAGTGTAGTGAAGGAGAACACAGGTGAGGGCAACCGAATTGTATCTAGCGAAAATTCCAAACTTAATCAGTTAAATAGGAAAACCATATCGTAAACGGTTAATTTGCAAATCTTCAATCCTTCATCAATCCATTGTCTGTCATTCCACTATTCATCCGTTTCATACAAATTCCATTGTGTTCCCACTCTTCTTCCTTTCTTTCTTGATCTTCCCCCATCTTCTGCTGCCAGACATTACGTTTTCACTCGCGTCATATACTACTTATAAGTAGCGCGCACCACACTAGTAATCATAAGTCATTACTATACTTTTCTCTTTCTCATTTTTCTGTATGTTTTTTCGTTGTTGTTCATGTTGTTGTTGTTGATGTTGTTTTAGACAAGAAGTGAAATGGAATTGTTCGGTTTATCTGGCATTATGAATACATGTGTCAAATTCAATAAGAATAACACTGATCATCGATTACCATTGCATATTGTTTATCGTTGGAAACGTATACGTGATTTGAATGCACCATTTGTAATAGTGTTACGATCTGTTCAATCGCTATGCTCGGAAAATTATCAACTTGCACCAATTAGTATGTTCTCAACGTTATCTATATTTAATGTAAAAATCATTGTTTTTTCAGTTAAAGGTAAGGATAGCATTACCTGATGATGAAACAGTGAATCTTCATCAGTTGAGGTGTGGTTGGGACATGTGTTCACGAATGCCGAACCACCGCCTGCCTCAACGAGCGACCATTATCTGATGTATAGGGGTAGGTTGGAAGAAAGCTAATGGCGTCCAAATCAAAACATGGTACAAATCCATGAAGTCACTGACAACTAGACTGAGCCATGTTGATAGGTCGGGGTCCGCGAGACAGTAGTTACTGGTGGCTAGGAACTTTGCATGATGTTATGTTCGTCACTTGGTACGCTTAAAGCTATTACGAGTTCACCTTAGTCGACAAATACGAACGAGACAATTACCTGCGTCCAGGTAGGCTAAATGAGCGAAGACAAATGATCCAGTCACACGATAGGTTATTCTAATTCGAGCGTCGCAGGCCCAGATAACTATATCAAGAAGTTTTGATCAGGCCTAGAAAGTGTATTCTACAAGCACTCAGAAAATATGAAGTTGACAAGCACACTATTGGAGTTTATTTATACATGATAGAAACGTTCTTGGGAGAGCCACAAAAATAGTGTACTAAAATAATACACCAACCAATGAAAGTCAAGGAGTTCCCGGGTGAAAAGTGTAATCTCAAGGTCAACTGATCATCCCATTTTCGAAAACGTAAAATCCGAAATTAGGACTTTCATCAAATGAGTTCTGGGGATCTTACGTCCCTTACACTTATGTTATGTGAATCATTGGCATAGTTGACAACCTACTATAATTTATGTGTTATGAAAAATTCGAAATTCCTACGGAATAGTCAATAACGAAAGCAGTCAAGCATTATCATATCTAAAGTCAATGAAAAGTGATTGTTTAAAATGATATCTCTAAAATAATTATAGTTTAAAACAACTGATCAATTTTATCATTCCACTCAAACTCAACAATCTTTATAACTCTCTCGATTAATGTAATATAATATTTTAAATAATGACCAAAGGTCCTGGTTTCGAATCCTGCGGGGTACATGAGTCGTGGATTCGCACTGCCACTGATGAGTAGTCTCATCATCCATGACGAAACAACCGTCTTTCAGTGCTTCTTCCTGGTTTCTAATGGTGGTGGTGGGAAGACCGAGGCAGGCGAGGAAGATTGTATTATGCAAATTTACACTCTGAGTTAGTTAAAAACGAAAACATTACATTGAATACTCTATTTGCACACCATCTTTGAGTCGTGACTTCCAACACTCCATCCTTCTTCCATTCCTGCTGTTGCTTCCTTTACTTCCTGTTGGTACTCTATTTATTTCTTGCTTTTGCTCCATTTGCTTTCCGTTTTCCTCTTCTGACCGTGAGACTTCTTCTTTCACGTCCCTTCTTATACTACTTATATCGTTCGCATAAGTAGCACACACCACAGTGGTAGTCTAACATTAATTAATCGATTCATGATTTCAAAATGTGTGTAACTTTATTAAACACATTGCACATTGATTTTAATATTCACGGAGAACATTTCAATACTAAGTCATAATTTGATATTATTATTTTTATTCTGTTTAGTTCCAGAATTTGATTTTTACTATCATCGTTTGGATTTATTGAAAGAACCACAAAAATGTCGTTTCCTCAATCAGCTTATATCGTTTGGTGAGTGAGTTTGTTTGATTAAAAAAAACAGATAGCATTTTATTTAGCTGAAAAGCTTGTTATTTATTAAATTAATTTTCTTTAAAGTCATGAGTCAATAATCGTTGTTAGATCATAGTCATGAATGATATTCACTAAATATTCTAAACAAATTATTTTGTAAGTTTAAATTCTATTGGTCAATATTTAAGGTCGTCCTAAACTATCAAGTTCACATACTTTTAACTGTTGCTTCCTATTGGTTGGTATTCAAGGTCGAATTAACTATATAAATATGCATTGTCTGTAAAGTTTGATGCTCCTCTTCTTCTTCTTCGGTACGAAACCTCATATTTTCTGTGTGCTTGTGGAATACACATTCTTTGCCGTATCAAGACTATTTGATACCCTTAGTGGGACCTATCATGTCAATGGATCATTTGTCTTCGCTCACGTTTACCGACTGAAGTGAACTCGTAATAGTTCAAGCGTATCAATCTGACGAGCATAGCAATCGTCATTGGTAACCTAGAAGCACTAGGTGGCTATTTCGTCTCTAGCATGAGACTCATCATTCATTGGCAGTGCGCATCTATGACTTTCGATCCTGTGCGCAAACGCTTAGCCCTATAGACCACTGAACTGGCACCCATTGGTGTTAATATCTAACTTCACTCAATCCGCTGTCTTGTGCAATCTCATTTAGTGTTTTTGTGAAGATGATTGTTTTTTGGAAATAAGTTTCCTCTTTCAAAAACTAATCACTGAAGAAACAATAAAACAAGATAGCACTAGACATATGAAACGCTTTGATAATGATGATGAATGATTGTAGAATTTTCAACGACTTTAAGATGAATTTTGTCATATTTCAAATGTAAATCGTAATTTCCAAAGTTATCCAGTTTTATGGATGACATTATTTGTGAAAATTATATTTGAAACTAATCTAAGCAGTTGGAATGATCAGATAATTACAACGCATTCGTTTCAGTTATCTTGTCTGTACTACTTCAGCGTTATACTAATGAACAAAATCAAAATTAATTTTAAATCACGAATCGATCCATGTTAGGCCGCTATCACAATTCTGGCAGTACTGGAAGACCGTTTCGTCGTCTTAGTATGGGACCTATCAACAATGTGCATCCATGACTCCCACTACTTGAACCCAAGACCTTCGACCTTGCGCGCTTACGCTTAGCCTCTAGACCACTGAACCGATATCCAATGGTGTTAATGTCTAACTTTTATCAATCTATGGTCTTGCCTCCACGTCATCCCCAGTTTTCGGTGAGCGCTCCTTCAACGTAAACTCAACTTATTCTTAAATGATTCTGACTCCACAAGTCTACTGTGGTGTGAGCTACTTATAAGTAGTATATGACGTGAGTGTCAACGTAATGTCTGGCAGCAGAAGATGGGGGAAGATCAAGAAAGGAAGAGTTAGAAAACAATGGAATTTGTATGAAACGCATGAATAATGACAATGGATTGATGTTTTGCAACAGGAACAGTCCAGTTCGATATGATGAACTGATATTTTACAAATTGACGATTTACGATATGGTTTTCCTATTATTTTACTGAGTAACTCTGTAATTTTTCGTTAAATACAATTCGGTTGCCCCACCTGTGTTCTCGTTCACTACACTACTACCTAAACTATTTCAATTGTTGACAATGTTCTCTTATGTTTTTATAAGTGAACTATAAAAATAATCACGACAACAAGTTAATCAGTTCAACAACAAATTCACTTCCTTTTTACATTATTTATTTACAAAAGATTGACAAATCATTGGAAAAAAAAGATTTCAGTTTTTTAAATTTCAGTCTTCCTTATCACAAATTACAATATTTTCTAAGTTTAACATAAAACATCAAATAAATAATAATTGTCAAAATTGGTACTACACAAAATACTAAATGATACAATTCATTTCTAATCATAAAATAATTCATATCTAATGTGACATGAACAAATACCATCATTGATTTTTCAATATTGCGCCAAAATTTCAATGTGACAATAGTGTAACTGTCGACAAGATAAATCAGAGTGGTTAAATGATCAATCATGCTATTCAATGTTTGAAATTGATTCATTGATGGAATAATGTGAAGCAAAGTATCATCCTAATTTACCAGTGGTGGCGGTTTTAGTATTTGTTTTAAATCGTTTTTAAATTGATTTCCGACTAATTTGTAATAGAATGATTACAAAAATTACAAATGCACATAAATGACTACACCGCAATGTCGAAGACGTTTACGTAGTGTGTATTTGGCTTCTTTTTACTGCTGTCGCATAAACAAGATTCTCCCCTAAGTATGATTTACGAAAATTGATAAAGAGATTTATATTTCATCGCCTAATCGATCATTCATCTAAATAGAGAAGTTAAATCGCTAGCCACTATAGCTGCTTCATATTGAATTATTTTTTTTGCGGGTTAACGTGTTTTTCTTTTATTAGTGAGTTAATTTTCTAAAGGAATTGGAGTCGCTAACTCTCCCTCCTCCTTCCATACGGCCTTGGTACCGACAGCAACCCTAATAGGGCTGTACTTACTTACTTACATTCGCCTGTTACCCCCAATGGAGCATAGGCCGCCAACCAGTTTTCTCCAACAAACTCTGTCCTGGGCTTCCCTTTCCAATTCTGTCCAGTGTTTGTTCATTCTTCTCATGTCTTTCTCTATTTCTCGGCGTAATGTGTTCCTTGGTTTGCCTCTTTTCCTTTGACCTTGGAGGTTCTATGTGAAGGTTTGTCTTGTGGCGGAGTTAGGTGGTTTTCGTAGTGTGTGTCCTATCCACTTCCGCCGCTTCTTTCTGATTTCCAACTCCATTGGAATCTGGTTTGTTCTCTCCCACAGAACGTTGTGCTGATCGTGTCTGGTCAACAAATACGAAGTATTTTGCGTAGGCAAATGTTATTAACCACTTGTATCTTCTGGATGATGGCTTTGGTAGTTCTCCAAGTTTCCGCTCCATACAGTAGAACTGTCTTGACATTTGTATTGAAAATCCTGATTTTGGTGTTGATTGATATTTGTTTGGAGTTGCAGATATTTTTCAACTGTAGAAATGCAGCCCTTGCTTTGCCAATCCGCGCCCTCACATCTGAATCGGATCTACCTTGGTGGTCGATGATGTTGCCAGGATATGTAAAGGTGTTAACCTCCTCCAAGGCATCTACATCAAGAGTGATTTTGTTGGTGCATGTTGAGTTGCATCGGAGAATTTCGCTTTTTCCTCCATGTATGTTGAGACCTGCTGCTGCAGAGGCTGCTGCTGCTACACTGGTCGTCTTCTCTTGCATTTGTTGTTGAGTGTGTGATAGAAAAGCCAGATCATCCGCGAAGTCAAGATCATCCATCTGCATCCTGGCTGTCCATTTGATACCATGCTTCCGTCCAGATGTCGATCACCAGGAAAATGAGAAAAGGTGAGAGTAAGCAAATTTGCCTGACACCGGTCTTAACCTCAAAACAGTCTTTCAGCTGTCCTACGTGCACGAATTTGCAGTTGAATCCATCATAAGAATTGCGTATGATGTTAACTACTTTCTCAGGCACACCGTAGTGTCGAAGATGCCTCCACAGTGTTTTCCTATCCACGCTATCGAATGCTTTCTCGTAGTCGATGAAGTTGATGTAGAGTGGTGAGTTCCATTCAATTGATTGTTCCACAATGATCCGAAATGTAGCAATTTGGTCAGTACATGACCGATCCTTACGAAATCCGGCCTGTTGATCTCGAAGTTGGGCGTCTACGAAGTCCTTCATTCTGTTTAACAATACCCTGTTGAAGACTTTGCCTGGTATTGAAAGAAGAGTGATGCCTCTGTAATTCTCACACTTGCTGAAATTGCCTTTATTTAATATCGATCAGTTTTTTACTTCATTCTATTTGTAACATCATGAATTTGTTTGTTTTTATTTCTCTTAATTTCTTTTCCAAAAGATTTTGGTACCATTTATTTGTCACCACGTGCATTCGCTCGACCGTTTATTCGTTTAACACAAGGTTATGCAGAGAATTTGAATGATATACGTCATTTAATTGCATATCTATTCGATCATACTACTGTATTGATGACAGATCCTGGTTTAACTGCCATTATTAGTACAACAACACCATCGATTCGAACATCTGTAGCTCTTGTAGAAAGAATTGGAAAATTTTGGATGCATCGACATCATGTCAGTGAATTAAGTGATTTTATTGTTAGACGGTATGTTGTATTTAGACTAGATGATTATTATTTCGTTGTGAACTTTTTATGGTGTTTTAGTTATATAATGACTATTACGTTTTGGGGTTTTGCGGTTATGGTCTGCAGTAACTGATCAGTCATTCAGTCAGTCAGTTACAACGTAGAACTTTGTACGTACGTACATCAGTTCAAGTTGCCTGTAGACCTTTTGGGGCCACTGCCGGTCTCAAGCTCGTATAAACGAGAAGGGTAGGGCATACGGTTCGCGACCCTATCCAGTTGAAAACCAACTCGTTAGACAAACGCTAACAAGAGAAAATAATTCAAGCCATATAAACTCTTTTCTGGTGAGGAAAGTCTTCATTTGGAAGAATTATGATGTCTCATGATGAAAGCCGAGCTCCTTCGGAAGTCATGAGGTCGATGTCCCTTCTAACATTCAGAACCCTTCTACGGTGTGAACAGCCAGGAAGTAACATCTTCCCTTATACCCATAAAAGCACACGAGACCAAATCGGTCATATCCAATTGACCACATTAGCACACAGATGCAATTGTCTATTGAAATCCCAATAGTAGTAGAGATAGTAGAAGTATTAGCAGTAATCGGAGATGTTAATCAAGAAGTAGAATCGAGTGAAATAAATTTATAAATAGAAAGATCAAGGTGATGAGGAATTCAGAAGATCAGAATTTAAGAGAACACAAAGAGTGAGGGCAGCTGTGCCATTGCAAACGGTAACTGATATGCAAAAATGATTGAACTTCTTCTAATTACAAACACAAACCAACGAGACTTGAATGAACACCAACTGAATGTCGGTCAATGCAACAGCACTTCAATATTGGTTTTTTGACTGATAATACGAAATGTGAGGATAGTGAACTTTCAGGATAACTCCAATGTTTGAAATCATGATTCAATCATTGTTAGGTCACCGTTAGAATCCGGGAAGCACTAGACGGCCGTTTCATCCAGACACGGCACTCATCAGCAGTGCGCATCCACGACTCCTACACCTCGTAGGTTTCGATCCCGGACCCTTCGGTCTTGAACGCGAACGCCTAACCTCTGGACCACTTAGCCGGTATCAACTGGTGTTTATGTCTAACTTCGATCAATTCACGGTCTTGCGTACCCTCCTACATTGTCTTCGGTAGTTACTGTCTACACCTAAACAGGTTGAACTTCACTTTTCATGCCTCCCCTCTAGAACTCGGAGAAGATTCCCCACGGAGCTGGTCACTAGTGAGCACATGTAATTTGTGAAGATTGTTAAGTTAAACGTCCGTCCAGTATTTCTAGGTTTCGCATGGTGGTCATTTAACATTGATCGATTCATGATTTTAACGCCGTAACGAAATTCAATGTTGCACAAAAGTCGAAAAATTGAAGTAAAACTACTCTGTTACATGGTAAGGTAACATGCAATCTCCACTGTACATGAATATTTATATGAAACTAGTTAACTCATCATTTCATTTCATTTCATTAAAATATTGATTGATTATTAGATATGTGGTTACAGACAATGGTGTAATGCTTATTTATCCTGGAACTCTATTATCTCATACCTATGAACCAACGAATCGAATTTGGTATAAACGAGCTTTAGCTTTACCTGGACGTTTAATTATTACTGGTCCTTATTTAGATGATGCTGGTGTTGGTTATATATATACATTGAGTCGTACAATTTTTGAAGGAAAGTAAGTTTTTCTTTACTGTAATTTTTTGTTATTTGTGTTTGCTGAATTTAAGTTGACCATTGCATGTTTTGAGTCAGTCAGTCAGTCAGTTGCAACGTAGAACTTTGTACGTATGTACATAAGTTCATGTTGCCATACCACATTATTAGCACAGAGACGCAAATGTCAAATCAAATCCCAAGTGATAGAGATAGTAGAGGTATTAATGGTAATGAAAAAGACTAGGGTTTGAAGATATTATTCAAGAAGTATAATTCAGTGAGATAAGATCAGAACGACCACGATATACGAGCAATGCTTCTTAAAAATCTATGATCGAATACTGGTAACGTACGAACATCTACTCTTAACAGCCATGTTTCACAACCATATAGGAGAACGGAGCGAACTGCTGTGCAGTACACTCGTCCTTTGGTTAGCGAACGGATATCATGCCTACGCCATAAGTGACGCAGGTTAGCAAAAGCCAATCGGACATTCTGTATCCGAGCTGAGATTTTGTCAGTCACCAGGCCATCAGCACTGATGAGACTCCCCAGATAAGTGAAGCGGTCAACACGCTCGACTACTTCACTCCCTATCACTAGTTCAGGTGCCGATGTAACCCAATCTTGAAGCAACATTTTGCATTTCGAGGGTGAGAACAGCATCCTGAACATGCTTGGATTGTTGCTTATGGTAGTCAGAAGATTCTGCATAATGTTTTGAGTAGTCTGTTGTTGTTGTTGTTGTTGTCTCCAAATCTCTAGGTTATCGGTGCTGCAATGAATAAATAACCATACTCATTGTATTGATGATTCATATTAAGCTGTTTTACAACAATAGCTATTCTTATTTTACATCAACTTTTAAGTTTTCAGTATGGAAAGTGAATGTCCAGTGCCTAAAAACTCGGTTAGGCGTTAGGATATTCATCCAATATCCTAAGATAATTATTGCTCAATTCCTATTGGTCAATTTTATGGTTTTCCTGACTATCGATGTCAATTCAAATATTTTTTCCTATTGGTCGCCTGAACTGTCGATGTCACAGACTTAAATGTTGTTCCCTATTCGACCTAACTGTGTATATATACTCATTATCTGTAAGGTTTTATGACCAGGACCTGGATCCCTAGTCCGGGATCCTGATATTTTTCTGGACTCCAACCTCGTACTTTATCGATGCTTGTAGAATACAAGTTCTACTTCACATTCAAGTCTTCTTCTCTTACTCAATGGGGTTTGGGACACTTGGATTAGAGAAGGACGTATAAATAACCTCATGTTTTCTAGGTTATTGTAGAATACACTTTCTATGTCCTGTCGAGACTTCTTCCTCTACTTAGTGTCGGGCGTTTCTATCATCTATCAATAAACTCGGTTTGTGTGCTTGTTGACCTCATATTTTCTGGTTGCTTGTCAAGACTTCTTCTTCTACTCAGTGAGGCCTTAGGACTGTCACATTAGAGTAGCCTATCATATCACTAGATCATATGTCTTGTCTCTCGCATATCAAATGGTGACGAATATAACACACTTAGAACGTTTTCTTTTTTATAAGGCAAAGTTAACTTTTTTTTGTACTAATCATTTGTTTTTCTCTCTTGTAAAAAACATTTTTCTCAACTTTTTATCAGTTCTAGTTACACTGGTGGTGGTATACATTCATATGAAATGAATAAAATCTCTGCTGTGATTGGTATGGATGTAACATATCGATTTTTAAGTTTTATGCTATCATCCCATGGATGGTTACCAGAATGTGGAGAATTTTTAAAACAAGTTAATCTCAATTCATCATCTGACTCAACGTCGTCTTCCATAGTGTTCGGAGAACACCAACAGCAACAACATTTGGAAAGAGTTATCAATCAAAGTTTAGATAGTTTATTTGGAGAGATTGATGATGATTCCTTCTCGGCTTTCATCAAACACAGTACAATGTCCGCTGAATCCAATGTTAATAACAGTAATGATAATCATAATAATCACAGTAATCCTCCTTTATTTCCTCAACATTTAATTGATCAATCAAAAAACCATATTCAATCACGATGTTTACTTATCAATGATCAAGGTTATTTAATTGCTCATCCTAATTTTTATGATACAAGTATACAAGGTGGTGGGGAAGGACCATTAGAACAGAATCATTTAAGTTTTCAGTAAGTTTTTAAGTTGAAAAACAAAGTACATTATATATATATATATATATATATATATATATATATATTTGTTTGTTTT
>OX103975.1:5600810-5762932 GCA_944470395.2 Schistosoma turkestanicum
ACGTATGCCCAATCACCGACTGCCTCGTCAAACTATGTTTTGCGATGTAGGAATAGGTTGGAAGAAAGCTAGGAGCGGCCAGACCAAAACATGGCACAAATACATGAAGTCACTGAAAAGTGGATTAAGTCGGTAGGTAGCGCTTGGATTAGAGTAGCTTATCATGTCAATGGATCATTTGTCTTAGCTTCTTTCCGTTTACTGACTAAACTGAACTCGTAATAGTATTCAAGCATATCAACTGTTGACGTGTCATAACAACATAATGTAACATGAAGGATAAACATTAAAATGTTAATTTTAAAACAATTAAAAACTGACAACGTACAAGTGTTATCAATAGATTGATTTCACCAGTGAATTCATTTAATATACGATTTCGAACCAAGGAATGAAAACCAGGTATCCATTCTAATTTACTAATATCTGGATTTAATATAGACTGGTGTTGTCGTTGTTGTGGTAGTGACCTATGAAAATTGCCAACTCTTGGCAGAAATTCACAATTTTTTGTACATCGACCAATAGTACTACTATCACTGGGACTATTTATAATCCAAGAAGGTTTATGATGATGGATTGGTGCGGTATGATTCATGGTTACATCATCAACATAATGATGTTTCCATGGCTGTAATGTTTTCATTGCATAAGTATTAGTGTTGATAGATTTCGGATTGTGATTATTGATATAATGCGCTTGATGATGAGAATGTTTCAGCAAAGTATCACTTAATGCAGGATGTGATAAAGTATAACCATCTGGTGTTTGTACTAAGAAGGCGATTGTACTACCAGCTCCACCATTAATGGTGTCGGATGAGAAATGTAACAAATTATCAACTAGATCTAGTAAATGTACGTCGATACCCATGACACCGATGAATTTGTCCTGTTTAGAATGGATGATAATATAAAACATATACATATATACACACACAAAAAAAGTTTTGTAATAATATAACAAGTTAGTAATGATTTTTCACTAGTACTATGTTATACATAAAAACGATGTATGTGCATGCCAATGATCATTGTTTTATTTTTATGAAATATGGGCTTGAAAGAGTTGTGAATATTCGTAGGGTTATTGGTATTCGATTATAGATGTCTTCGAATCGTTTACCTCGCATCCTGGGACAACCGAGTACTGTCGTTAAGAAACGGGTGCTAGGTAAGGATGGCAGATCAAATGATGAAGTAGTGAAACTTCATCAGTGAAAGTGGTTGGGACATGTGTTGCGTATGCCTAACCACCGACTGCCGCGACGAGCTATGTTTCGTAGTGTAGGAGTAGATTGGAAGAAAGCTAGTGGCGGTCAAGCCAAAACATGGCACAAATCTATGAAGTCACCGACAAGTGGACTGAGTCATGTTGGCAGATGTAGATTACCAGGTTAGGGTCCGCGAGATGATAGTAACCGATGGTCGAAAACCTTGAATGATATGTCTCAAAATCGTTTGCAATGGCGCAGGCGCATCCACACTGTGTTTTCTCTGAATTTCTAATCTTCTGTATTCCTCATCACTTTTCTCTCCCTAAATTTATTTCAATGAATTATACTTCTTGAATAATATCTTCGAACCCTAAACATAACCTGAAGACAAATGTTTCGATTCACTTTTAAAAAGCAACACAAACTGTGTAGTATTTGTAGAGATGATTAATTTTAGGATTAAAGATAAGATTCCGTCGACACGAATTTGTGTCTACAAACTAGCTTGTGTCAATTGTGATGCCATCCATATTGTGGAGTGTCATGGTGTGAAATCTCGACTCGTTCCAAATAACACTTAAGCTACACAAAAAGACCTAATAATCTCGTAGAATTGAACAATTTACAAATTAAATCGGTAATTGCATTTCATACTGAATCGCTCTGCTCTCAAATAAGAAAGGTTTGACTATTTATCCAACCTGGACTGTTTATCTAAATAACCACATTTAGCTTAGGCGTTAGCGCACAAGATCGAAGGTCCTGGATTCGAATCCTGTGAGTAGTAGGACTTGTGGATGGGCATTGCAACTGATGAGTACCATACCACGACAAAATAGCCGTCTAGTGCTCCCAGGTTTCTAATGGTGGTCTAACAACTTATGCTCCTTCAAACACACCAATAACATTTCAAGGTTGTGCACAGAATTACCTTGACTGAATATGACATTACATTGACACCACTAATTCACACGGATTATAATTTTGATTTTACTAAAAATTAGTCGGCTTTGTTTCCCTTTTTCATTATTTATTTCAACATCAAAAGTAAAAATTTCTACTCCTTGGAATTATTCATCCTTTTATGAACAATCATTGATAAAATTTACTTATTTAATAATTTACGCCTGTTAACTCCAATGGAGCATAGGCCACCGAACAGTATTCTCCAACTAACTGTGTCCTGGGCATCCTTTTCCAATTCTGTCCAATTTTTGTTCATTCTTCTCATATCTCTCTCTTTTTCTCGGAGTAATGTGTTCCTTGGCCTTCCTCTTTTCCTTTTTCCTTGAGGGTTCCATGTGAGGGCTTGTCTCGTGACGCAGTTAGGTGCTTTCCGCAATGTGTGTCCTATCCACTTCCACCGCCTCTTCCTGATTTCCTCCTCCACTGGAATCTGGTTTGTTCTCTCCCACAGTACGTTGTTGCTGATGGTGTCTGGCCAAAGAATCCGAAGTATTTTGCGAAGACAACTGTTATTGAATACTTGTATCTTCTGGATGATGGCTTTCGTAGTTCTCCAAGTTTCCGCGCCGTGCAGTAGTACTGTCTTGACATTTGTACTGAAAATCCTCATTTTGGTTTTGGTTGAAAGTTGTTTGGAGTTCCAGATATTTTTCAACTGTAGAAATGCAGCCCTTGCTTTGCCGATCCGCGCCATCATATCTGCATCAGATCCACCTTTCTCGTAGATGATGCTAACCAGATATGTAAAGCTTTTTATGTCCTCCAAGGCGTCTCCATCCACAGTGATTTGATCAGCGCATGTTGCGTTGTATCGTAGAATCTTGCTTTTCCCTTTGTGAATGTCGCGATCTGCTGCTACACCGGTTGTCTTCTTTTGCATTTGTTGGTGCGTGCGTCATAGAAGAGCCAGATAATGTGTGAAGTCCAGATGGTCCATCTGTCTATTGTATCCCGTACTTTCCGTGAGATGTTGACGTCTTTATAATCCAGTCGATTACCAGGGGAAAGAGAAAGAGTGAAAGTCAGCAACCTTGCCTGACACTTGTCTTCACCTCAAACGAGTTTGTCAGCTGACCTCCGTCCACGATTTTGCAGCTTTAATCCATCATAAGAATTCCGTATGATGTTGACTATCTTCTCAAGCACGCCGTAGTGTCTAAAAACCCTCCACAGTGTTTTCCTGTCCACGCTATCGTCGAATACTTTCTCATAGCCAATAAAGTTAATGTAGATTGATGAATTTCATTTCATTGATTGTTATCATTGATAAAAAACATTATTTTTAGTAATTTAGTTATATGCATTAACATATGTTTGTCTACTACTTCACGTACAACAAAAAAACATTTCCCAACTCACTTGATCTACAAATGCTTGACTTATAGTCATAATTAAATCTCCACCTTCTAAATCATAATAAGGTAATGAATATTGTACAGGGAATAATAATTCATCATTTGGCGGCTGAGTTTTCACATGATCAAATAATGATTTGACAGTATTGGATTGAGTTACATCTGATGGTGACTTGGTAGTAGTAGTAGTAGTGTGAGTAGTAGTAGAAGTAGGATCAATAGAATTATTTTCAATTTCAACAGTTGCATCATCTGAACTAAATGATAAATTGGTTGGTGTAAGAAAAGTGTTACTAGATTTGCTGGTTGTTTCTTTAGAATGATTTACGTTGGTTTTGAATGATGATGATGACGATGAGGATGATGATGAGTTGAGAAAAATTTCATAGAATCTTCCTACTGTATCTGATAAATCAGTTGTACGATTAATCGGGAAAAAATGACCTATTTTCGGTGGAAAATGTTGATTGAATTGGGAAGAAGAAGAAGAAGATGTACGGGTAGTAGAGTAAGCTGACCATCTATAAAAAGTGAAAGAAAGATAGAGATTTCAACAAAAAGATTCAACTAAACACGCAACATTGTAATATCCAGTCTGTGCTGACAATTATTATTATTATTATTAAACTGAGTATTATGAAACAATCAATCAATGAATAGCAACGTAGAACTTCGTACGTACGTACGTACATCAGTTCATGTTGCCATTCTACATCAGCACACACATGTGATTGTCAATTTAAATACCATAGTACTAGAAGTAGTCAAGGTATTAACAGTTTCGTGAGCTCATACCGTTTGTTTCAGTGGTGTGAGGTGATAAACGATCGAAGAAAACGTTGGTCGAAGAGATAATAGAGTTATTAGGAAGTGTAGAAAGGATTTGATAGTGACCAATTTGGTCTGGTGTGCTTTCTTTAGTAGGAGGGCGGTTATAACTTCCTGGCTGATTATACCGTGAAAAGGTTATGGTTCTCAGAAGGGGCATCGGCCTCATGACTTCCGAAGGAACTTGGCTTTCATCATGAGACGTCATAATTCTTCGAACGGTGGAAAGACCTTCTAATCCCCAGAGCTGAGCTTATATGGTTTGAATTATTTTTTCTTGTTAGCGTTTTTATAGCAAGTTCTTTTTTTTGCGAGATGGAGTCGCCAACGCACATTTCAACCCTTCTCTTTTATCCGGACTTGGGATCGGCAGTAGCCTCGAAGGGTCTACAAGCGAAGTTGAGTAATATGAAACAGAACGATTACTATTAACAGATTTAGACATTAACACCGTTGGATGCCGGCCCAGTGGTCCGATGGTAAGGTGTTCGCCTACAATACCGAAGGTCCCAGGTTCGAATCCTGTGAGGAGGTGCGAAAGTCGTGGGTGCGCACTGCCACTGATGAGTCCCATGCAAGGACGAAACGGCCGTCCAGTACTTCCAGATTTCTAATGGTGGTCTAACAATGATTGATTGATGATTTCAAATGTGTTAAAAAAACACAAACAATTAAATGAAAATATTCTACTTTGTTTTTTTTCACACCCTGTGAAATTTACCGTGTAGCTAAATCTTTCATAAATTTTTGTTCAAATAACACTGTAGTACTTTTCTCTTCAATTGGCATATATGTATTGATGTAGACGGAATTGTTAAGATAGACATTTTGATAATACGATACAATAAGTAAAGTTGTTGATGCTTCAGTTAGATCAGTTAAATAACCACGACTTATATAGGCTAACATGATATGTTCTAAAAGAAACAGAAAAGTAAAGTAAACAAGAGAGAAACACAAAACAACGAATCAAAATCGAAAAAAATACATTCGTCAATTGATATGCTCGAAACTAATACTAGTTCACCTTAGTCGGCAGTAAACAAGAGCGAAGACAAATGATGATCCAGTGACATGATAGGCTACTACTCTAATCCGACCGTCCCAAGACCTCAACAGTAAGTAGAGGAAGACCACTTGATAAGACGTAGAAAAAGTATTCTATAAGCACTCAGAAAATATGAGGTTGACAAGTATACAAATCGAGTTTATTTATACATGATAGAAACGAGCTTGGGAGAGCCACAAAAATAGTGTACTAAAACAATACATCAACCAATGACAGGTGGGAAATGTAATCTCAAGGTAAACTGATCAGCTAATGCGCGGAAACATAAAATCCAAAATTAGGACAATTATCAGGTGAGTTCTGGTGATCTAATGTCCCCACCAAAGAGAATGTAATTTCTTTGAAGAAACAAACGTGGATCAAGTATGTTAGTCAGTAAGGAAAAATCAAATGACAATTCGTTGTAACACTTTTCGTTATTAACTTATCATCGGTGATGAAGATGCCTAATCGCCGACTGCCTCGACGATCACTGTTTTGTGTTGTAGGGTTAAAACGAGAGGAAAGCTAGGGGGCGACCAAAACAAAACATGGCACAAATCCATGAAGTCACTGACAACTGGACTGACTCATGTTAGTGGATGTAGGCTACCTGGTTGTGGTCCACAGGATAGTAGTAACTAATGGTTCTAGACCTTGAACGACATGGCTCAAAATCGTTTACAATGGCGCAGGTACATCCACTCGTTGTGTTTTCTGGAATTTCAATCTTAAGAACTCCTCATGACCTCTATCTTTCTCTTCCATCGAAAGTTGTCTCACTGAAGTATACTTCTAGAATAGTGTCTTCGAGTCTTAATCCTCTCCATTACCGTCGCTAATACTTTACTTGTTCGGGTGTAGACAGTAACTACCGGAGACAGTGTGTGAGGTTGCGTGAGACCGTGAATTGATGGAAGCTAGACATTAACACCGTTGGATTCCGGCCCAGTTGTTTAGAGGTTAAGGCGTTTGCGCACAAGACCGAAGGTCCTGGGTTCGAATCCTGCAAAGTGCAGGAGTCGTGGATGCGCACTGCCACTGCTGGTGAGTCCCATACCAGGGCAAAACGACCATCCGGTGTTTTCAGGTTTCTAATGCTGATCTAACATTGATCGATTCATGATTTTAAATGTGTAACTTAACAATCTTCACAACCAAGTATAATGTGTAATTGTAAGAACTATCAGTTATCCATCATAGAAAAAAGAAAACTGCAACGCAAAATAAAAAAGAAAAACATCAAATACCTGGGATATCATCAGATAACAAATTTTTATTTCGGAAATGTTTCAAATTTGAAACAATTGTTTGAAATGCATGTTTAAATGCTTTAATATGATTTGTTTTAATCGGTAATGGACGATTGATACTGTGAATAAATTGATCCAAATACTGAAACAAAGCAGAAAAATAATCAAACAGACAAAAATTATTCATTTCCTTTAATAATGTTTTAGTGAATCAACAACTTTTTGTTATAAGCCTTTGTTATAATTCTCTCTTTATATTACAACCCAGCTATTCCTCCAGGAGAAAGAGAAAAGGTGAGAGTAAACAACCTTGCCTGACACCGGTCTTCACCTCGAAAGAGTCTGTTAGCTGTCCTCCGTGTACGATTTTGCAGTTGAATCCATCATAAGAATTCCGTATGATGTTGACTATTTTCTCAGGCACACCGTAGTGTCGAAGAAGCCTCCACAGTGTTGTCCTGTCCACGCTATCGAATGCTTTCTCGTAGTCGATGAAGTTGATGTAGAGTGGTGAGTTCCATTCAATTGATTGTTCCCCAATGATCCGTAATGTAGCAATTTGGTCAGTACATGATCGATCCTTACGAAATCCGGTCTGTTGATCTCGAAGTTGGGCGTCTACAAAGTCCTTCATTCTGTTTAACAATACCCTGTTGAAGACTTTGCCTGGTATTGAAAGAAGAGTGATGCCTCTGTAGTTCTCACACTTGCTCAGGTCGCCTTTCTTTGGTATTTTGATCAGGTATCCTTCTTTCCAATCTGATGGTACTTGTTCCTCATCCCAAATCTTCTTGAAGAGGATGTGAAATATTTTCGCAGTTGCTGCCACATCTGCTTTCATTGTCTCTGCTGAAATGTTGTCTGGTCCTGCTGCTTTGCCGCTCTTGATTTGTCTGATGGCCAAACTGATCTCCTCAATCGTAGGTGCGCCAATATTAATTGGGAGGTCCGTGGATGCTGCTTCGCTGTAGGATGTGTTCAGTGGAGCTGGTCATATGTGATTAGTTAACAATGTGAACAGTAAAATTCGCAAGAATTTTTTTAAATGGACTTTATTTTATGTTTTCTACTTGATATAACGCCAAACCACTGTACTAATGACACACCGAATGTTAGACTCCCACCGTTCAAAAATAAGAAGACGGAAGACGTTGGAGAACACTTATTAACAGAATCAAAAATATACAATCAAACATGCGTATTTATACAATTATATAAATGTCGTTTAATATTTTGAACATGAATCAAATAGTTCATCGATCCACCATGTGCGTGGCTTTCTTGTCGATTGGCCATCCCAACGCTTTACAATCAAACAGACTGTTAGATTTAGTCAGTTAGTTACAACGTACAACTTGGTATGTACGTACATACACACATCGGTTCAAGTTGTCATAACACATTAGCATACGTAGAGATCCGATTGTGTTGGGGATGTTAGATCCCCAAAACTCGCTTGATAAATGTCTTACTTTGGATTTCACGTTTGCGAGCATGAGCTGATCAGTCTACCTTGAGATTTCATTTCCCATCAGGAAAATCCATGGCTGTGATTAGCTGCTGTGTATTTTAGTGTGTTATTTTTGTGACTATCCCACTAGGACGTTTCTATGATGTATAAATAAACGAGAGTTGTGTGCTTGATTTTATTGTGATTGCTAGGTGTTTGTAGAATATACTTTCTACGCTTACAAATCCTTTTATCTTCAGCTTGGGATTCAAGGTAGCCTACCTGGACGCGGGTAATTGTATCATTCGTGTTTATCGACTAAGGTGAACTCGTAATAGCTTCAAGCGTACTTAGTGACGAACATAACAAATTGTCAATTGAAATCCAATAGTAGTAGGAGAGATATCAGTGAGAATGGAAAAGACTAGGTATCAAAAATATGATTTCAGCAGTATAATCCCAGTGGAATCAATTTAAAACGACAAAAAAATGTCATGAAAGAATTCGGAAGATTAGAAGTTGACAGAACACAAACAATGGATACATCTGCGCCATTGCAAACGATTTTCAAACACGTCATTCAAAGTCTCTAACCGTCAGTTGCTATTGTAGTCTATTTTTTTAACAACATAACTCAGTTCAGTCAGTCAGTCAGTTGCAACGTAGAACTTCGTACGTATGTACATAAGTTCATGTTGTCATACCACATCAGCACAGAGATATAATTGTCAATTCAAATCCAATAGTAGTAGAGGTAGTAAAGGTATTAGCAGTAGACGGAGAGGTTAGGATTAGATATTATTCAAGAAGTATGATTCAATGAGATAGGTTTATAAAGTCAAAACTAGAGGTGTTGAAGAATCCAGAAGATTAGGATTTGAGAGAGCACAACAAATGGATGCACTTGCGCCACGATTTTGAGCCATATCGTTCAAGGTCTCTAACCATTGGTGACTATCGTCTCGCGGACCCTAACCAGGTAGCCTACATATAACAACATGACTCAGTTCACTTGTAAGTGACTACATGGATTTCCGCCATGTTTTGGTTTGGCCGCCCCTAACTTTCTTCCAACCTACTCCTCTACACCACAAAACATAGCTCATCGAGGCATTCAGTTGTTACATGACTCAGTTCACTTGTCAGCCAACTTCATAGATTTGTGCCATGTTTTTTTAGTAGTTCGGTCACTACTAGCTTTCTTACAGCCTACCTACCCTTGCATTGCAAAACAAAGTTCTTAGAGGCAGTCGATGGTTAGGCATACGGAACACATGTCTGTTCCAACCGCCTCAACACACATCCCAACAATTTGATAGTTAAACTCAAGTCAAATGAATCCATGAAACAATAATTATCTAGTACGTTTCACCTAATTCACATTTTTTACGTTCAGATTGAGAAGGGGGATGGATATTCATAGTAATTAATCAACTGTAAAGCACTTCTTAAACCAATAGGCAAGATAAAGAGATATTACGTTATTACTCGCATACACCTCCTCCTCCTTCTCAAGCAATGAAACCAAATCAAAATAACATTACCAATTTCATTTCTTCAGTAGCTTTATGTGCAATCCCATACGATGATTCATTATTCCACTGTAGATTATTGTTGAACAGATTCTCACTTGAATTATTATTTAATATCTCAGATGGAATTGATAAATTTAATTGAGTCGGATTATTATTTTCAACTGTACTCAAACCATGAGAAACATTGTCTGATACAAGTAACACGTTGATATAATCTTTTTCACTTAATGACATTAATAGTAAATGTGCAACACGTTGACCAAGTAGTAGTTGAGTTTGACTTGCTTCACCTTGATCTAATACAATAATCATCCATATTGGTTTTGGCAGAATTGATCGAATGAATACATCCCTAAGCATTGATTGATTGAGAAATAAGAATATTAATATTAATAATAGTAATTATAATAATAATAATAATAATGGTGAGTAACAATAAGCAAACAATCACTTAGGAAAACCACATCGTAAACGCTGAATTTGCATATCTTCAATCCATCATCAATCCATTGTCTGACAGTTCACTTTTCATGCGTTTCATACAACTTCCATTGTGTTCCCACTTTTCTTCCTTTCTTGATCTTCCCCCATCTTCTTCTGCCAGACATTACGTTTACACACGCTTCATATACTACTTATAAGTAGCGCGCACCACACTACTATTACTATATTGAGTATGCTTTCAGAAACTTCCGGAGGCAAAAAGTCATGTGTAACTATATATCTGAAATCATCAATCAATCATTGTTAGACTATCATCATCAGAAACCTGGAAGCATTGGACGACCCTGTCGAGTGTAGGCAGTAACTATCAAAGACAAATGGGTGACGTTGAGCAAAAAAATATGTAGATTGATGAGACTTACGCTTAACACCGTTGGATGCCGACAGTGGTCCAGGGGTTAGGCGTTTGCGCGCATGACCGAAAGTCGTGGGTTCGAATCTTGCGATGTGCAGCAGGAGTCATGGATACGTACTACTGTAGAGTCTCATACCAGGACGAAACGGCCGTACAGTGCTTCCCGGTTTGTAATGGTGGTCTTGTGGTGCGAGCTACTTATAAGTAGTATATGACGTGAGTGTCAACGTAAAGTCTGGTAGCATAATATGGGGGGAAGATCAAGAAAGGAAGAGTTAGAAAACAATCGAATTTGTATGAAACGCATGAATAGTGACAATGGATTGATGTTTTGCAACAGGAACAGTCCAGTTCGATATGATGAACTGATATTTTGCAAATTAACGATTTACGATATGGTTTTCCTATTTTACTGATTAACTCTGTAATTTTCGTTAAATACAATTCGGTTTCCCCACTTGTGTTCTTGTTCACTACAGTCTAACAATGATTGACTGATGATTTTAGATATTCATATAGTTAAACATGACTTTGTGCCTCTGGAAGTTTCTGAAAGCATACTCAATGGTAGTAGTAGAATTAGGTATACAAGCAGAAACGTCACTCCTCACTTTCTAGATGTTTGTGAAAAGCTTTTGTTCAACATTGATTGGCGAGAATGTCTCCGAGTGTTTTCTGGATACCTACTGGAAATTTTTGCGAAGAATACTTTCGAGCTCTGAAACAATCATTAATCTAGTGAACACATCAAATGATAGTTGTTGTTGTTGCTGAATGGCTATAGTGAATGATCAAACGTCAAAATCATTTTACTTATGAAATGTGTTAAAAACAAACGGTTGTATCTTACACGACTATAACTTCCTCCATTGTAACTGTTTGAATAAAGGATCGACAAGGATAAACTTTATTTATTCAATTAGAGTTGTGGAGATGAGTGTTTTTACACAGTCAATCAGTGTTAGACCATCATCAGATGAGTCATCCCATACCAGGACGAAATGGCTGTCTTTCAGTGCTTTCAAGTTTCTAATGGTGGTAATCTAACAATGATTGATTGATGATTTCAAATGTGTGAAAACACTAATCTTCATAACTCTAATTAAAAAAATCATTAATGGTGCTCAGTGGTGACTAGCTTCGTGAGGAAATTCTCGGAGTTCTAGTTAGAAGACGTCGTGACCAGTGGAGGAGTTCAAACCTGTCGCGTATAGGTTGTAACTACCAAAGACAAATGGGTGAGGTCGCGCAAAAAAACCCACGATTGATCAGAGATAGACATTAATACCGTCCGTCCAGAGGTTAGACGTTCTTGCTCAAGACCGATGGTCCCGTGTTCGGATCCTGTGAGATGCACGTGTCGTGGATGTGCACTGTTGATAAGTCCTATACCAGTATGAAACGTCGGTCTAGTGCTTCCAGGTTTCTAATGGTGGTGTAGTGAAGGAGAACACAGGTGGGGCAACCAGATTGTATTTAACGAAAATTACAGAGTTAATCAGTAAAATAGGAAAACCATATCGTAAATCGTTCATTTGCAAAATATCAGTTCATCATATCGAACTGGACTGTTCCTGTTGCAAAACATCAATCCATCGTCACTATTCATGCGTTTCATTCAAATTCCATTGTATTCCCACTCTTCCTTTCTTGATCTTCGCCCATCTTCTGCTGCCAGACATCATTACGTTGACACTCACGTCCTATACTACTTATAAGTAGCTCACACCACACTGGCACATTATACATAATCCATTTTACAAAAATTATGGTATATACACAAACCATGAGAAGAAACAACCAAAAAACAAATTTACCTATGTCGAAATTGATGTAAATTATGACAATGATAAAGATAAGCAGCTGACGCGAAAGAATTCATAGTATATGGATAAAATTTAGATTTCATAGAATTATATGGACTAGGAATGCTCATACTACTACTACTACTTATATAATTAATAGTAGTATCAGAATAAGATTGAATATTCATAGCATAATCTGTATTTTGTTGTATAGTAGTAGTAGTACATTGAAAATTATGCGCTGGATATTCTGTGTGTAAACCATTAGAAGTGATGAAAAAAAACCATTTAACATTTGGCCAATAACTGGATTGTTGTTGAAATCGACGTGTTAAATTATGTCCAGGATTAAATGCAGTCGCGGGTAAATAATGTGGTATAAGGTCACAACATTTACGTCGTGATATACTACAACCATAGTTAAGATCATATCTGGAAAGAAGAAGAAGGAAAAATAATGATGATGAAGTATACATTTTTATTTTATGTAACAGTTGTTTAACAAGATTATTTGAGAAATTTTTTTCTGATGATTATAGTTTACTAAAGCATCAATGCGCATTAATTACAAAACTTAATCTTTCATGGTGTTCTCCGAATTCTGACAGATGTAGAACTCGTTTTTCACCTCGTCTGAACTGCAGTCAGTGGGGGCGTAGGCAGATACAACGGAGAAGCAACGATGGGTGTCCCTATCTTTCCGAGTCCTTACTGTCCCGTTCAGTCAGACGGCGCACAAACGACTATCTACAGGGATCCAGTCTAGGAGCGCCAATTCTGCCCTACGACTCAATGCTATACCTACACCAGCGAGACCCCATGAAGCACCATCAGGTTACTGGATACACGAAGAGTAATCTAGCTGCTTCTTCATTTTGACGAGGTGAAATCGATTAATGACTTTACTAGGATCCTGTATACGCGTTTCCGAGACGCAGCATACATTGATTGTGTGAGATTCTAATGTTCTAGCTAAGGAAGCCTGTTGACCTATTTGACACAATGTCCGTACATTAAATGCTCCAACATGTAACTAGAACGAGGTTTCAAAAGACCAGAGTTGACAAAAGTCAGTAAATAACCATTATACATTTTAATTCAAGCCTATTTTAGATTTAAAGAAAGGTTATGTTTTATTGATTATCGCATCGTCTTCTGCACATATCTAATATGTGTTTCATAAAATCTTCATTTCGAAAATATAACTCATAGTATGTATATACAAATAAATATATATATTTATAACAGATTATAATTTACTCTTCATATAAAAATAAAAATAGCCGAGTTCAAATAGTTTTCTGAATAATAAAAATTTACAAATTTCTTTTTTATTTATTTATTCTGTATTGTTTTTTTGTGTTAAACGTGATAAGTCACGTCGTTTTAAGAATTTTCTACATACAGGACATTGACGATTACCCTGAAATGAAAGATGAGAACAAAGCAGAGGTGTTATTACGTCTTTATGTATAACGTAATCAGTAATCAATCAATGAATGGCAACGTAGAATTTCGTACTTACATACGTACATCAGTTCATGTTGCCATACCACATTAGCACAGAGATGTAATTGTCAATTCAAATCCAATAGCAGTACAGATATTAGCAGTAGTTGGAGAGGTTAAGATTAGAAGATATTATTCAAGAAGTAGAATCTAGTGAAATAGACTTAACAAGATAAAGTAATGGAGAATTAAAATGTTTAGGATTTGAGAGAACACAAAGGAGACCGTAGCTGCTACCTTGACGTGGTGGTCGGGCTTGCCTATTGTGATGATCCAACCGAGCTATATTGGCTGGAACATATGTTCCTGCAGGTCCTACCATGCCAGGCAGGTCGATTGGAGAACGATGAGACTAAAAGCAGCTACTCAAGGTTTGAGGACGAAGTCGTACAGCTGACTGCAGAGGGGTGTGACAGCAGTAAGGTGTTTCCCTCGGACAACCAGCATCTGTAGCGATGCTGCCTTCTCACAAGGAAGGGAGGATTAGAAAAGGTCGACCCTAAAAATGTCACACCTTACTCTACCTCACGGATTTCCGTCTCCGGTGGTAAGGGCTGCCCATTAACGGCTTAAAAAAGAGAGGAGCTAATACTCAAAAAACCTTTCATAAAAAGGACGTACGTGACCGGCCTGAAGCAGTTGTCCCTTGGGCTCTGCGTTCACACTCCGAGGTCGTTAGGACCAACACTAATCTATCGTCCTTTTCAGGTCCCTCAAGAAACACCTTTCCACGGTGTGTGGGCAGCTGGGAAGTGACATCCGCCCTCATACCCGTAACAGCACACGAGACCGAATTGGTCAAAATGAAATCCTCCCTACAACCCCGAATACCTCTCTTATCTCCACGACTAACTCTACTCACACAATCAAACTAGGAGTTCTAGTTACACTAATACAGTAAGCACAATGAACAAGTTTCATTTAAATCTTAAAAACAAAACTACTTACTTCCTCAATAATATGTCGCCAACATTTAAAACAAGCTATATGCTTACAACATGATATTAATGGAACTTGTGCTGGATCTATGGAACATTTACAACACTTCATTGAAATTTCAAATATCTTTTCTGATTGGTTTGAATTCACTGCTTGACTGTGAGATACTTGAAAAAAAAAGAAAGAATTTGGATAGAACAATAAATTTATAACAAACATACATTATATATTACTGAAAATTGTATTATTACTGTATTAGAGGGACATAGACGGAATTAAAGCATGACTACGATGCTGCGCGCTGATTGGCCAATTTCATATCCAATCAGCGCCTGATGGATTCTTGGAGAACAGGTGTTGTTCGCTGCACTCTGATTGGCTAAATTTAATCAAGTCGATCACGTGAATTTCTATCCAGAAGCTTCTCATGTAAATGCTATAAATAGACTAACGTTGTATCTATTTTTGCGTTCGGCTTCTTATTTCCATTTAACCTTGCTATTTGAAATGTAATCTTTTCCTGTTCCATCGTGTTTTTGATTCTTTGGAACTTGTCCAGTGTATAGTGGTCAGAGAATACTAAGCAATAGGAGTTAGCTGGGAATTATTCAAGCAAGCGTAACAACACATTTACTTGTATGGTTCCTGTATCAATCACAGATAAAATTATAGTGTATAATTCTTCATGCTTGAATTTTAGTTAAACAAAGGATACTCTTTTTATTGAGGTACATGTTACCAGAAATGTTTAAGGCACATCATCCACGTTTGTATCTGAAATTTGACGCAACTTTAGCACTACACATTTTGTGATCCCTATTATATTAGTGATTTAATACGTTGAAATTATTCTGTAGTTAAATATTCTTCCTATTAACGCAGGAAATTGTACAATCACAATGTAGATATGAGTGTGTACGCAGTAACTATCAAAGAGAAAAAGGGTGAGGTGGCGCAAAATCCTTAGATTGGTCAGAGTTGGACATTAAAACACCATTGGATGTCAGTTCTGTGTGGTCCAGAAGTTGGGCGTTCACGGAAAAGACTAACTGTCCTAGGTTGAAATTCTGAGTGTAGTAGGAGTCATGAAATGTCTAGACAAGGACGATACAGTCGTCTTTCAGTACTTCTGTCAGGTTTTTAATAATGATGGTCTAACAATGATTGATGAACTACGAAAGACATCATCCAGAAGATACAAGTGTTTATTAACAGTTGTCTAAGCAAAATACTTCGTATTCGTTGGCCAGACACCATCAGCAACAACGTACTGTAGGAGAGAACAAACTAGATTCCAGTGGAGGAGGAAATCAGGAAGAAACGGTGGAAGTGGATAGGACACACACTACGAAAAGCATCTAACTGCGTCACAGGACAAGCCCTCACATGGAACCCTCAAGGCAAAAGGAAAAGAGGAAGGCCAAGGAATACATTATGCCGAGAAATAGAGAAAGATATGAGAGGAATGAACAAACATTGAACAGAACTGGAGAGGGAAGCCCAGGACAGATAGAGTTGGTTGGAGAAAACTGGTCAGCTGCTTCTGCTCCATCGGGGGTAACAGGCGTAAGTAAGTAAGTAAGTAACAATGATTGATTGATGATTTCAGTGTGCAACAAACACTGTTCTCTATAACTCTAATTGAAAAAAGATGAATACTGTTAACAATTCATAATTATAGGAATATATAATATGCATACACTTTTCAATATTGAAAAATAGTATGTAACCATAGAAGAAAAATATAGTTTGATGATGAATTTTCATTTTTTTTTTCTAATCAATGACCACCCACCTACCTTGATTTGTAGTATTTAAAGATTGATTATCATCTATTGCATTGAACTGAATCATTGGTAATCCAGTTAAATTATGACATAATTCAGCATAACGTTTACGATGCTCCGGTAAGATAAAATGAATAGCATCTAGTATAATATATGTACAAACAATAGACACATGATAAAGAGGGATATATACAAGCATATATATATATATATATATATATATATATATATATATATATGTAATAGCTAGAGTATATCACTGGAAGAGCTGTTGAGATATTCATCCAATATCCTAAGAGAATTATTTGTTAGTCTAATTCTATTGGTCAATCCCAACCAGTCGTCCTAACTGTCAATGTCGCATACTTCAATGTTGTTTCCTATTCGACTTAACTGTATGGATATGCATTATGTGTAGCGTTTTTTGACCCGGATCCCTAGTCCGGGATAAGAAATTATATAATAGTACTGTGGTGCGCGCTACTTATAAGTAGTATATGACGTGAGTGTCAACGTAATGTCTGGCAGCAGAAGATGGGGGAAGATCAACAAGAAATGAAGAAGAGTGGGAACACAATGGAATTTGTATGAAACGCATGAATAGTGAGTGAAATGTCAGACAATGGATTGATGATTGATTGAAGATTTGCAAATTAACGGTTTGCGATATGGTTTATTTTATTTTACTGAGTAACTCTGTAATTTTCGTTAAATACAATTCGGTTGCCCTCACCTGTGTTCTCCTCCACTACATATGTAATAGTTGGAACATATCACTTGAAGAGCTGTTGAGATATTCATCCAATATCCTAAGAGAATTATTTGTTAGTCTAATTCTATTGGTTAATCCCTACCAATCGTCCTAACTATCAATGTCACTACAAATCGTGTTTCTTATTATTCGTCTTAATTGTCAATGTCGCATACTTCAAATGTTGTTTCCTATTCGACTTAACTGTATAGATATGCATTATGTGTAATGTTTCATGACCCGAACCCGGATCATTAGTCCGGGGATCCTGATTCTCTTTTGGACTTGGACCTCATGCTTTCTGGATGCTTGTAGAATACATGTCCTACTTCTTATCAAGTCTTCTTCATTTACTCGATAAGGGTTTGGGACGTTCGGATTAGAGTAGCCTGTCGTGTCGCCGGATCCTCGATCTTCGCTCTCGTTTTCCGACTAAGGTATCAATTGACGTGTTTACGTGCATGCGTAACACGAGCATAAAAATTAGCAAAAGAATTTATACATATTTTTAGATTCGAAAATTCGTACGAAGATTTTTCAACATCATCATTGTAGTAAATAGATCTTAGCACATCTTTATGATTTTAAATAGATGACCATAAGACTGACGACAAATTATCGATTTCATAAAATCCTTAAGGATGATAACAAAACTGAGGTTATATTACAGTCTGATAAATACTAACATTTTTATTATTCGGATAATAAATCAGAATAACCACAGATTTTTTTTGAATACAAAGAAGGGATTTCAGTTTTCGTCTAACCAACGCTTAGTTATACGCTCTTAAACACTTGTATAACACTGCAAAGGTTGACTTAATATGATATCAACCTAATGATCAGTCTCAAGCAAACATCTCGTAAATAGAGTAAGATGTTAGTTAGTTAGTTACAACGTGGAACTTCGAACGCACATATATAAGTTCAGGCTGCCATACCACATTAGCGCAGAGATGCAATTGTTGATTCAAATCCCATAGTGGTTGCGATAGTAGAAGTATTAACAGTAATGGAGAAGATTAGGGAGCGAAGATAATCTGCATCAAGTATAATTCAGTGAGATAAATTTAGGCAGAGAAAGATAGAGATGATGAGGAATTCAGAAGATTAGAATTTGAGAGAACACAAAGAGTCGATGCAGATGAGTCATTGCAAACGATTTTGAGCCATGTCCTTCAAAGTCTCTAACCATCGGTTACCATCGTCTCGTTTACCACAACCAGGTATTCTACACCTACCAACATGACTCAATCCAGGTGTCAGTGACCTCATGGATTTGTGCCATGTTTTGGTTTGACCCTTCCTTCGTAAGTAGGGGAAGATGTTTGTCTACCGTGTCATCTTATTTGACCAGTGGGATTCATTTGTTTTTGTGGCCAGTTAGATATGTATTCAGCCACCCTTTCATTTAGATAACGATTGCTTCACCCTATACGTGTTCACCCACGCACATTTATTTATGTTGACTGACAGTGAAATGTGACTATCATTTACATTTTCGCACCATAGTTTTATGGAGATCGTTATTTTTATAATGAAATCATATAAGAATTGTTGTTAGACCACTATTAGAAGCCTGGAAGCACTAGACGACTGTTTCGTTCAGGTATGTGACTTATCAGCAGTGCGCATCCGCGACACCTGCCAATCATAGGGCTCGAACCCAGGACTTTCGATCTTGCACGCAAACACTCAACCTCTGGACTACTGAGACGACATCCAACGAGTGTAGGCAGTAATTACCGAAGACAGTGGGTGAGGTTGCGAAAAATCCTTAGATTGATCAGAGTAAGACATTGACACAGTTGAATGCCGGCACAGTGGTCCAGAGGATAAGAGTTCGCGTGCAAGACCTAAAGTCCCACGTTTAAATACCACGAGTAGCAGGAGTCGTGGATGCTCACTGCTGATGGGTCCCATATCAGATCAAAACAGCCGTCCAGTGCTTCCAGGCCTCTAATGATAGTCTGAAAATGATTCATTCATGATTTCAATGTAAAAATTGTTTACATATTTGAGTTTTCGATGAAACATAAACCTTAACTTTTCGATAGTGATGTGTAGAATTTCTAACTGGTTGTTAATGTAAACTTTCGTTTTAACATAAGACTATTTAAGTCACCTCTGATTGGTAGGGTAATACTACAGACTGGCTTTTGTTTCCGGTGCCGAAATTCACTTACTAACCATGTCCGAGCGGTAACCATTCCATTTTTCTCTGCTAGTGCGGCATGGCGAACTGCTTTAAATACATACTAAGTTCCACGTTACATTTTACTAATTGGATGTGATAACTTTTAAAATATTGACCATCGTGATATAGATTTTTTATTTATTTAAAATAAAATTGAAGAACTACAAAGATAAACGACCAGTACGTAGGTTGGAAGAAAGCTAGAAGCGGTCACACCAAAACATGGCACAAATCCATGAAGTCATTGACAACTGAATTGAGTCATGTTGGTAATTGTCGACTATTCAGTTATGGTCCATGAGATGATAGTAATCAATGGTTTGAGACCTTGAATGACATGACTCGAAAATCGTTTGCACTGGCGCAGGTGCATCCACTCTTTGTGTCCTCTCAAATCCTAACCTTCACAGTTCCTCATCACCTTTATCTTTTACTTTTCAAGTTTTTTTTTCACTAGATTCAACTTCTTGAATAATATCTTCGAACCCTAATCTCTCCGATTACTTCTACTACCTCTGTAGTGAACGAGAACACAGGTGGGACAACTGAATTGTATTTAGCAAAATTACAGAGTTACTCAGTAAAATAGGAAAACCATATCGTAAATCGTTCATTTACAAAATATCAGTTAATCATCATATCGAACTGGACTGTTCCTGTTGCAAAACATCAATGCATTGTCACTATTCATGCGTTTCATACAAATTCCATTGTGTTCACGCTCTTCCTTTCTTGATTTTTCCCCATCTTCGGCTGCCAGACTACGTTGACACTCACGTCATATACTACTACTTATAAGTAGCTCACACCACACCTCTACTAAGATGGGATTTGAAGTGACAATTGCATCTCTGTGCTAACGTGGTATGGTGAATTGTACTGATATACGTACGTGCGTACGAAGTTCTACATTGTAACTAACTGACTAACTGACTGATAATTCTTTCATAAAGTATACTTTCGTCACTATTTACAAAAAACCGACAACTATTCTCAACTGTTATCGTCTTACATAAATCGATATCTTTAAGAGAAGGAATAAAAACAACATTCAATCCATCCATCCAATTACCTTGTAATAGTCCAGGTACTTCTAATGGCATAAATATTCTTGATAACTGAGTGAATAACATTTCGACCGGTTGATTGGGCTGACTATTGATTATTGATTTTTGATCCAACGCTGAGGTTGTGGTTGATGTGATAGCTTGTCGATATTCTTGCATAGCTTGTTTAAAATCATTTAAACAATTGGCATACACTATTGCAGATTGATTGGTTTCATTTGATTTCATCAAAATTGATTTCAACAAAGTCATATATTTTGATGAGAAAGAAGAATCATCCAACTTTTGATTAGTATTCATGGTAGTAGTAGATTGACTAGGCGATTTGGATAGTTCTAATGAATGATTAGTTTGATTTTTTTCTAAAAGTTTTATTCGTTTACATGATTTTCGTTGTAATAATTTTTGTTCTAATAAATCATCAGAGTAGTATGAATTGAGATTTGATATAGATGTTGGCTGAAAATAGAAATATATATATATAAAATACAAAAAAAACATGACGAAAATGTAAACACCGTTGGACGCCGGCCCAGTGGTCCGATGTTAAGGCGTTCGCCTACAATGACAAAGGTCCCGGGTTCGAATCCTGCGAGGAGCAGGAATAGTGGATGCGCACTGCTGAGGAGTCCCATACTAGGAAGAAACGGCCGTCCAGTGCTTCCAGGTTTCTAATGGTGGTAGTCTAACATTGATTGATTGATGATGATGATGTGTAAGTGTAAACATTCACTTGAAAAATATTATTCACTGGAATTTCAAACAACTGTCAATCAACGGAGGACAACTGACAGACTCATTTGAGGTGTCAGGCAAGGTTGCTTACTCTCATCTTTTCTCTTTCTTCTGGTGATCGACTGGATTATGGAGACGTCAACATGTCAAGGGAAGTACGTGAGACAATGGATAGCCAGGATGCAGATGGACGATTAAGACTTACTTCGCAGATGATTTGGCTGTTTTATCACAAATGCAAAAGAAGACGACCAGTGTAGCAGCAGCAGCTGGTCTCAACATACATAAAGGGAAAAGTAATATCCTCTGATACAACACAACATGAGCCAACCAAATCACTGGATGGAGAAGCCTTGAGGGATGCTAACACCTTTACATATCTGGGTAGCATCATCGACAATCAAGGTGGATCTGATGCAGACAAGAAGGCACCGATCGGCAAAGCAAGTACTGAATTTCTACAGTTGAAAAATATCTGGAACTCCAAACAACTTTCAACCTAAATCAAAATCAAGATTTTCAATACAAATGTCAAGACAATTCTAGTGTTCGTAGCGGAAACTTGGAGAACTACGAAAGCCATCATCCAGAAGATACAAGTGTTTGTTAACAGCTGTCTACGCAAAATACTTCGGATTCGTTGGCCAGACACCATCCGCAACAACGTACTGTGGGAGAGAACAAACCAGATTCCAGTGGAGGAGGAAATCAGGAAGAAGCGGTGGAAATGGATAGTACACACATTGAGGAAAGCAACCAACTGTGTCACAAGACAAGCCCTCACTTGGAACACTCAAGGTAAAAGGGAAAGATGAAGGTCAAAGAACACGTTACGCTGAGAAATGGAGAAAGATATGAGAAAAATGAACAAAAATCGGAAAGAACTGAAAACGGGAGCCCAGGATAGAGTTGGTTGGAGTAAACTGGTCGGCTGCCTCTGCTCCATCGGGGGTAAGAGGCGTAAGTAAAAGTAAGCCAGTAAGTCTAAAAAAGGTGATATGATATCAATATATATCGTGAATGTCGTTAAACAAAATTTTTAACATAAGTTCACCTTAGTCGGTAAACGAGAGCTAAAACAAATGATCCAGTGACACGATAGGCTACTCTAATCCGATTATCCCAAGGCCTCACTAAGTAGAGGAAGTCTTGACAAGACGTAGAAAGTGTATTCTACAAGAAAATATGAGGTTCACAAGCACAGAAATCGACTTCATTTATACATGATAGAAGCGTCTTTGGGAAAGCCACAAAAATAGCGTACCAAAATAACATATCAACCAATAACAGTTACGGCTTTTCCGGGTGGGAAATACAACCTCAAGGCAAACTGATCAGCTCATGCTCGAAAGCATAAAATCCAAAATTAAGACCTTCATTAATTAAGTTCTGGGGGGTATCTAACGTCCCCAACATTATATCAACAGATTAAAAAATATCGAGAAATTTTATACAAGAAAATGTCAACAAATGTTCAGTTTATATACTTGAATGATGAACGGAAAATTCTAGAGAACTGGCAATCTATACATTTTGTAGTAAGTATTATAACACTACTTACTTGATTTATATTCTCTGATTCATGGTACACTTTATCAAATATGGATGTTGATGTTGATGATGATGAGGAGGAGGTGGAAAACGTCGAATCTTTTTTAGCCTCATTATTATTACATTCCGTAAGTTTTGATGAACTAGCAGCTACAGGATTGGAATGATGATAACTTGTTAAAAGTGTTGTTGAATCATTCAGCTTTGGACTGAATATATTCACCTAAATGAAAGAAAAGAAGTGAAATTGAGAAGACTAAGGCAGGCGAGGAAGAATGTATTATGCAAATTTACACTTTGAGTTACTTAAAAACGAAAAAACATTACAACATTGAATACTCTATTTGCACACCATCTTTGAGTCGTGACTTCCAACGCTCCATCCTTCTTCCATTCCTTCCTGTTGGTACTCCATTCACTGCTTGCTTTTGCTCCATTTGCTTTCCGTTTTCCTCTTCTGACCGTGAGACTTCTTTCATGTCCCTTCTTATACTACTTATATCGTCCGTATAAGTAGCACACACCACAAAATCAATCACCAAGTATTATTACGCCCAAAAAATGTGGATGTATGTAGGTTAGGCATCTAAGTACAATATGAGAGTCATTTGAATGATAAATGAAGATTCGTTAGTTGATGACCAGATATAATAGCAAGACACCACCTACCTGTAATTTTTCTGCAGATTATAATCTATTTATGATCATGATCAATCGTTGGTTATAATCATTCTGCTAGTTGAAGTTCTTACTCTGCAATTCACAACTGTCTTCAAATTGATCATGACGCTATCACCCATCTGTTATGCTTGAAACTATTGTGAGTTCACGTTAGTCGGTAAACCAGAGCGAAGACAAATGATTCAGTGACACGATAAGCTACTCTAACCCGATTGTCCCAAGGAAGAAGTCTTGATATAGCGTACTAAAATAATACATCAAACAATGATCTTTCGGGTAGGAAATGTAATCTCAAGGTCAACTGATCAGCCAATGCTCGAAAGCATAAATTCCAAAATTAGGAACTTTTCCAAGTGAGTTCTGCGGAACTAACGTTCCCAACACCACGTCTGATGTGGTTGTTTACTGAAGTGGCATTTTTTTTGGAGTACCTATTTGTACTTTGATCATAATTTGTTTTACGTTAAGTTTTATCTCGTATTTTGGTGGCCAGCATACGTCTTGTCCTAAAAGGATTAACTCCGCCTGTAGACCCTACTGGGCTACTGCCAGTCCGAAGCAAGGATAAAGGAGGAGGGTTGAGATTGGGGTTGGCGACCCTATCCCTCAAAAAACTAACTTGCCGAAAAAACGTTAACAAGAAAATATAATTCAAACCATATCAACTCTGGTCTGGGAGTTGGAAGGTCTTCATTTAGAAGAGTTACGAAGTCTCATGATGAAATCTGAGTTCCTTCGGAAGTCGTGAGGCCGATGCTCCTTCTGACAACCAGAACCTTTCCACAGCGTGGGCAGCCGGGAAGTAACATCCGCCCTCATAACCATTAAAGCACACGAGACTAAATTAATCACAATGAAAAATCCTAAAAGGATTAATGTAGGCAAATTCCCTGACGCTTCCGTTACAACCAAATATCAAAGCGAGCTAGAAATTTAAAGCTAGTGAGCGCTGAATTCGTTTAACCAACGCCATGAAAATGGCAGATCAGATCTCTCTTGCGACTCTGCAAAACGTTCAGTTTATCAGCATTGGGTTTCTTCAATTACGTTTGTCTACGTCAAGGAATTGTGAGTCTGATGGTTAACACAGATTCATATCCAAGGAAAGTGTACAAAGCTTAATTATTGAGAAAGCTGATGTAAGCATGCTAACTAGTTGGAAACAATAGCTGCATCTGTTAACTACAAGAAGCTGTTCAAAATAATTCTGGCAACAAATTTAACATCAGTGAAGCTAATCGGACATAAATCAGTAACATCCTACAACGTGTGCAGACGATGATTAGAATTCTTTGAAGAGTAGCTCGGTTGGTATGTTGCCTTAGCAACATCGATCAGATTGTTCAGCAATGATCCACCGAACGAAGCAGAGTAACCCAAGGAACATAAACTTCCATAATAGTTAAACGTCACCAGACCTAGGTAAACTATTCATGGCTTCTTTTTAAAGAAGCTGCAGGAGTTTCGATAAGGGAAATATTTACCAAATAGTGTGTCCCAACACATCAGAATGAAAAAAATCACTATCCTGAGCCTTAGAGAAGGCCTAGGGAAAAAATTAAGGGGATTAATTGACTATCAACTGCGTGTAAACTATTAGCTTCTGTCATACTTTACGGATTGTCTAAAAATTATGAAAGACTGATCCCGAGAAGTGCAGACAGACTATGAATCTAAATATATATATTGTTGTTGATAAAACACTCAATCAAGATTACAGAATGCTGAATACGTAAGTACATCAGTTCATGTTGCCATACCACATTAGCACAGAGATATAATTTTCAATTGAAATCCAATAGTAGTAGAAGTAGTAAAGGTATTAGAAGTAATCGGAGAGGTTAGGATGAGAAGATATTATTCAACAAGTATGATTCAGTGAGATAAGTTAAGAAAGTCAAAACTAGAGGTGTTGAAGAATCCAGAAGATTAAGATTTAAGAGAGAACATAAAGAATAAATGCACCGGCGTCATTGCAAACGATTTTGAGCCATGTCATTCAAGGTCTCTTAACCATCGATTATTATCATCTCGCGGACCCCAACCAAGTAGTCGACAATTACCCATATGGCTAAGTCGACTCGTCAATGACTTCATGGATTTAAAATAACCAAAAAAAAAATAAGAATCAAATACAAAGAAATTTGAATTACTTCAAAAGCTGACGGAAGATTAGATAGCATGTTAGATCTATCAAAAGATGATGATGTTGTTCGATTCACAGACCGTAGTAAATTTTTTCCAGTTAATGTACTAACATCTACAATGGAAGATGTAGTTTCCATTGATCTTTCGGTAGATGGATACTGTGGAAAGAGAAAACAAAAACGTGAATAAAGAGATTTAAAAAGAAAAATTATTTTTTCTTCATTTAAAGTTATGGAGATTAGTGTTATTACATGTTGAAATTACTAATCAATTATTTGAAGCCTAGAAGCACTGGACGCCTATTTTGTTCTAGCATGTGGCTGGCTCATCAATAGCGCGCATCCATTGACCCCCAACCACAGAGAAACAAACCCATGGTTGTTTGGCTTCGAGCGACTGCCTAGACTATTGATCACTGAGTTGGCATCCGAAAATCAATCTACGGTACTGTGCGATCGTCATTTATTATATTCGGTGGGTAACTCTGTCTTATACCCAACACGAATGAACTTCACTGGTCATGGCTTCTTACCAGAAATTCAAGAATTTTCTCACGAAGTGAAGTTAAATATTACAATCGTTGGATGCTGAGTAAGTGATCGCGATTTTAAGCAGTCGCGCGAGACCAAAGATCCTGGGTTCGTTTTCCTACGGTGGTGGTGGTGTCACATAGACGCACTACAGATGAGTCCCTTTTAAGGAGAAAAAAGAACCATCCAGTGTTTCCAGGTTTCCGATGGTGGTCTCGGATTGATCAGTTCACATAATTTCAATGAAACCCATTAATTTTCACAAGCACATATTTATTTTTTGCACAATGAAATCATGAGTCATTGTTAGAATGTAGCGTGTCACGGAATACGGAAGATGATATTAACTGACCAGGGTCCCTGTTTTGAAAGACTACGACGATAGCTTATTAAAAGGGGGGACGAGTGTGGTGCTGTGGTGCGAGCTACTTATAAGTAGTATATGACGTGAGTGTCAACGTAGTGTCTGGCAGCCGAAGATGCGGGGGAAGATGAAGAAAGGAAGAGTTAGAACACAATGGAATTTGTATGAAACGCATGAATAGTGACAATGGATTGACAATGTTTTGCAACAGGAACAGTCCAGTTCGATATGATGAACTGATATTTTGCAAATTAACGATTTACGATATGGTTTTCCAATTTTACTGAGTAACTCTGTAATTTTCGCTGCCCCACCTGTGTTATCGTTCACTACAATAAGACAAGAAGCATAGTGAATGTATTTACATCTTTTCGATCGATCAGGTGAAATGCTACGAAAGATCTCCTGCTAGTGCTACTGGGATATAACATCCATCTGTCTGAAAATCTCAACTCGTATCTTACTATAGAATAGTAACCATATTTTAGCTAAGCTCAATTACGATCACAGGATCGGCAAAGCGACGGGCAGCATTTCTACAACTGAATAACATCTGGAACTCAAAACAACTGTCAACAAACACCAAAATCAGAATTTTCAATACATATTGTCAAGACAGTTCTAATGTATGGAACGGAAATTAAGAAAACTACCAAAGCCATCATCCAGAAAATTCAAGTATTCATTAACAGTTGTCTACACAAAATATTTCCGATTTGTTGGCCAGACACACTATCAGCAACAAACTACAGCAGGAGAGAACAAACAATATTCCAGAATTAGGAAGAAATTGGGAAAAAGTGATGTAGCTGCATACTACACTACACAAGAAAGCACTCAATTGCACCACATGACAAGCCCTCATTTGAAACCCTCAAGGGCAACAGAAAAGAGGAAGACCAAAGAACACACATTAAGCCGAGAAACGGAGATGGACATAAGAAGAATGAACGAAAAAATTGGACAGAACTATAGAAGAAGGCCCAAGACAGAGTAGGTTGGCAGCTTATGCTCCATTGAGGGTAACAGGCGTCACTAAGTCAGTAAGCAAATTACCAGTACAATCGTTGTACTTCTACTAAAAAAACGCCTAACACTGCCATCCAATAGAATTCATCAACACAAAAAAGCATGACATTACTTACTTTAATACGCATATTACGAAAAAATTCACAAGTATCCTTGACAACAGTATCAACTTTATCATAGACTTTGTGTTTTGTACGCATCCAATGAGCTAAATTCAATTGGGCATTATTTGATGCAAAACGTTCATCACACAAATAAATCACACCATAATCTTTGTAATGACGAATTACTCTGTTGAAATCAGAAAACAATTCGAAAGGAAAAGGTATATGAAATCGTTTAAAAATATTCATAATAAGAAACAATACTGTTGAATTTGAACATGAGTAGTATGAAAATAATGCAAATTATAGGACAAGATAGTTTGTATATGTTGGGGACGTTAGATCCGCGAAACTCGCTTGATAAATGCCTTATTTTGGTTTTACGTTTGCGAGCATGGGATGATCAGTTGACCTTGAGATTTCAATCCCCACCAGGAAAATCCATGGCTGTGATTGGCCGCTGTGTATTTTATTGTGCTATTTTCTTAACTGTCTCAAGGACGTTTCTATGTTGTATAAATAAACGAGAGTTGTATGCTTGATTGTACTGTGATTGCTGGGTGTTTGTAGCATATACTTGCTACGCTTACAAAGCCTTTTTACTCGCTTTGGGGATTCAAGGTAGCCTGCCTGGACGCTGGTAGTTGTCTCGTTCGTGTACTATCGACTAAGGTGAACTCGTAATAGCCTCAAGCATACTTAGTGACGAGCGTAACAGTATGTTCAGTGAATACTTTAAGTCAGCAGATGAAATTTATCAACAGCTCATTGGACAAGATCGGCTACCCTAGCGCATTCATAAAGAAAGTATATGTTTGATGTAAAAAAAAAGAATTCAGGGAACTTTGATTTCTCAAAAAGAAGCCTTTATTTATTAAACTATACAATTCAACGGAAATGTGGCTTGCGATACTCTGCAGGACAGATTAACGAATGTAATTAGGAGAACATTCAATGTAGCCAAACAAACTTGCGTTGACCTTCTCAAGTTGACCAGCGATGTCTACCCAAACGAAGGATAGGTTACCTGAGTTGGTCTCCTCTACGTGGATTTACAAATTCAGCTGCTCCTGTGGAGATAGCTATATCGGGCGTACTATCGGGCAACTTAACCAACGAATGAGTGAACGTCTCCTACCATGGTTTATGAGAGGCCAACTTGTATTTCTACCTACCATGTGTAGTGACGTGCTCTCCATTTCATTGTGATTATTGACTCAAATTGCCTTGATTGGTTTAACATTTTCATCATAAATATTCATGTATATTAGAGTAAAGCTTGATACGATCTAATCAGAAAGAATATTGTTCGCTTATGTGTTGTAACGATCATTGATGAAGGAGTTTAATAAAGCGAGTCAATCATAATTGACCAAATAAGAATGGCCAATTGATGACCATCAGTAATGTCCAAAAGGACGAATGTATATTACTGGTCAAGAAATGGCTTCATTTTCTAAGGAGGTCGAATATATATTCACATATACATGATTCGGTAGCCAAATAAATTTTCTCATCTGCCCTTACGTACTCACTCAACCAGACAATCGGATAGGTTAGTATACATCACGTTCAGATCTGAGGTACAATATTTCATGAAACGTCCAGCAGATTACACGTTTAGGGTTATCGGAAACGGGATCTCTATCATCTTTAATACATTGAACTTATGAATGATTCAAGCCAATCAGAAGGAATCATGTCTGACTGTTAAACCTTTATTAAATGCGATAATATTGGAATTAAACATTGTTAATAGAAGAATCTGCAAATATCTCAAATTATTATCTATCTATCTATTGGGATATTCATCAAATATCCTAAGATAATTATTTTGTAAGTTCAATTGTATTGGTTAATTCTTATTGGTCATCCTAATTATCAATGTCACATACTTCAAATGTTGTTTCCTATTGGTCGTTCTCACTATCAATGTTACTTCAAATGTTGTATTCTATTCGACCTAACTGTACAAATATGTATTGTCTGTAATGTTTTATGGTCCGGATCCTTATCCTCTTCTGGACTCGGACGGCGTACTTTCTGGGTGATGGTAGAATACACTTTCTACTCCATATCAAGTCTTCTCCTTCTACTTAGTGAGCTCGGGATGCTCGGATTGGATTATCCTGTCGTGTCGCTATATCATCGATCCTCTCTCTTGTTTACTCACTAAGGTGAACTCGTAATAATTCAAGCATATCAATTGACGTGGTGACGTGCGTTCGTAACACTCACTATCTATTCATTTTATCGGCTTAGGATTGTGTATATGGTTGAGTTGACTTGTCCTAGTTTAAGAAGCATTGCTCGTATACCTTGGGACAACCGAGTAAGCAATGCTGTCGTTAGGAAACGGGTGCTAGGTAAGGATGGCAGATCAATAGATGAAGTATTGAAACTTCATCAGTTGTGGTGGTTGGGATATGTAGTACGAATGCCTAACTACCGACTGCCTCGACGAGCTATGTTTTGTGGTGTAGAAGTAGGTTGGAAGAAAGTTAGGGGCGGCCAGACCAAAACATGGCAGAAATCAATGAAGTCACTGACTAGTAGACTGAGTCATGTTGGTAGATGTAGACTACCTGGTTTGGGGTCCGCGAGACAAAAGTCACCAATGGTTAGAGACCTTGGACGATATGGCTCAAAATTGATTGCAGTGGTGCAAGTGCATCCATTCGTTGAGCTCTCTCAAATCCTAATCTTCTGGATTCGTCAGCACCTCTACCTTTGTCTTTCTAAATTTATCTCACTCAATTATACTTCTTGAATGTTATCTTCAAACCCTAGTCTTCTTCATTACCATTAATACCTCTACTATCTTTATCACTATGGGATTTGATTTGATATTTGCGTCAGTGTGCTAATGTGGTATGGCAACATGAACTTATGTACATACGTACGAAATTCTACGTTGCAACTGACTGACTGACTGTCCTAGTTTTTGGGACTCATCATCAGTAGTGCATATCTATTTATGACATCACCGCAAGTAATCAAACACAAGACCGTCAGTATCTCATGCGAACACTTACATTGTACACCACTGAGCCGGCATCCAATAGTGTTACTGTTTAACGTCACCTTAATTTACAATATTGCGCATCTTCATTCATTGTCTTTAACCTGGTAACCAACTGCCTCATATCTAACACGGTTTATATAAACTGAACCACAATAATATTGAATAAAGTTAATTAGTTGATCAAACAGTTATACTATAAAGAAAAACAAAGGTCTTTTTTTTTTACAAAGTTTACCTTCCAACAGCTTGATTCACTGCACGCCATGCTTGTAAATTATACCATTGACGACCAGTTGGATATTTATCAATTAAATTCTTTTGTTCTGTATCATTTTGTTTGGAATTTTTCAATTTTAATTTAACAACTTGTTCATCTAAATAAGCCATTTTCAATACAATCCTTGGATCATGAATTGGTGCATATGGCAAACCGAGTATCACAACACCACGACCAGCATTATCAGCTAAATCTAAGCCTTCACTTACACGTCCACGCATAACAGCGAATAGAATTGCACCACTACATTGTGCACTATTACTACTACTACTACTACTACTACATGCAAATTTTCGATATTCATTAAATATCTAGTTAAGTGTGTATAAAGGTAGAAAGTAAAAGAGAAAAAGAATATTTTAAAGTTGAAGTTAAATTTTTTTATTCTAAAAAGTAACATTATTCTAAATTATAGTTATTAAAACAAAAATCTAACGGTTGTGAACGGATCAATGTTCAATGATACGTTTAATTGAGAATAGTAACATTTCAATAAGATGATATGAATTACTTAGTTAGAGAAACGAATTGATTGAAATTGTACTGATAATTGCAGAGATTAAATTAAATGGGAAAATCATAATTTTAATAAAATCTATGGTTTTTTGGAATTATTGGTCAAATCCTATTGGTCAAAATTATGGTCTTTTTAACTATCAAAGTCAAATACTTCAATGTTGTCTCTTATTGGTCATCTGGACTGTCGTTGTCATTTCAAATGTTACTTCCTATTGGTCTTCCTAAACTGTCAATGCCACAGAATTCGATGCTGTTTCCTATTCGACCAAAATGTATAAATACGCATTATCTGTAACATTTCATGACCACGACCAAGACCAGGGCTCGGTCCCAGATCCCTAGTCCAGGATCTTGATTGTCTTCTGGATTCGGACCTTGTACTTTTTGGATGCTTGTAGAATACAGGTACTACTTCATAGCAAGTCTTCCTACTTTTACTAAATATGGGAATTGTGATAATCAGATTTGAGTAGCATGTCGTGTCACCGGATCCTCGCTCTCGTTTTCCGACTAGGTAAACTCGTAATAGTTCAAGTATATCAAGTTGACATTGTTACGTGCAGGCGTAACACATTTGAAGAGATCCAATCACATAATTGTTAGGATATTCATCAAATGTCTTAAAGAAATTATTTTGTAAGTCTAATTCGATTGGTCGATGCCTATTGGTCAATATTTAAGGTCGTCCTAAACTATCAACTTCACATACTTTTAAATGTTGTTTCTTATTGGTTAGTATTCACAGTCGACCTAACTGTATAAATATGCATTGTCTGTCAAGTTTTATGCTCCTCTTCTTTTTCTTCTGTAGAATACACTTTCTACGCCATATCAAGACATTTTGATATCGTTAGTAGGGGCCTTGGGATGCTCGGATTAGAGTAGCCATGCCAAGAGAAAAATGGCCATCCAGTGCTTCCACGTTTTTAATGGTATTCTAGCAATGATTAGTTCATGATATTCATGTGTAAAAATTTTACATTTCAACGAGGAGAATTGTATCCCAAACACGTTTGCATTGTTGCTTAGGGTAGTCAGGAGACACTGCATTTTGTCAGCGTCTTCACCATGTAGAACTATGTCATCGACATATTCTAAGTCAACCAATGAATCTCTTGGTAGATGGTCTACTCTTGAAAATCCAGACGAAGATAATTTTATATCTAGAAGGATGTGTATGACAAAATTAAACAAGAACGGAGGAAGTGAACATCCTTGACGGATACCACAGTACCTGCAGAAGGGGCTCCGGCTGGAGGTAACATGCATCAGTAAATAAGTTAAGAAAGTAGAAAGAAATGACTATGTCTTAATACAACCCAGTAAAGATAACTACATATTACACCATTACAACATCATCAATTTTAGAAATGAAAACACTAAACAATGGAATAATTGCATATAATCTGTTCAAAGTTAATTCTTTTTATCATTGTAATTCACCTGGTTAAATTGTGTTTTTTCACGTGGTTCAATGAAAATATGTTTACATTTTGATAATTTCTCATAAATATCACCATTCTATTAAAGAAAAGAAAAGAGTAACAGCACGGTAAAAAAAACGCATTTTCTAAGACATTCCATGTAATACGTATGTTCTTATTCATAAATATGTTAATTAAGTTGTAAAATTCCTAATTATACACAGATAACAATCAGAAAATCATGTCAATGTGTTCACTAGTAGTGACTAAGCTTTATGAGAAGACTTAACCAATGAGGTTTAGGATCCTGTTAGTTGTAGGCAGTCAGTATAACTACCGAAGACAAATAGATGAGGTCACACACAATCCCTTGATCGATCAAAGGTAGATATTAACACCGTTGGATACCGGCCGTCTCATCATTGGTCTAGAGGTTAGGCATTCGTGTGCAAGATCAAAGGTCCTGGGTTCGAATCCTGCGTGGTGCAGGAGTCGTGGATGCACACTGCTGATGAGTCTCACACCAGGATGAAACGACCGTCTTTCAGTGCTTCCAAGTTTCTAATAGTGGTCTAACTTTGATCGATTCATGATTTCAAAAGTGTAACTTAACAATCTTTACAACCCCGTAATGCAATTCATAAATAAGTTCACAAATAAGTTTATATAACCCCGTTTTGGAAAAGAAATAACTACAACAACAACAACAACATAGAACAACTACCTTCCAAAATTCAATACACTGTGACATAAATGCATAGGATGGAAAGAAGATCAATAGGCCAGCGGGTACAACTTCAGCTAATTGAACTGGATCCAATGTTCAACAGTTGCATAATATAACGACGATGACGACGTGGTGAAAATTCAGCAGATTGTTATTTTTTTATTTAGAGAGAAAAAAATTGATGAAAATTAATCTTAATCAAATGTAGAAATAGTTTTGCATTGATAAACAATAATAATAATGATAATATGTGGTGGATTATTTCTTTTGAAATTAGGAAGAAGCGCTGGCGGTGGGTAGGACACACATTGCGGAAAGCAACCAACCGTGTGTTAGGATATTCATCCAATATCCTAAGAGAATTATTGGTCAATTCCTATTCCTTAATCCCTACTGGTCAATTTTATGGTCGTCCTAGATATCAATGTTGTTTCTTATTGGTTGTCCTGACTATCAATGGCACTTACTTCCTATTGGTCGTCTTAACTGTCAATGTCACAGAATTCGATGCTGTTTCCTATTCGACCAAAATGTATAAATACGCATTATTTGTAACGTTTTATGACCACGACCAGGACCCAGTCCCGGATCCCTAGTCTGGGTTCCTGATTCTTTTCTGGACTTGGACCTCGTACTTTCTGAATGCTTGTAGAATACAGGTTCTACTTCATATCAAGTCTTGTCTTATTTTTTACTCAATATGGGGGTTGGGATAATCGGACTTGAGTAGCATGTCGTATCGCCGGATCCTCGCTCTCGTATTCCGACTAAGGTATACTCGTAATAGTTCAAGTATATAAAAATGACGTGTTTACGTCCAGGCGTAACACTGTGTCACACAAGACAAGCCCTCACTTGGAATCCTCAATGCCAACGAAAAAGAGGAAGGTCAAGGAACACACATTACGCCGAGAAATGGAGAAAGACATGAGAAGAATGAACAAAAATCGGATAGAACAAGAAACGAAGGCCCGGAATAAAAAGTAGGTTGGAGAATACTGGTCGGCGGTCTATTGGGTTTAACAGGCGAAAGTAAGTACTTAAATAAGCAATGGTTTTTAATGCTCCTGATATTGCTAAGTTGAACACATGAATTAAGTAACAATAATTACAGTTTTAAATATTGGCACCTTTTTGTAGACATTTCCGACTATGACTACTACACTGACATGGTATTAGCCTAGCATGATGGCATATTTGCTAAAATACTTGTTTAGTTACATTCTACCAAGATCAGCAGGGTCAGTTGGGGAGACCTAAAACTAAAAACAGCTAGAGGCCCAGGTCACATTAATGATTGTACGACGTGATAAGCCTAGTGTTTGCTTCCGACTGGCAGTACATATAGATATTCAGCTATGTTTCCTAACCACAACGTTTGAGATAGGTTAGAAAAAAAATTGTAGGCCATAAAAAACAGAATACTTCAATTTGACTAATAGAAAAGAAGTTAACATATAAAAAACATCTCACAAAAATAGCCATATGTAACTGGACTACAACAGTAGTTGTTCTCTGCGATTTAGCAGGATACGCCTGAGTCATCAAGACCAACTCCAGAGAAGCTCCATGTATAGGCAGTTTTAGTAAAGAAAAAATATCCTTACACAGTTTTATAACTGCTTTGTTGCATCTAACAGCATTAAAATAAATTATCATGCTGATTAGATTATTATTTTTTTCACTTTCAAAATTTCATCTACATGGTTTAAGTACTGTTAGGATATTCATCAAATATCCTAAAGAAATTATTTTGTGCGTCCGATTCTATTGGTCAATTCCTATCAGTCAACATTTAAGGTCGTCTTCTTAAATTATCAAGTTCACATACTTTTAAATGTTGTTTCCTATTGGTTAATATTCACAGTCGACCTTACAGTATAAATATGCATCGTCAGTAAAGTTTTATTCTCCTCTTCTACTTCTTCGGTACAAAACCTCATATTCTTCGGGTGCTCATAGAATACACTTTCTACACCATATCAAGACTTTTTATATGGGCCTTCGAACGCTCGGATTTTAGTAGCCCATCCTGTCACTGGATCACTTGTCTTCGCTCTCGTTTACCGACTAAGGTGTACTCGTAATAGCATTCAAGCATATCAATTGACGATTATCACAGGTACAAAGCTAATTTTTTTTAGTTGATACTAATCAATTGTGTATACTTTCTTCAGGATATTATCGCCAATTCACTACTCATTGTAAGAAGATTTTTGTGGATGGAATTATTTCCATTCCTATTAGCATCATCAAATGTTTTAAAACTCAACATCTATTCTTTTGTACTCTATTATGTCATTATCAAAACAATCAATTCGAAAGTGCTCCGTTACAACTTCGTACAAAGTATGGTCGCACTTTTTCCCACTGCTACGGGTGTGGTGCGCGCTACTCATAAGTAGTATATGACGCGTGTGTAAACGTAATGTCTGGCAGCAGAAGATGGGGAAAGATCAAGAAAGGAAGAGTGGGAACACAAAAGAATTTGTATAAAACGCATGAATAGTGACTGAAATGTCACACAATGGATTGAAGATTTGCAAATTAACCGTTTACGATATGGTTTTCCGATTTTACTGAGTAACTCTGTAATTTTCGTTAAATACAATTCGGTTGTCCTCACACCTGTGTTCCCCTTCACTACAGATGGAGCTCATTCACAAATTCCGCAATTTGTGTTGTGTATAAATCATTTAGGTGCCCCCTTGGAACCAATAACATTTTTCAACGAAATATTATCAACCTCAACGAAAACTTAATTCTATCATAAAACAGAGTGAGTGAGTATTTTGTAAACATGAAAATTATACATATATAAATATATACAAAACATTATTCACATACTTAATAATAAGCCTAATGAATTTCGATAGGCCGACGTTTCTCGTACAGAATAAGTAGCATTTAATTTCTCACCATCTGGTCCACGTGGTATAATGGCTACATTCAATTGATCGGCATTGATTACATGTGGATTACATAATGTGATAGGAAATTTCCTTTAAAGTAAAATAAAGTTGAGATTATTTACACAAAAAAAGAATCAATTTCACTATTTTAATTTGAAAACAGAAAGTCAGTCAGTCAGTTACAACGTTGAACTTCGTACATGAATACATAAGTTCAGCGTTGCTATACCGCATCAGCATAGAGATGCAATTTTTAGTTTAAATCCCATGGTGTTAGAGAGAGTAGAAACATTAGCAGTAATGGAGAAGATTACGGTTCGAAGATATGATTCGAGAAGTATGATTCAGTGTGATAACTTTACAATGTTTTGGTTTGGCCGCCCCTAGCTTACTTCAAACCTATTCCTACACCACAAAACATAGCTCGTAGAGGCACTCGAAGGTTAGGCATTCGTAACACATATTCCAACTACCTCAAATGATAAAGTTTCATTACTTCATCAACTGATCTTCCATCCTTACCTAGTACTCGTTTCCTAACGACAGCATTACTTATTCAGCTGTCCCATGAAATACGAACAATGCTTCCAAGACATCTATAATCGAATACTAATAGCCTACGGATGTCCTCTACTTTTAACGGCCATGTTTCGCATCCATATGGCAGAACGGAGTGAACTGATGAGCTGCACACTCGTCCTGTGGTTAGCAAACGGATATCTCGCTTGCGCCATAGGTGACGCAAGTTGGCAAGTGCCAGTCGAGCCTACTGTAACCATGCTGAGATTTCGTCAGTCACCAGGCCATCAGCACTGATCAGACTCCTCAGATAAGTGAAGCGGTCTATACGCTCAACTAATTTAGTCCCTACAAAACAGAAAGATAGATATATCTATAAAAATTATGAACATAAATAACCTTGAAATAATGAATCAATAAATGTTAGACCACCATTATAAGAAATCTGGAAGCACTGAAAGACGGCCGTTTCATCCTTGTATGGAAGTGATCAGCAGTATGCGCATTCACGATTCCTGCACGTCGCAGGAGTCGAAACCAGGAGCTTCAGTCTTGCATGCGAACGCGCAGTATCTGGACCACTGTGAGACGGCGGCATCGGATGATGTTAATGTTTAACTTTGGTCAATCCACGGTTTTGGCGCAATCTCTCTCATACCAGGAAGAAGTGGCCGTCTCTCAGTGCTTCCAGGTTTCTAATGGTGGTCTAACAACGGCGATCGATTTATGATTGCAAAAAAAATATTGTTCCATCAAACAAAGAGTAATATTAACACAGCTTTTTAAAAGAAAAAATATTAAACTCTCCAATGATCATATCAATATATAATTTATAATTTTATTTTTCATGGTAGAGCTATAGAGATTATTGAGTTTCATTGAAATATGCTCACTAATGACTAGCTTCGTGAAGAGATTCTCGGAGTTCTATTAAGAAGTCGTGACTGGTGGCGTTTCAACCCTATCGGTGGTGTATGCAGTTACCCATCAAAGAAAATGGGTAAGGTTGCCCGATACCTTCAACTGATTGAAATTAAACATTAACACCAACGGTTACCGGCTTAGCAGTGATCGAGAAGCGAAGGTCCCATGTTTGATTCTCGCGAGCGAAAGTAGTAGATGTGGAGAACTGATGAGTACTAATACTAGGACGAAAAGTTCGTTCAGTGCTTCCAAGTTCCTAGTGATGATCTAACTGTTATGCTTGTCCCCATTTGATATGCTTGAAACTATTACGAGTTCACCTTAGTCGGTATACGAGAGAGAAGACAAATGACCCGGTGACACGATAGGCTACTCTAATCCAAGCGTCTCAAGGCCCCACACTAAGTAGAGGAAGAAGTCTTGACAAGACGTGCTACAAGCACCCAGAAAATACGAGGTTGACAAACATACAAATCGAGCTGATTTATAAATGATAGAATCGTCCTTGTTGAGAGTCACAAAAATAGCCTACTAAAATATACTACATCAATCAATGACAGGCAAGAATATTTTCCGAGTGGGAAATGTAATCTCAAAGTCAACTGATCAATTCATGCACCAAAAGTATACAATCCAAAAATTAGAACCTTTATCAAGTGAATTCTGAAGATTTAAAGTCTTCAACACTAACAGTTGTTCATTTATACTTTCAATTAAAAGTTATACAAAAGAGAATTAATATGTTTAATATTAATATACTAATCATAATTCTGTACGGTTCGTCACTAGGTACGCTTGAAGCTATTACACGAGTTCATCTTAGTCTATTAACGTGAACGAGACAATGAACCAGCGCGTCCAGATAGGCTACCTTGAATCTCAAGCTGAAGATAGAAGGCTTTGTAAGCGTAGAAAGTATATTCTACAAACCAACCCAGCAATCACACAATACAATCAAGCATACAACTCTCGTTTATTTATACATCATAGATAGGTCCTTGGGACGGTCAGTCATAAAAAAAATAGCACACTAATAAAATGATACAGCAGCCAATCACAGCCATAGATTTTCCTGGTTGTAAAATGTAATCTCAAGGTCAACTAACTGATCAGCCACATGCTGGCTGCAAACGTGAAATCCATACAGAATAAGGTATTTATTTATCAAGCGAGTTTTCTGAAGGGATTTAACATCCCCCAACACAATTTCAATAAACTTACAAATTTAATTCAGCTTCTAATGGTTCAATCGGGTAAAGTGTACCACTAGTTAAAATGATACAACGTACATTTTGTCGAATTAATTCTTGTATAGCACTAAAAAAAATAATTTAAACATAAAAAAGGAATATTCAGTGAATATTGAAATGAATGTAGCCAGAAAAAACAAGGCTAACAGAAAAATCAACACGATCGATAAATTGATCGAGTTCACCTTAGTCGGTAAACGAGAATGAGGATCGATGATCAGACGATATTACAGGCTATTCTAATCTGAGAGTCACAAGCACCCACTAAGTAGAGGAAGAAAAAAATTTTTAAAAAAAATCAACACAATCAATAAATTGATTGATCGTCAATAATGAGCACGTTCCGTTAGTCAGTCAGTCAGTCAGCCAACAACAACAACGTAAGGCTAACCACCAACTGCCTCGACGAGTAGGTTGGAAGAAAGTTAGGGGTGGCCAGACCAAAACATGGCAGAAATCCATGAAGTCACTGACAAGTGGACTGAGTCATGTTGGTAGATGTTGGTTACCTGGTTGGGGTCCGCGAGACTAAAGTCACCTATGGTTAGAGACCTTGAATGACATGGTTCAAAATCGTTTGCTATGGCGTAAGTGCATCCATTTGTTGTGTTCTCTTAAATCCTAATCTTCTGGAATCGTCAGCATCTCTACCTTTGTCTTTCTAACTTTATCTCACACTGAATTATACTTCTTGAATAATATCTTCAAATCCTAGTCTTCTTCATAACCATTAATACCACCTCTACTATCTTTATCACTATGGGATTTGAATTGACATTTGCGTCTGTCTGTGCTAATGTGGTATGGCAACATGAACTTATGTACATACGTACGTAGTTCTACGTAGCAACTGACTGACTGATACATGTGTATACATATCGGTAATCAAGTGACCAATGAACAGTGAATTTGTTATGCTTGTCACAGTTGATATGCTTGAACGCTATTACGAGTTCACCTTAGTCGGTATACGAGAGCGAGGATCGATGATAAGGCGATACGACAGGCTACTCTAATCTGAGCGTCCCAAGCCCCCACTAAGTAGAAAAAGAAGTTTCGATCTGGAGTAGAAAGTGTATTCTACAAGTAACCAGGACCAAGAGTTCCAAGCACACAAATCGAGTTTATTTATACAGTTAGGTTGACTGTGAATACTAACCAATAGGAAACAACATTTATAAGTATGTAAACTTGATAGTTTGGGAAGACGTCCTTAAATATTGACCAATAGAATTATACCTATAAAATAATTTAATTAAGATATTTTATGAATATCCTAACAGAATACCTAAAAAAACATATTCTTAGAGTTGAGATAATTGAAAAACTATTTCATAATATTCTCTTTTAGACAGTAACTCCTCCGCGAGCCCCTTCTCTAAGTTACTGCAGGTCTCAAGCCCTGATTGAGGCAGGAGAGTTGGGCCATGGGCTTAGCGAACCCATCCTGTAGAAAGCCAACTTGCTTGAAAAAAACGCTAACCAGAAATGGTCTGAGGCCTGTGCTCTATTTGGGGTGACAAGAGTAAGTAAACCTTTTAGACAGTAGTATGAATAATTTTACGGACAATATGTGAGTGAAAATAACTCATTGTTTCATTAAAAAAAAAATTGTTCGATAATGAGAGTAACTATGACTCTGTTAAGTAGCCACAATGTCTGTCCATCCTTATGTGGTGAGATTAACCCGTCTCGGCTGAGTGCTTGGGCTTGGTCAGGTCCATGACATCTACCGCATGAGGGTGTACGTTCTGGCTGATTTTGTGGTAAAACTCGACTTTTGGCTTGATGTAAGGTCTTGAGGGCCCTTTCGATTGTATCAGAGCTAGGCAGTTAGAGGCCAGACGGCTGGGATGGATGCTGGTTAGTGCACTGCTGGGTGGCTCGGTAACGCATACAGGGTGTCAGGTCTAGCTGGGTAAACCCGCCTTGCTGCCCATGCCGATTAGGGTCTGTGGGTAGTGCATTGGTTAGAGGGATTGAATTGATTCACAAGCACCCGTACGGGAATGACTGTTATAATGCGTACACTGATCGGATGTCCGACTTGCTTGTGGGACAATCTGGACAACATATGCTTGTTACCATATGAATTTAAACTCTTTTTATTAACTACGACAAATAAGCGTTTATACACTGAAATTCTCAGTACACAATTATTATAAGGTCTTAAAACTATAAAATCTACTGGGAAAAAACATTGTGAGTGAATATTTATCTGAATGATTGAACATTTTCCTGCACATAGAGAACAGTTTCAGTAAGAATAGTAATTTATCATCGCTTCATAATATTCGTAAAGTAGGGAGCAAAGAACTTGGTTCAACTCCGTTGGCATTCCATCAGTGGATATACACTGATGCTTCCACCAGCTTCAGAAGTTGCATACAGATTTTGTTGCGGACGTTAGATCCCCCAGAAATCACTTGATAAAGGTCCTAATTTTGGATTTTATGTTTTCGAGTGCGGGCTGATCAGTTGACCTCGAGATTACAGTACCCACTCGGGAAATCCTTGACTATCATTGGTTGATGAATTATTATAGTAGGCTATTTTTGTGTTTCTTCCAAGGACGTTTCTATCATGTATAAATAAACTCGTTTTGTGTGCTTGTCAACCTCATATTTTCTGAGTGCTTGTAGAATACACTTTCTAAGTTTTGTCGAAACTTCTTCATCTACTGAGTAGGGCCTTGGGACGCTCGTATTAGAGTAGCCTATCGTGTCACTGCATCATTAGTTTTCGCTCTCGTTTACCGACTAAGGTGAACTCGTAATAGTTTCAAGCATATCAAATGGTGACGAGTATAACAGATTTAGTCAAGTTTCGATCTTCACATTTCACTAAGTGATCAAGCAGCTCTCAGGTCTGTTACATTAATTTATGTAAACCGATATAACGATTCAGTCCATAGTGAAACAACAAGTTTCATTGAGAGCATTTAAAATTTATGACAAACACTTATACTGGTAGTTTTCACCTGTCCTATTGATGTTTAGGACTGCAACTAATCCGTCTCATTCGGAATATCGGCATTCTGTGCGTATATATGCATCCAGCTGCTGACGAGTCACGAATAGGATAAAATACACGTTTTTGATTTCATTATCCATTTCTGTTGGACATATAAATATTATCTATCTATCTATACAGATTACATGAATTCGAAGTCAGTTGCAACGTAGAACTTCGTACGTATGTACATAAGTTCATGTTGTCATACCACAGTAGCACAGACAGACGCAAATGTCAGTTCAAATCCCATAGTGATAAAGATAGTAGAGGTATTAATGTTAATGAAGAAGAAAAGGGTTCGAAGATAATATTCAAGAAGTATAATTGAGTGAGATAAGGTTAGAAAGACAAAGGTAGAGGTGCTGACGAATCCAGAAGATTAGGATTTGAGAGGACACAACGAATGGATGCACTTACGCCATTGTCAACGAATGTGAGCCATGTCATTCAGAGTGCCTAACCATCGATTACTGTTGTCTCGTGAACCCCAACCAAGTAGTCTATATCCACCAATATGGCCTAGTCCAGTTGTAACTGACTTCATGGATTTGTGCTGTGTTTTGGTTCTACCGCCTCTACGTTTCTTCCAACCTACTCCTACACCACAAAACATAGCTCGTCGAGGCAGTCGGTGGTTAGGCATTCGTAACACATGTCCCAACCACCTCAACTGATGAAGTTTCAATACTTCATCTATTGATCTGCCATCCTTACCTAGTACTCGTTTCCTAACGACAGCATTGCTTACTCGGTTGTCCCATGATATACGAGCAATGCTTCGGATACACCTATGATCGAATACTAGTAACCTACGAACATCTTCTACTCTTAACGGGGATGTTTCGCATCCACATCGGAGAACATGAATTCAAAACATTTATGTATATAGATAGAAATTAACTAGACAAAGATTAACAGAGAAATGAAAGAAATGAATTCAACGATTAAACTGAAATGTTCAATAGGCAAGCTTACTTTTTGAATGTATGCTAAATAACAGAAGAGAAATAAAAACTCAGAGACTATCAGCATTTTTTTGTGAATGAAGTAAATGAATGAACAGAGAAAAGATAGACATCATTAGTGTCAAGATTTATATGATCGGTTGAGTACATTAGATCCCCCAAACTCAATTGATAAATATCTTAATTTCGAAATTTTTGTGTTTTTGCACATAGGTTGCTCAGTTGACCTTGGGATTAGATTTCACAACCGGAAAATACTTGAATGTCATTAGTTGATGTAGTAATTTAGTACGCTATTTTTGTGGCTCTCCCAAGGATGTTTCTATCATGTATAAATAATCTTGAGTTGTGTACTTACAAACTCAATTTTCTGGGTGCTAGTAGAATACAATATGTACATCTTATCAGAACTTCTTACTATAGTTAGCAAGGCCTGGGACGATCGAATCAGAATAGCCTATCGTGTCACTGTAACATTTGTCTTCGCTCTCGTTTACCAAGTAAGGTGAGCACGTAATGTAGTGAACGAGAACACAGGTGGGGCAACCGAATTGTATTTGATGCAAATTACAGAGTTACTCAGTAAAATCGGAAAACCATATCGTAAATCGTTCATATGCAAAATAACAGTTCATCATATCGAACTGGACTGTTCCTGTTGCAAAACATCAATCCATTGTCACTATTCATGCATTTCATACAATTTCCATTGTGTTCTAACTCTTCCTTTCTTGATCTTCACCCATCTCCCGCTGCCAGACATTACGTTGACGCTCACGTCATATACTACTTATAAGTAGCTCACACCACAGTAATAGTTTTAAGCATATCATGATCACAAAAGAAAACGTTATTTGCAATGTAACTAACTGGATTAGATTTATGTAGTAATAGTGTTTTCCAGTTACCTCCGATTCAACGACATCATGTACATTAAGCAAATGCTGAGACTAAAATCTCAACAACATGAAAATTCTTAATCTGTCTATTACGCATGCATGTAAACTCGTCACTTTGATGGGCTTGAACTACGACGAGTTCACCTTAGTCAATAAACGAGAGCGAGGATCGAGGATCCGGCGACACGACAGGCTAATCTAATCCAAATGTTCCAAACCTCTATTGAGTTAAAAGAAAAAGACCTAACATGAAGTAGAACATGTATTCTACAATCATCCAGAAAGTACGAGGTCCAGGTCCAGAAAAGAATCAAGATCTCAGACTAGGGATCCGGATCCTGGTCATAAAATGTTACAGATAATGCGTATTTATACGGTCAGGTCGAATAGGAAGCAACATTTGAAATTACATGGACTGTTAAGATGACCATAATATTGGCCAGTATGAATTAACCAATGGAATAAGACTTCCAAAAATAATTCTCTTAGGATATTTGCTGAATATCTTAACACTGTCCTAAACTAATATTATGCTTGTCGAAGTCTTATGAGATAAGATAGTTCTATCTTCGGTACATCACAGTAGAATAGATATAGATTTGGATATCTACAAAAAAGGATTATTGATCAGTTCCACTTGAAACATGAACATTTGAAGAACAAGTCATTTTGCAACAATATATATAGTCAAACGGCAACAATGCAGAACTTTGCACGTACATGCACATTACTTTTAAGTTATCATAACATGATAGTATAGAGATGCAATTGTCAATTCATATCCTATAGTAGTAGAGGACAGCAGAGAATTATCAGCAGTAATCGCAGAAAACAGACAGACAGATACAACACAGAACTTCGTACGTAAGTACATCAGTTCAGGTTGCCATGCCCCATCAGCACAGAGACGCAAATCCAAGAGTGATACCAATGATAAAAGTATTAGCAGTAATGGAGAAGATTAGGGAGCGAAGATATGATTCAAGAAGTATAATTCAGTAAGATAAATTTAGAAGGAGAAAGGTAAAGATTATGAGGAATACAGAAGCTTAGAATTTCACGAAACACAAAGAGTGGATGCACCTGCACCATCGCAAACGATTTTGAGCCATGTCGTTCAAGGTTTCTAACCATTGGTGACTTTCGTCTCGTGGACCCCGACCAGGTAGTCTACATCTACCAACATGACTCAGTCCACTTGTCAGTGACTTCATGGATCTGTGAAATGTTTTGGTTTGACTTAACTTTCTTCCAACCTACTCCTACACCACAAAACATCACTCGTCGCGGCAGTCGGTGGTTAGCCATACGTAACACATGTCCCAACCACACCTCAACTGATAAAGTTTCACTACTTCATCTATTTATTGATTTGCCATCCTTACCTAGAAGTAATCCGAAAGATGAGATAGTATAATCATCCAATGTGATAAATTTGAAAAGAGAAAGATGAGAAGGTTTTTTAGAGAATTTTCGAATTAGAATTTAGGAGAATAAAAAAGTGATCAAATTTTTGACGGAAAAAAAACAAAAAAACAAAACAAATTTACTCACCGTCCAGGACTAAAACACCAATAACTAATGGTACGATTAGTTGTGCCAGCAGTACTACTACTAGTAGTAATAGATTGTACATCCCATGCATTTTTGACATATTTATTGTTAGCACTCGCTGTTAATAAATCATCTTTAATATGTACACGATAACATGAAATCAATTCATCATGTTGTAATTTAAATTGTGATTTAAAATTAAATGTAACATTTACTTCACCTGGCAAATAACCGAATACAGTCTATAGAAAAAAAAAAAATATTCATAAGATATTGAAAAGTGTATACATACTTGAAACATTGGAATTTGATAAGATTATGGTAAAAAAAAATAATATAGTTTCTTTACTACTATTAAAAATAATTCTAAGCGTACTTAGTCAGTCAGTCAGTCAGTCAATCAGCTACAATGTGGAGATTCGTACATGATTACATAAGTTCAGGGTTGCCATACATACCCCATAAGTACAGAGAGACAACTGTCGATTCAAATCCCATAGTGGTAGAGATAGTAGAAGAATTAGCAGTAATGGAGAAGATTAGGTTTCGAAGATATGATTCGAGAAGTATATTTCAGTGAGATAACTTCAGAAGGAGAAATAAAGAGATAATGAGGAATTCAGAATGTTAGGAGCTGAGAGAACACAACGAGTGGATGCACCAAGGTCTGAGGGCCAAGTCGTACTGCTGACTGCAAAGAGGTCTGACAACAGTAAGGTGTTTTCATTGGACAGCCAGCATCTGCAGTGATGCTGCCTTCTCACAAGGAAGAAAGGGGTTAGAAAAAGTCGACCCTAAAAATGTCACACCTTACCCTACCTCACGGATTTACGTTTCCGGCGGTAAGGCCTTCTAATCAAGAACAGAGCTAACACTTTAAATACTACCCATAAAAGGCCGTACGTGACCGACTTCAAGCAGTTGTCCCTTGGGCTCTGCGGTCACGCTCCCAGGTCTCTGAGACCAACACTAATCTACCTTCGTTTTCAAGTTCCACAAGAAACACCCTTTCACGGTGTGAGCAGCCGGGAAGTGTCAACCGCCCTCATACTCGTAACAGCACGCGAGACGAAACTGGTCACAAATAAATTTGAAGTGTAGATATATGTCATTTACATTTTTATCTGTCCTTTTATTTCGAACTATCTCAAAGGATGAGTTACATGAATTATTAAAGCTTTCAAATGAATATAATGTAGATTCAATATAGGCCTCATATATACCCTGGGGGTATGGTTGAAATGCTCTTATCATACAGCCGCGAGCACAGAGTCACTGTCAGTGAACTCCTACCCACTAACTTCTTGTAATCAGAGTTATATACAGAATTGAAAGGATGGTAGGAGGAATATCTGATGCTTAAACCGGATCGGTGGATACGGAGACTCTCCTGTAGTAGAATAGGAAAACACTGACTGATATAACCGTCCTTTTTTAAATAATAATAATAATAATTAGACAAATGTATGAGGTTGTGCAAAATTTGTAGATTGATCAGAGATAGACATTAAAACCGTCGGATGCCGGCCCAGTGTTCCAAAGATCAAGAGTTCGCTCTCAAAACCGAAGGTCCTGGGTTCGAATCCTGAGAAATGCAGGAGTTGTGGATGTGCACTGCTACTGATGAGTCCCATACCAAAGGACGAAACGGTCATCTTTCAGTGCTTCCAGGTTTCTAATGGTGGTCTAACAATGATTGATTGATGATTTCAAATGTGTAAAAACACAAACCTCCAAAACTCTAATTGAAAATATAAACTAACAATAATCATTGGGAAAATTGATAACAACATTCAATTGATTTTGTAGTCTGATCAATAACTCCGAAATACCACATTATTTAGAGATAAATTTAAAAGCAAAATTAACCAGAATGATAAACAAAACTAGAAAATAGATTTCTTTTTCTCAAAAAAAGAGGAATCTTACTTTCAAAAATTCACCGACTTCATGTAAACCTTTAGTTTTACGAATTTTGACGTCTAAATTGCAAAAAAAAAACAGTTGAAAGAAGTAAGTTAGTAATAAAAAATTAAACTAAATTACATGGACGAACTAGGTAATGTGTATATTTTTCCAATAAGTGTATGAATGATTTTGTTAGGTTAAAATGTAGATCTAGTTCACGTGAGTGAGTGAATTTTAATAGCATCAACTTAAAAGCTTAACTTTGAAATCATGAAACAATAAATGTTAGACTACGATTGGAAACTTGAGAGCATTGGATGGTCAGTTTTCCCTAGTATGGGACTTATCAGCAGTGCACATCCATGATGTCCGCCGACGGTAATCGAACCCGGAAACGTTGGTCTTGCACAGGAACGCCTAACCTCTAGACCCGCCGAGGAACATAACTGGAAGTAGGTCAGTCAGTTCCAACATAGAACTTCGTACGTATGTATATCAGTTCAAGTAGCCATACCACATTAACACAAAGACTCAATTGTCAGTTCAAATCCTATAGTGGTAGAGATAGTAGAAGTAGTATTAGTAATGGAGAAGATAAACGATCCAGTGACACGATAGGCCACTACTCTAATCCAAGCGTCCCAACACCCCACACTAAGTAGACGAAGAAGCTTTCATATATCGTAGAAAGTGTATTCTACAAGCACCCAGGAAATCGAGGTCCACAAGCACACAAATCGAGTTTATTTATACATGATAAAAACGTCCTTGGGAGGGCGTGAAGGATTTTCCTGGTGGGATATGTAATCTCAAGATCAACTGATCAGCCGATGCTCGGAAACATGAAAATCCAAAATTAGGAGCTTTATCAAATGAGTTCTGGGGATCTAACACGTCCCCAATAGTCATACTGGAATATCTGAGGTTGACCAATCGGTAGAATTTCCAGTAGACCACATCACGAACCACAAATAAAACATCATGAAATAAAATACGATATATGAAGCATACAATAATAATAATAATAATAATAATAATAATAATAATAATGACAATTATTCTACAATTACTATGTGTTGAATTAGTGAATGTGATAATCTCATCGATTACAGTTTGTATGGTATTATTAGTCCAATGATTAATTCCAGCTCGACTAAGTAGATCAAAGATGAAACTAGAAGGAAGATAAATAAACAAACTTAGATTGTAGATAATTTTTTTTAAAAGAAACAATGATTTCATCAAGGAAAACGATGAACTACTGATAGAGTCAATGATTTTTTAAAGTAACTCCGCCTGGAGCCTCTTCTGGGACTATTAATGCTGGTCCCAAGCCTGGATAAAGGAGGAGTGTTAGGTTTGGGGTTGGTGACCCTACTCAGTAGAAAACTAACTCACTAAAAAAACACTAACCAGGAAAAAGAATTCAGACGATTTTCACTCTGCCCAGGGAATGGAATAATCTTTTTTGTTTAAAACAAAACTCTGATAGTCAGTAAAACAAATATTATTCGGTAGGATATTTATCCAATATCCTAAGATAATTGTTTGTAAGTCTAATTCTAGTGGTCAATTCCAATTGGTCGTCCTATATATCAATGTCAAATACTTCAAATGTTGTTTCTTATTGGTGGTCCTAACTATCAATGTTGTTCCTATTAGACCTAACTGTGAAAGATATGCATTGTGCGTAACACCTTATGATCCGGATCTTTAGTCCAGGATACTGATCCTCTTCTGGACTCGGAGTTCATACTTTCTGGATGCTTGTAGAATACTTGTTCTACTTCATATCAAGTCTTCTTCTTCTATACAATGGGGGTTTGGGATGTTCGGATTAGAGTAGCCTGTCGTGTCACTGGATCATCGATCCTCGCTGTCGTTCATCGACTAAGGTGAACTTGTATTAGTTCAAGCACATCAAATGACGTGGATACTCACATACGTAACATAGACATTAACACCGTTGGATGCCGGCCAGCTAAGTGGTACAGATAAGTTGAGAGTTCATGCGCAAGACCAAATGTCCTGAGTACAATTCCCACGAGCAGGATTCGTGGTTGCACACTTCTAAATATTCTTACACTAGGATGAAACGGCCGTCCAGTGCTTCCAGGTTTCTAATGTGTTAGCCTAACAATCACTTATTCATGATTGGAATGTAAAATATTTTAATCATTTAAACACCCCTTTCACATTGATTACTATTTGTGAATACTTATCGATGAGAAACATTTCTCATATTATGATAATATACAAAAGTATGTATATTGATTTGTTTAATAATTAATATGATTTCTGTTTATGCTGTATTCCACTGCTGATGAGAAATCATGAAGTAAAAAAAATAAAATTCACGCTATCCAGTTAAGGTTTTGTTCCTCTTCCTCTATAGCTATCTAGGTCATTTAGTACAAATAGGCCATATGAAGCAACGAATAGTAAACCGAGTTAATAGCAATTTGTCTAAATTTATCAGATTAAGCATTCTTCATATAGTTGAAACAATAGCTATTTGAATCAAAAAACCGAAAGGGTTTTATTGAATCCAGAATAACTAGTGATAGGAAGAGTCTCATCAGCGCTGATAGCCTGGTGACTGACGAAATCTCAGAGCGGATACAGACAGCTCGATTTGCTTTTGCCAACCTGCGTCACTTATGGCGTAGGCGAGATATCCGTTTACTGACCAAAGGACAGGGGTACTGCGCAGCAGTTCGCTCCATTCTCCTATATGGCTGTGAAACATGGCCGTTAAGAGTAGAAGATGTTCGTAGGTTACTAGTATTCGATCATAGATGTTTAAGAAGAATTGCTCGTGTATCCTGGGACAACCGAGTAAGCAATGCAGTTGTTAGGAAACGAGTACTAGATAAGGATGGCAGATAAATATATGAAGTATTGAAACTTCATCAGTTGAGGTGGTTGGGACATGTGCTGCGTATGCCTAACCACCGACTGCCTCGACGAGCTATGTTTTGTGGTATAGAGGAGTAGGTTGGAAGAAAGCTAGGGGCGACCAAGCCAAAACATGGCACAAATCTATTAAGTCACTGAAAAGTGGACTGAGTCATGTTGGTAGATGTAGGCTACCTGGTTGTGGTCCGCGAGACGAAAGTCGCCAATGGTTAGAGACCTTAAACGAAATGGCTCAAAATCGTTTGCAATGGTGCAGGTGCATCCACTCTTTGTGCTCTCTCTGAAATCCTAATCTTCTGGATTAGCCAGCACCTCTACCTTTGTCTTTCTAACATTATCTCACACTGAATTATACTTCTTTAATAATATATTCAAACCCTAGTCTTCTTCATTACCATTAATACCTCTACTATCTTTATTACTATGGGATTTGATTTGACATTTGCGTCTCTGTGCTAATGTGGTATGGCAATCTGAACTTATGTACATACGTACGAAGTTCTACGTTGCAACTGACTGACTGACTGATTGACTGACTGAGAAGAAATAGATTCAATAACTTCTTTAGCGTTGATCAACTTCTAGTCTGTGATGATGATGTTCATACAATCACCCTCCCTGTACAAATCTTATCATCATTATTATAACACTTGAAAACTCTTTCAAACATATTGATTACTTCCACTATTCAGTAACTGTTGGGAGTTATTTACTGAAGACAATGAGTGAGGTTGTGCAACAATATGTTGGATTATTTGAAGCTAGACATTAACACCGTTTGGATTCCGGCGCAGTGGTCTACAAGTTAAGCGTTTTAGTCCAGGATACTGATCCTCTTCTGGACTCGGAGTTCATACTTTCTGGATGCTTGTAGAATACTTGTTCTACTTCATATCAAGTCTTCTTCTTCTATACAATGGGGGTTTAGGATGTTCGGATTAGAGTAGCCTGTCGTGTCACTAGATCATCGATCCTCGCTGTCGTTCATCGACTAAGGGGAACTCGTAATAGTTCAAACATATCAAATGACGTGGTCACTTGTATGCGTAACATAGACATTAACACCGTCGGATGCCGGCTCAGTGGTCCAGAAGTTGAAAGTTCGTGCGCAAGACCGAAGGTCCAGGGGTTCAACTCCTGCGAGTAGCAAGTAGTGGTCATGAATGCGTACTGCCTATTAACGAATCCTCTATTACGACAAAACAGCCGTCTAATGCTATCAGGTATCATCTATCTATCTAACAATGATCAATTCATGATTTGAACAAAAATGCTCGTTTATAAGGGGTATCATTAACACTTTTAGAAAAAAACAAACATTTTTTTTACCTGCCATCTTTAGTAAGACCTTCCGAAGGAACAGTCAATTCATCAATTAATCTTTCTAATTCCATTAATTGTCCTATAGCGAGAGAGAGAGAATATGAGTTTATCATTATTCAAACCAAACTATACAACGAACTAACCTTTTAATGTGATCATTTTTTCAATACTTAAAGCTTCAACTATAGAAAAAAAAAAGTAAAGACGATTAAAAAAAAAATAGGAAAAGTTCACATACTTGCATTCTCTTCCGGTTGGGTCATATCGAATAAACCTTTCGATTTATTGATGTTCATTGTGGATTTTTGTGTAGTATCATTCCTGTTATCTTCTGCACAGTCAATTTCTTCATGTTCCATAGTATGTTGAAATACAATTTCACAAACACTACGTACATGTTCAATAGCTGAAGCTAATAAAGCTGAATTCAATGTTACTGATGAAGCATCTTCACATACTTGTTCCTATAGAAGAGATTTAATAATAATAAGAAGAAGAGTAAAATGTGAATAGAATTTTTATCGTTACTTTTTTGTGCATTATAGAGTTATGAAGATTGGAATCAATCATTAGTTTAGACCACATAAGCACTAGACGGCTGTTTGGTGCCAATATTGGGGACTCAAAAGGATTTTTGAGAGAAGCCGAAAAAATGAATGCACATGCATTATTGCAAACATCTTTGAGCCATGTCATTCAAGGTCTCTAATCATCGATTACTATCATCTCATGGATCCCAACCAGGTTGTTAGCGGGACATAAATTGGATTAAAATATGATTTGCGTTAGCTGCGCGCTGATTGGCTAAATCTTATCTAAGCAGCGCCAGTCGATAATTGCAGAACATTCTAGAAGCTTCTCATGTAAAAAAAATTATCAAGATACTAACGTTGTTCTTATTTCACCTTCACTTCGGTTTCTTACTTCCATTTAGCCTTGCTATTTGGAATATATAATCTCTTCCCTGTTCAACCGTGTTCTGATTTGTGGGACTTATCGAGTGTATTATTGTCAGAGAATACTAAGCAATAGGTATAGCTGAGTTTTCTAAGACATAATTATAACACAGGTAGTCTACAGTCATGTAGGTAAGTGTAAACCTTGAATGATATGGCTCAAAATCGTTTGCAATGGTGCAAATGCATCCATTCTTTGTGTTCTGTCAAATTGTAATCTTTTGAAATCCTCATCACCTCTATCTCTCTATTTTCAAATTTATTTCACTAGGTTATACTTATTGAATAATATCTTCCAACTCGTGCACAAGACAGAAGATCTTGGGTCCGAATCCTGCGAGGTGCAGGAGTCGTGGATGCGCACTGCCATTGATGAGTAGTCTTGTACCAGAGGACGAAACGGCCGTCCAGTACTTCTTCCAGGTTTCTAATGGTGGTCTAACATTGATCAATTCATGGTTTCAAATATATATCAATGAAAGTAGTTGATATTTTCAATTGAGAGTCATTTGCAAAACAAATGAACTAGATAAGGCGAAAGTCTGAGACACATGAACAAAACTTTATTGATAAATGCCTGTGTTGGAATTAATCCTATGAAGTTTTTTGACAATAAAAAATAACGATAGTGTCAAAGGTCATTTAATTTGTATGTGAGTTTTGTTTAAATTTTCTGAATCTCTCTTTATGGTTTACTCATGTTTTACTGCTATGAAGGCAAAAGAAGTTTTCCGTTTAATTTATCATAAGGAAATATAGGTTACAAGCTTTTGGCATCATTCAAAATCGATTACGGATCGGGAAATATGAATTCGAGAAGTATGTCCCAATGAAATCAGTGTTTAGATGAAAAGAGAAAAAAGCTCACGGAGAATTTAGCATTCCATACAGAGGACAAAGAATGAAGATGCAGTTGCGTCATTGCAAACAATTTCAAGCCATGGTCATTTACAAAAGTCCTCTAACTATCATCAGTTACTATTAGTCTCACGAGAGCCCACCAACCGGATAGTCAACACCTATTAGCTAGCCTTAAGTATCAGTATATGTCATGAGGGCTTCTATGGACCTCTATTGACGAATGACATTTATTCTCCAGAAATAGTATAGTCTATAACTTCACCATTTTACTCATGATAGAATAAGCTTACTTAGAACAAAGACGATATAATGTCATTAAATCAAACAAACAAAGCCTTTGAATGTGTAAACTAGGATTTAAATCAACTACTACTAACCACAGTAGAATTACTGTGAGGCCTGTCACTTGATATTACGAGTTCACATAAGTCGGTTAACCAGAGTGAAGACAAATGAACCAGTGACACGATAGGCTACTCTAATCCGAGAGTCTCAAGGCCTCACACTAAGTAGAGGAAGAAGTCTTGACAAGACGTGTTTCTACAAGCACCCAGGAAATAGAGTTTATTTATACATGATAGAAACGTCCTTGGAAGAGACACAAAAATAGCCTACTAAAATAATACATCAACCAATAACAGTCAAGGATTTTCCGAGTGGGAAATGCAATCTTCGTTAGATTCGTCATAAAGTATGCTTGAAACTATTACGAGTTCACTTTAGTTGATAAACTAGAATTCGACAATGAACCAGCATCCAGGTAGGCTACTTTGATCCGTCGACTCGAAACGGCTTATGAGAAATCTTGACATAGCGTAGAAAGTATATTCTACAAACACCCAGCAAGCACAATGCATTCAAGCGCACAAATCAAGCTTATTTATACAAGATAGAAACGTCCTTAGGAGAGCCACAAAAATAGCGTACTAAAATAATGCACCAACCAATGATAGTCAAGGACTGTCCAGGTGGGAAATGTAATCTCAAGGTCAACTGATCAACCCATGCTCACAAACATGAAATCCAAAATTAAGGCATTTATCAAGCGAGATCTGGGGATCTAACGTCCCCAACAATTACTAAGATAAATAAAAAGTGACTTATGAACATAAGAAAACATACAAAGATTGAGTTACATACAAATAAAGACTTATTATAAATATGAATGGTAAAAATAAGCTAAGACAATTGATTGAAGAAGAACAACACGCAGGTAACATTAACATTCAATGTCTGTAATGTAAATAAAAATAAAATTTATAACTCAAACTTACAATATTATGAGCTTCATCGAAAATAACCGTTGTATTTTCAAGATTAATATTATAAAGAGTTCGAATCTACAAAACCAGAAGAAAATATACAAGACAGAATGGAATAAAAATTACATACATACATACATCATCGTCATTATCGATTCATCTTGTTCAAAAGATGGTTCAGTGAAACTTAATAGACGATCAATCAGTCAGTCAGTCAGTCAGTCAGTCAGTTACAACGTAGAACTTCGTACGCATGTGTACATAAGTTCAAGTTGCCATACAGCATATTAGTACAGAGATGCATCTGTCAGTTCAAATCCCATTGTGGGAGAGATAGTGAAAGTATTAGCAGTAATGGAGAAGATATTATTCGACGAGAAGTATAATTCAATGAGATAACGTTACAAAGAGGGAGATGGAGATGATGAAGAATTCAGAAGATCACAATTTCATCGAACACAAAGAGTAAATGCACCTGCACCAGTGCAAACGATTTTGAGCCATGTCATTCAGGGTCTCTATCCATCGATTGCTATCGTCTCGCGGACCCCAACCAGGTAGTTGATACCTACAAAGATGACTCAGTCCACTTGTTAGTGACTTCATGGATTTCCGCCATGTTTTAGTCTGGCCACCCCTAGCTTTCTGCCATACTAATCCTGCCCCACAAAACATAGCTCGTCGAGGCAGTTGGTGGTTAGGCATACGTAACACATGTTCCAACCACCTCAACTGATGAAGTTTCAATACTTCATCTATTGACCTGCCATCCTTAGCTAGCACCCATTTCCTAACTATAGCATTGCTTACTCGGGTGTCCCAGGAAATACGAGCAGTGCTGCGAAGACATCTATAATCGAATATTAATAACCAACGGATGTCCTCTACTTTTATCGACCATGTTTCCCATCCGTATAGAACGACGAATCGAACAGCCGTACAGTACACTCATCCTTTGGTTAGCAAACCAAAGGTGTTTTCAGAAAGTCTCTCATTACCTTATGCGTTTTTTTCGAGTCTCTTTAACCAACAGAAATGAAGCGAAATTGTCAGTCCTAGTATCAAATAACAAGCTAATACTTTTTTTTGATAAATCGCCTTTCTCAAGTCAATGTCATTAATTTTTTTCAAAATCTCATCAGCTGAATAGAGGATTATAAGTTTTGTTGTTTTAAACGAAAAATTTTCAAGTCAGTTTTAAAATGTCATTAACATAACATTAATAAGATATGATTGTCAATCTGTATGGTACAAATTGATACAGAGTTATCAACTTGTTATGCTCGTCAATTGATATGCTTGAACGCAATTACGATTTCACCTTATTCGGTAAACAAGAGCGAAGATAAATGATCCAGTGACACGGTAGGCTACTCTAATCCAAGTGTCCCAAGGTGCCACACTAAGTAGAGGAAGAAGTTTTGATAAGACGTATAAAGTGTATTCTACAAGCATCCAGGAAATCGAGGTTAACAAGCACAAAAATCGAATTTATTTATACATGATAGAAACGTCCTTGGGAGAGCCACAAAAATAGCGTACCAAAAATAACACATCAACCAATAACAGCCAAGGATTTTTCGGGTGGGAAAAGTAATCTCAAGGTCAACTGATCAGCCCATGCTCGAAAGAATCAATTCCAAAACTAGGACCGTTAACGAATGACTTCTGGGGGATCTAACCTCCCCAACACAACATAACTACCAGTGATGTTAAATACACACACACACACACACACACAACAATAGAAATACTTACTCGTGGATCAAGTAAATAATTATAAGGCATAAAAACCAAAGATGAGTCGGTTTTCAGTTCTCTCGATATGAAATAAGGGCAACATCTAAAATATAAACATATGCAAAAGTAAAATAGTATAAATTTATATTAAAAATTATATATAAATATAAAAAATGTCAGATTTACAATTACACATAACATTGGTTTTAAAATTGAAAAAAAATATTTATCTATCCTATAGTAAAATGTATTAACATGTTTTAAACAACTTGAACAATAAGACTGACATGATTCTCTACTCTTCAAATTCAAAATAATACCGGAAGTCTGTATCAACAACATACAGAAAGGAGGAGGAAATCAGGAAGAAACGGTGAAGTTGGTGGATAGGACACACACTACGAAAAGCACCTAACTGCGTCACAAGACAAGCCCTCACATGGAACCCTCAAGGAAAAGAGGAAGGCCAAGGAACACTTTACACTGAGAAATAGAGAAAGATATGAGAGGAATGAAGAACAAAAATTGGACAGAACTGGAGAGGGAAGCCCAGGACAGAGTTGGTTGGAGAAAACTGGTGGGTGGCCTATGCTCCATTGGGGGTAACAGGCGTAAGTAAGTAAGTAAGTAAGTAAGTAAGTATCAACAACATACAGAGAGAGAGAGTGGAGGGATCGCATAGATTAACTTTTAAAGACCTTTTATGTATGATGGTTAAGTATAAGGAGGTAAAAGTTGTCTGACGCAATAACTAGAGTGTAATGACTGGACGGCATCCTATCTCACAAGACCCAAAAATAGTTTAACTAATATAATATCTCAAACACCGAAACTCAAGAACAGAAAACTAGGAAAAAGCGGGATGTATTTGCTCTTTATCAGATTCTATATAAATATATAAACATGATTACCGAACCCAACTGTAGTATTTTTTCGAAATAAGGATGGTTTTGAACTCTGTTGATGTGAAAGGTTTTGTTAGTGTTGATGACTAAATGTTGTACTGCTTTTAGTTAAGTCAGAACTTATGTCAAGTGGTATTCACTAGGACATAAAATTGGATAGTATCAAGTCGATTGACAGACAGATACAATGCAGAACTTCGTACATAAGTACATCAGTTCAGGTTGCCATACCACATTAGCACAGAGATGCAACTGTCAGTTCAAATCCAAGAGTGATAGTGATAGTAGAGGTATTAGCAGTAATGGAGCGAATATATCGATTACACACAATAAATACATGCTTATGGCTATTTTAAACACTGACAGATTTAAGTTTCGATAATGTCCATAAAATTAGACAGTTTAGTTGAGAAGTTGAATTTATCAGTCAGTCAGTCAGTCAGTTACAACGTAGAACTTTATACGTACATACGTACATCAGTTGAAGTTGCCGTACCACATTAGCACACAGAGATGCAATTGTCAATTCAAATCCAATAGTAGTAGAGGTAGTAAAGGTATTAGAAGTAATCGGAGACGTTAGGATTAGACGATATTATTCAAGAAGTATGATTCAGTGAGATAGGTTTAGAAAGACAAAACTAGAGGTGTTGAAGAATCCAGAGGATTGGAATTTGAGAGAACACAAAGAATGGATGCACCTGCGTCATTACAAACAGTTTTAGGCCATGTCATTCAAGGTCTCTAATCATCCATTATTATCATCTCCCAGACCCCAATCATGTAATCTACAGCTGTAGTGAATGAGAACACAGGTGGGGCGACCGAATCGTATTTAACGAAAATTACAGAGTTACTCAGTAAAATAGGAAAACCATATCGTAAATTGTTAATTTGCAAAATATCAGTTCATCATATCGAAATGGACTGTTCCTGTTGCAAACAACATCAATCCATTGTCACTATTCATGCGTTTCATACAAATTTTGATTGTTTTCTAACTCTTCCTTTCTTGATCTTCCCCCATCTTCTGCTGCCAGACATTACGTTGACACTCACGTCATATACTACTTATAAGTAGCTCACACCGCACACCTACTAATATGGCTCGGTCCAGTTGTCAGTGACTACATGGATTTCTACCGTGTTGTAGTTTGGCCGCAAATCAAACAATTCTAATAACACAACACCTATTTATGATCGATTTCGTCAAAAAAATATCAATATATTTCATGACTTAGCGTTCCATTGAATTTTTATTCACAGAAATCATAAAAACAAGGGGTGATACAATCAATTCAATAAAACAACAACAACTACAGCAACATTAATAATAAAAAATTATTCATTACTTTATTTTTTGACCATAATTTGATAAATCTTCAATGTCTACAATACCTTCCGATTTTAAATTCGCTAAAATATCATCACGTTTAGCTGAAATCCGAAAAAAAACAAGATATTTAGCGCGGGGGAAAAAAATCTATACTTATTGAATATGCCTATGGTTATAGTACTGTTAAAAGTTTCAAAAATGAACTGATACTGTGGTGTGAGCTACTTATAAGTAGTATATAACGTGAGTGTCAACGTAATGTCTGGCAGCAGAAGATGGGGGGGGGAAGATCAAGAAAGGAAGAGTTAGAAGAACACAATGGAATTTGTATGAAATGCATGAATAGTGAAATGTCAGACAATGTGGATTGATGATGGATTGAAGATTCGCAAATTAACGGTTTACGATATGGTTTTCCATATTCTACTGAGTAACTCTGTAATTTTCGTTAAATACAATTTGGTTGCCTTCACCTGTGTTCTCGTTCACTACAATACTACTAATGTTTTTGAATCATTTTAAACAAGTAATTATAAACAAGAAACTGGGTATAGTTATAAATATGTAATATGTAATGCCAACTAAAACACTCTTGATGGAGATGCCTTGGAGGAGGAGGTTAACAACTTTTTACATATCTAGGAAGCATCATCGACAATCAAGGTGAATACGATGCAGATATGATGGCGCGGATCGGCAAAGCAAGGACTGCATTTCTACAATTGAAAAATATCTGGAACTCCAAACAACTTTCAACCAAAACCAAAATCAGGATTTTTAATACAAATGTCAAGACAGTTCTACTGTGTGGAGCGGAAACATGGAGAACTACCAAAGCCATCATCCAGAAGATACAAGTATTCATTGACAGTTGCCAACGTAAGGTACTTCGGATCCGTTGGCCACACACTATCAGCAACAACTTACTGTTGGAGAGAACAAACCAGATTCCAGTAAAGGAGGAAATCAGGAAGAAGCGGTGGAAGTGGATAGGACACACACCGAGAAAAGCACGGAAGTGCGTCACAAGACAAGCCCTCACATAGAACCCTCAAGGCAAAAGGAAAAGAGGAAGGTCAAGAAACACATTACGCCGAGAAATAGAGAATGGCATGAGAAGAATGAACAAAAATTGGACAGAACTGGAAAGGGAAGCTCAGGACAGAGTAGGTTGGAGAATACTTGTCGGTCGCCTGTGCTCCATTGGGGGTAACAGGCGAAAGTAAGTTAGTAAGTAATATTTGTGATAAGTTGGTTGAGCGAAGATAAGAAGCCAACACTATACTGAATCCGCTACTCGCGGGACTCGAACCGTATGATCTTCGGTCTTGTGTACGAATGCTTAACCTCTGGACCATTAAGTCGGCATCTGACAGCGTGTTAGGATATTCATCCGATATCCTAAGAGAATTATTGGTCAACTCCTATTGGTTAATTTCTACTGATCAATTTTACGATCGTCCTACATATCAATGTCACGTGCTCCAATGTTGTTTCTTATTGGTTATCCTGACTGTTAATGTCACTCAAATTTTGTTTCCTATTGGTCGACTTAACTGTCAATGTCACAGACTTCACGGTTGTTCCTATTCGACCTAAATGTATAACTACGCATTATCTGTAACGTTTTATGACCCGGACCCGGACCCGGATCCCTAGTCCGGTATCCTGATTCTCTTCTGGACTCGGACCTCGTACTTTCTGGATGTAGAATACAGGTCCTACTTCATATCAAGTCTTCTTTTATTCAATGGGGGTCATGTCGCCGGATCACCTCAATCCTCGCTCTCGTTTACTGACTAAGGTTTACTCGTAATATCAAAGTTGACGTGTTTACGTGCATGAGTAACAAAATCAAATTCGTTAACTTACAATCGAAATTTCGAAAATATTCACATGTTCTCGTTTGAACTCGCATACGACATGCATAAATTTTGGCTGAATTCGATTCCAATAATTTGACATCAGGAAGAAGGCATAATTGATCTCTTGATCCGACAACACTGACACTACGTCTTTAAAAGTAAGGAAAAAACGAAAAGTGAATTAGGAGCCGCCGATTTATCCATTGCTAGCTGAATATTTCGTCTTTCATCAGAAAAAAAGTATTTGATCACAGATACAATATGACAAACTGTTTCTCGCTGGATTAGTTCAATCAGTCAGTCAGTTACAACGTAGAAATTCGTACATTAGTACATAGGTACACGATTTCCATACCACATCAGCACAGAGACGCAACTATCACTTCAAATCCCGTGGTATTATAGATAGTAAAAGTATTAGCGGTAATGCAGAAGATCAGGGTATAATTCAGTGAGACAAAGTTATAAAGAGAAAGATAGAAACGATGAGGAATTCAGAATGTTAGAATTTCATAGAACACAAAGAGTGGATGCACCTCACTGCAAATGCTTTTGAGCCATGTCGTTCAAGGTCTCTAACCATCGGTGACTTTCGTCTCGAGGACCCCAACCAGGTGGCCTAAATCTACCAACATGACTCAGTCCATTTGTCATTGACCTCATGGATTTGTGCCATGTTTTGGTTCGGCCTCTCCTAGCTTTCTTCTAACATACTCCTCAACCACTAAACATATCCCGACGAGTCAGTCGGTGGTTGGAAATATGTAGGACATGTCCTAACCACTTCAACTGATGAAGTTTCACTACTTCATCAATTGATCTGCCATCCCTACCTAGTACCCGTTTCCTAACTGTAGCATTGCTTACTCGGCTGTCCCAGGACATACAAGCAATGCTCTGAAAACATCTATGGTCGAAAAACAGTAACCGACGCATATCTTCTACTCTTACCGGCCATGTTTCGCATCCATATAGGAGAACGGAGCGAACTGCTGCACATTACAATCGTCCTTTTGTTAGCAAACAGATATCTCTCCTACTACATAGGTGACGCATGCTGGCAAAAGCCAATCGAGCCTTCTGTATCCGTGCCGAGATTTCGTCAGTAACCAGGCCATCAGCAGTGATGAGACTGCCGAGATAATTGAACTGGTCAACACTCTCAGGTGCTAACGCAAGCCAATCTTGAAGCAAAAGTTTGCGTTTCGACGGGGGGAGAATCGCATCCCGAACATGCTTGGAATTAGTTCATTGAAACAAGTTATAAATACACTAACACCAACCACAGTAAAAAAAATGGAACTTCAAGGCAGTGGTTCAATCTGTTAAATTCACTGACAAAAGTATAATATTATATCGATCCATAAGTAAAGTATTATGGTTCGAATTCTGGAATGATTAATAATAAACATATGTAAAATAAAAATAAGGCGGAAAATTAACATTCTTGTTTGAATTTGAACCAATGTTACTTAAAAAGAAATCTACTAGTGCTACAGGTAAATTACTGACATTATTTATCAATTTTTGTATTTAAAATGGTTCTATAATGCGCCAGTCGTGTTTTTAAAAAAATTACTATAAATCATTATTTAAACACATCTGTAAAATTATTTTTCAATTGATCTAACATCAACTATTTCCGCCTGGAGCCCTTCTTGGGTTAATGCAGATCCTAAGCCCGTATGAACAAACAGGATTCGGTATAGGGGTTAGAGACTCTATCCCATAGAAAGCCAACTCGCTTGAAAAGGCTAATCAGAAATGGTCCACGGCCTATGCCCCATTCGGAGCAACAGGTGTAAATAAGTGAGAAACATCAACTATCCGTTTTCAGTGTAAGGTATGTGTGGGTGTAGGAAGGATTTGATTTCGACCATTTTGGTCTCGTGTGCTGTTACGGGTATGAGGGCGGTTGTCACTTCCCGGCTGCCCACACCGTGGAAGGGTGTTTCTTCAGGAACTTGAAAAGGAAGGTATAGTAGAGTTGGTCTTAGAGACCTGGGTGCTTGACCGCAGAGTCCAAGGGACAACTGCTTGAGGCCGGTCACGCACGGCCTTTTTATGAGAAGTTTTTTGAGTATTAGCTCCGCTCTTGAAAGCCCTTAATAGGCACCCTTACCACCGGAGACGGAAATCCGTGAGGTAGGGTGAGGTGTGACATTTTAAGGGTCGACCTTTTCTAACCCTTCCTTCCTTGTGAGAAGGCAGCATCGCTGCAGATGCTGGTTGTCCGAAGGAAACACCTTACTGCTATCACACCCGTCTACAGTCGGCACGAGTACGACTTCGCCCTCAGACCTTGGGTAGCTGCTTTTAGTCTCATCGTTTTCCAATCGACCTGCCTGGCATGGTAGAACCTTCAGGAACACATGTTCCAGCCAATATAGCTCAGTTGGGTCATCACGATACGCAAGCGCGACCACCACGTCAAGGTAGCAGCTACGGTCGGGTTTCAGTGTGAGTGTAATGCATTATTTATCACCTGCTTGTTAGGACAATCGGTGACAATCATTCCAGTTCGATAAATGTTCTATTATATAATATTAAATAATAGACGACCAAGTTTCTTACTGTAGTGAAAATATTCTAAGACAGACAGACAGGCAGATAAAACGAAGAACTTCGTACATAAGTATATCAGTTCAGGTTGCCATACCACATCAGCACAGAGACGCCACTATCACTTCAAATCCAAAAGTAATAGTGATAGTAGGATTATTAGTCAGTCAGTCAGTCAGTCAGTCAGGTGCAACGTAGAACTTCGTACGTAAGTACATCAGTTCATGTTGCCATACCACATCAGCACAGAGATATAATTGTCAATTCAAATCCAATAGTAGGAGAGGTAGTAAGGGAATTAGAAGTAATCGGAGAGGTTAGGGTTAGAAGATACTATTCAAGAAGTATGATTCAATGAGATAAGTTTAGAAAGTAAAAACTAGAGGTGTTGAAGAATCCAGAAGATTAGGATTTGAGAGAACACAAAGAATAAATGCACCGGCGCTATTGCAAACTGTTTTTAAGCCATGTCATTCAGGGTATCTAACCATCGATTATTATCATCTCGCGGACCCCAACCAGGTAGTCGACAATTACCGACATGGCTCAGTCCTCTAGTCAGTGACTTCATGGATTTCTGCCATGTTTTGGTCTGGCCGCCCCAAACTTTCTTCCAACCTACTCCTACACTACAAAATAGAGCTCGTCGAGGCAGTCGGCGGTTGGGCATACGCAACACGTGTCCCAACCACCTCAACTGATGAAGTTTCACCACTTCATCGATTGATCTGCCATTCTTACCTAGTACCCGTTTCCTAATAACAGCGTTGCTCACTCGGGTGTCCCACGATATACGAGCAATGCTTCGAAGACACCTATGATCGAAAACCAATAACCGACGAGTATCTTCCACTCTCATTGGCCATGTTTCACAGCCATAAAGTAAGACGGAGCGAACTGCTGCGCAGTACACTCGTCCTTTAGTCAGCAAACGGATATCTCGCCTACGCCATAGGTGACGCAGGTTGGCAAAAGCCAATCGAGCTTTCTGTATCCGAACTGAGATTTCGTCAGTTACCAGGCCATCGGCACTGATGAGACTCCCAAGATAAGTGAAGCGGTCCACACGTTCGACTACTTCACTCCCTATCACTAGTTCAGGTGCCAATGCAACCCAGTCTTGAAGCAACATTTTGCATTTCGAGGGGGAAAACCGCATTCCGAACATGCTTGCATTGTTGCTTAGGGTAGTCAGAAGACGCTGCATTTTGTCAGCATCTTCACCACGTAGGACTATGTCATCGGTATATTCTAAGTCAATAAGCGAGCCACCGAGTAAAAGGTCTACTCCAGAAAATTCAGACGAGGATAAGGTTATGTCTAGGAGCATGTCTATGATAAAATTAAACAAGAATGGAGAAAGTGGACATCCCTGACGGACACCACTTGATGTAGAAAATTCCGGTGACAGTTCGCCATAAGCCCTCACTCGACCAGTGGTGTTCGAGTAGAGGGCTTGTATAAGGTTAATGTACTTCTTTGGTACACCTTTCAATGACAGACACCGCCACAGAACCTTACGATCTACAGAGTCAAATGCCGCTTTTAGGTCCAGGAAAACAACTATTGTAGGACGCCTAAATGTGTGTCTATGTTCCAGGACCTGTCTGAGTGTGAAAATGTGGTCTATACAACCACGCCCAGGTCGAAAACCAGATTGGTTTTCTCGGGTTCGCTCTTCACGAGCTTTCGTTAAGCGTCGAAGAATTACTGAGGCCAATATTTTAGATACTATATTAGTCAGACTTATTCCCCTGTGATTGTCACAAGAAGACTTCTGTCCTAGCTAATGATGCCTGTTGCCCTATTTGACACAATGTCAGTACATTAAAAGCTCCAACATGTAGTTTAGAACGGGGTTTCAAGAGACCAGGAACTTCGTTTCGTGATCGCGCTTCGTCTGCAATAGCGGTGCAGTGAGAAAAGGGAGTATGAGTAGAGTTAGTCGTAGAGATAAGAGAGACATTAGGGGGTGTAGAAAGGATTTGATTTTGACCAATTTGATCTCGCGTGCTGTTACGGGCATGAGGGCGGTTGTCACTTCCCGGCTGCCCACACCGTGGAAGGTTGTTTCTTGACGAACCTGAAAAGGAAGATGGATTAGTGTTGGTGCGTGACCGCAGAGTCCAAGGGACAACTGCTTGAGGCCGGTCACGCACGGCCTTTTATGAAAGGTATTTAGAGGATTAGCTCCGTTCTTAAAGGCCCTTAGTGGGCACCCTTACCCAAGGAGACGGAAATCCGTGAGGTAGGGGAGGTGTGACATTTTTAGGGCCGGCCTTTTCCAACCCTTCCTTCTTTGTGAGAAGGCAGCATCGCTGCAGATGCTGGTTGTCGGGGGGAAACACCTTACTGCTGTCACACCCCTCTGCAGTCAGCAGTACGACTTCGCCCTCAGACCTTGAGTAGCTGATTTTAGTCTCATCGTTCTCCAATCGACCTGCCTGGCATGGTAGGACCTGCAGGAACATATGTTCCAGCCAGTATAGCTCGGTTGGGTCATCACGATAGGCAAGCCCGACCACCACGTCAAGGTAGCAGCTACGGTCGGGTAGAATTATTAGAAGTAATGGAGAAGATTATGGAGCGAACATATGATTCGAGAAGTATAATTCAGTAAGATAAATTTAAGAGGAGAAAGGTAGAGATGATGAGGGATTCATTAGGTCAGAATTAGAAAGAATACAAAGAATGGATGCATCTGCGCCATTGCAAACGATTTTGAGCCATGTCATTCAAGGTCTCTAACCATTGGTGACTTTCGTCTCGCGAACCCCAACCAGGTAGACATCTATCAACATGACTCATTCCACTTGTCAGTGACTTCATGAATTTCTGCCATGTTTTGATTTGGCCGCCCCTAACTTTCTGCCAATCTACTCCTACACTGCAAAACATAGCTGAAAATATTCTAAGCGCCATGATCGATGGATTGTAACCTACAAAACAACCTGTTCTTATCATCATCATCATCATCATCATCATCAACAAATCAAAGAACATTATACGGTTATACATACAGATAGTACTTTAAAAAAAAATGCCTACACTAAAAAATAATATTCATGACAAAACTTCTAAAACACTGAATTAATCCTATACAAATTTACTTTGAATACACTGTTCCTTTCAATGCATTAACAGCTTGAGCTAATTGTGAATGAGTTCTTGATGCAAAAATAATTTTACAAGTATTAGTATTTAATTTATTTAAAACATTCTTTTGATGAATTAACGAATTATCGACATCATCATTGGTAAGCCATGTCTTGTTCATTGCATTTTGATGTTTGACATTCATTGTTATTGGCATTGATTGTATGGAATTGGCTTGTTTATCAAGCCATGCTAATGAAGCGCATAATAGGCATAAAGTTTTACCAGTACCAGTAGGTGATTCTAAAATGGCATGTTTACCCTAGAGAAAGAGAGAGAGTAGAAGAGAATAATTTTTAAAAGTGTTAGAATATTCATCCAATATTCTAAGAGAATTATTGGTCAAATCCTATTGGTCGATTTCTATTGGTCAAATTTATGGTCGTTTTAACTGTCAAAGTCAAATACTTCAATGTTGCCTCTTATTGGTCATCTGGACTGTCAATGTCACTTCAAATGTTGTTTCCTATTGGTCGTCTTAACTGTCAATGCCACAGAATTCAATGCTGTTTCTTATTCGACCAAAATGTATAAATACGCATTATCTGTAACATTTTATGACCACGACCAGCACCAGGACTCGGTCCCGGATCCCCAGTCCGGGATCCTGATTCTCTTCTGGATTCGGATCTCGTACTTTCTGGATGCTTGCAGAATACAGGTACTACTTCATAGCAAGTCTTCCTATTTTTACTAAATATAGGAGTTGTAATAATCAGATTTGAGTAACGTGTCGTGTCACCGGATCCTCGCTCTCGTATTCCGACTAGGTAAACTCGTGATAGTTCAAGTATATCAAGTTGACATGTTTACGTGCAGGCGTAACAAAAAGAATTTAATTATCTGATTTAAACAAAATTAAAAAAAAAAGAAGAAATAACAGAATTCATTCATCAATCAATCAATCATTGTTAGACCAGCATTAGAAACCCATAAGCACTGGATGGCCGTTTCGTCCTGGTATAGGACTACTACTCATCAGTGGCAGTGTGCACCCACCACTCCTGCACCTCACAGGGTTCGAACCCACGACCTTCGTTCAATCTTACACGCAAACACTTAACCTCTGTCTGGACCACCAGGCCGGCATGCAACGGTACTAATGTCTAACTTTGATCAATCTAAGGATTTTGCGTAACCTCACTCGTTTGTCTTTGGTAGTTACTGCCTAAATCTTCCACACGGTTGGACTCCACTGGTCACATCTTCACAACTGAAAGAATTTATTCAATCAAAGTAAATAAATTCAATTGAAGCATTCATTATAATTTGTGTAGAGAGATAGAGAGAGAGAGAAAAGAGAGATTGAAAAAGAACATACTATTACCTCATTTAATGATAATAAAACTTTTGTCATATACTCAAATTGACAATCATATGGTTGATAAGGAAAATCAATTTCGACATCATTAATTGTAATTTGTGGCATAATGCGTCTAAGATTTGATGATGATGATCAGCGTTTATTTCAATTCATTAAAGTAAATTTCATGAATTTCATTTAATTCAATTGAAGAATATTAATGTTTTATCAACGTTTGTTAAAAAGGGAAATTGTCTGACCTGTAAACAAAAAAATAAGAAACAATTCATTTTGATTACAATATGAATTTGGACACGAAAGCTTACAACTTTTATACTGCTGTCTATCATTAACACTTTAGAGAACTTGAATGACATGGCTTAAAACCGTTGGCGCAATGACGCCGGTGCATTTGTGTTCTTTATGTTCTCTCTTAAATCCTAATCTTCTGAATTGTTCAACACCTCTAGTTTTGATTTTCTAAACTTTTCTCATTGAATCATACTTCTTGAATAATAATATCTTCTAATCCTAACCTCACCGATTACTTCTAATACGTTTACTACCTCTTCTACTATTGGATTTGAATTGACAATTACATCTCTGTGCTAATGTGGTATGGCAACATGAACTGATGTACTTACGTACGAAGTTCTACGTTGCACCTGACTGACTGACTGACTGACTGACTATCATTAACACTAGGAAATGGCAAACAAAAATGAAGCCAGTACTCAATTCTTTCTTTGCGACAAAAGTTATTGAAAACAGTTGACCATTAAATATATGTATTATCCATACACATAACATTATTAGATATACAGCAGTCACTTTGTAGTGAACGAGAACACAGGTGAAGGCAACCAAATTGTATTTAACGAAAATTACAGAGTTACTCAGTAGAATATGGAAAACCATATCGTTAATCGTTCATTTGCAAAATATCAGTCCATCATATCGAACTGGACTGTTGTTCCTGTTACAAAACATCAATCCATTGTCACTATTCATGCGTTTGATACAAATTCCATTGTGTTCTAACTCTTCTTCCTTTCTCTTGATCTTCCCCCATCTTCTGCTGTTCCCAGACATTACGTTGACACTCATGTCATATACTACTTATAAGTAGCTCACACCACAACTTGACTGCGTTGTTCCTTTCTCGATATGATCAAAAGCAAGCATTCCTGTATCATAAAAAGAATTTGAGTTCAACTATGGATTCCAGTACTTTGTGTTGCTGAGTAAAGTACGGAGTTTTTCACAATGATTACTAAATATGAACTATGAAGGTAGAAAATATATCTATATAATATATAATTTTCATCCACAGAGATTTTTAAAGCACTGCTTATGTATAATAGAAACAAAAAGAATGTAGTGATGTAATTAAGTGCAAGGTACCAAGAATAATGCGGTAACTTGATTGATGAGACTATAAAATTTCAATTCAATAAAATAGCCTGTGACATATTTTTTACACGATTTACCTCCGTGAAACGCTTATAAGAATGGGAAATTAAAAGGAGGCTAAGAGATCACACTTAGTCTAAGATAAGAAGGCGATCCATAAAGATTCTCATGAGTAATTCTCCGAATAGACTAATTTAACTACAAAGTCATTAACACAATGCATTCAAGTCAACATTATTGACATATAAAGGGTACTTTACACGGTGTAACATATTTTCATTAAAAATAATAGAATCGATAAACATTTAGTCTCCACCGATCTTTCCTTTGAACGAATACTGAGCCCCTTTAGAATAGTAAGTCATAATTTACCACTAGTAATTATCTATGTTTCTTTCAAATTTCAAGTAATGTAGTATGAAATAAACTCCGCCAGTAGAACCTTAGGGGCTACTGCCGGTCCCAAGCCCGGATAAAGGAGGAGGGTTGGACATGGGGTTGGCGACCCCATTCCGTCAAAAACTAACTTGCCAAAAAAACGCTAACCAGAACAAATAATTCAAACCATTTTAACTCTGCCCTGGGAGTTGGAGGAAGAATTATGACGTCGCGTGATGAAAGCCGAGTTCCCTCGGAAGTCACGGGGCCGATGCCTCTTCTGACAACCAGAGCAACCATTTTTTTAGGTACATGGAACGTTCGTACATTGTGGGAGACTGGAAGACTATTTCAAGTTGCGGCAGAAATGAAACGATACAACCTCGAGGTGCTCGGCATCAGTGAAACGCATTGGACACAAGTAGGACAACTGAGACTAGCTTCAGGGGAACTGCTGTTATACTCTGGTCATGAAGAGGAAAACGCTTCACATACACAAGGACCAGCACTGATGCTGTCCAAACATGCACAAAAGGCACTGATAGGATGGGAATCTCATGGACCCAGGATCATTAAAGCATCCTTCAAAACGAAGAAAGAGGACATTACAATGAACGTCATCCAATGTTATGCACCTACCAATGACTACAATGACGACGTTAAAGATCAATTCTACGAAAGGCTCCAGTCAATCGTCGATAAATGTTCACCAAAGGATTTGACGATTCTTATGGGAGACCTGAATGCCAAGGTTGGAATGGACAACACTGGATATGAAGACATCATGGGACGACATGGACTGGGAGAAAGGAACGAAAACGGTGAGAGATTTGCAAACCTATGTGCCTTCAACAAACTGGTCATCGGTGGCACAATATTCCCGCACAAACGCATATACAAAGCTACATGGATTTCACCGGACCACACTACTCAAAACCAAATTGACCATATCTGTATCAACAAAAAGTTCAGAAGGACCATGGAGGATGTGAGAACCAAGAGAGGAGCTGATATAGCCTCAGATCACCATTTGCTGATCGCCAAAATGAGATTGAAGCTAAAGAAGCACTGGACAACGGGGCAGACAACATCACACAAGTTTAATACAGCCTTTCTTCGGGATACCGTAAAACTCAACGAATTCAAGATAGCCCTCACCAATAGGTTCCAGGCCTTTCAGGATCTACTCAATGGAGAGGAAGCAACATTGGAGAACAATTGGAAAGGGATTAAGGAGGCAATCACTTCAACATGTCAGGAGGTCCTTGGTCGCAAGAAGCACCATCACAAGGAATGGATCTCTGTTGATACTCTTGCAAAAATTGAAGAAAGGAGGAACAAGAAGGCAGCAGTGAATGTCAGCCGAACAAGAGCAGAGAAAGTTAAGGCGCAAGCCGAGTATACAGAAGCAAACAGGGAAGTGAAGAAGAGCATCAGAGCTGACAAACGAAAATATGTGGAAGATCTAGCAATGACGGCGGAAAACGCTGCAAGAGAAGGAAACTTGAGACAATTGTACGATACAACAAAGAAGCTCGCCGGGAACTATCGTAAACCAGAACGACCAGTGAAAAGCAAGGAAGGGAAAATAATCAGCAACACTGACGAACAGCGAATTAGGTGGGTGGGGCACTTTAAGGAACTATTGAATCGACCAGCTCCACTGAACCCACCCAACATCGAAGCAGCATCCACGGACCTCCCAATTAATATTGGCGCACCTACGATTGAGGAGATCAGTATAGCCATCAGACAAATCAAGATCGGCAAAGCAGCAGGACCAGACAACATTCCAGCAGAGGCAATCAAAGCAGGTGTGGAAGCAACTGCGAAAATATTTCACATTCTCTTTAAGAAGATTTGGGATGAGGAACAAGTACCATCAGATTGGAAAGAAGGATACCTCATCAAAATACCAAAGAAAGGCGATCTCAGCAAGTGTGAGAACTACAGAGGCATCACTCTTCTTTCAATACCAGGCAAAGTCTTCAACAGGGTATTGTTAAACAGAATGAAGGACTTCGTAGACGCCCAACTTCGAGATCAACAGGCCGGATTTCGTAAGGATCGATCGTGTACTGACCAAATTGCAACATTACGGATCATTGTGGAACAATCAATTGAATGGAACTCACCACTCTACATCAACTTCATCGACTACGAGAAAGCATTTGATAGCGTGGATAGGAAAACACTGTGGAGGCTTCTTCGACACTACGGTGTGCCTGAGAAAATAGTCAACATCATACGGAATTCTTATGATGGATTCAACTGCAAAATCGTGCACGGAGGTCAGCTGACAGACTCTTTTGAGGTGAAGACCGGTGTCAGGCAAGGTTGCTTACTCTCACCCTTTCTCTTTCTCCTGGTGATCGACTGGATTATGAAGACATCGAGATCTGGAGGGAAGCACGGTATCAACTGGACAGTTAGGACGCAGCTGGACGATCTGGACTTCGCAGATGACCTGGCTCTTCTATCGCACACTCAACAACAAATGCAAGAGAAGACGACCAGTGTAGCAGCAGCCTCTGCAGCAGTAGGTCTCAACATACATAAAGGAAAAAGCAAAATTCTCCGATGCAACACAACATGCACCAACCGAATCACGCTTGATGGAGATACCTTGGAGGACGTTAACACCTTCACATATCTTGGCAGCATCATCGACAATCAAGGTGGATCGGACGCAGATGTGAGGACGCGGATTGGCAAAGCGAGGGCTGCATTTCTACAGTTGAAAAATATCTGGAACACCAAACAAATATCAATGAACACTAAAATCAGTATTTTCAATACAAATGTCAAGACAGTTCTACTGTATGGAGCGGAAACATGGAGAACTACCAAAGCCATCATTCAGAAGATACAAGTGTTTATTAACAGCTGTCTACGCAAAATACTTCGTATTCGTTGGCCAGACACCATCAGCAACAACGAACTGTGGGAGAGAACAAGTCAGATTCCAGTGGAGGAGGAAATCCGAAAGAAGCGGTGGAAGTGGTGGATAGGACACACATTGCGGAAAGCACCTAACTGCATCACGAGACAAGCCCTCACATGGAACCCTCAAGGCAAAAGGAAAAGAGGAAGGCCAAGGAACACACACTAAGCCGAGAAATAGAGAAAGATATGAGAGGAATGAACAAACACTGGACAGAACTGGAAAGGAGGGAAGCCCAAGGGACAGAGTTGGTTGGAGAATGCTGCTGGTGGGCGGCCTATGCTCCATTGGGCTGTGTAACAGGCGTAAGTAAGTAAGTAAGTAAGTATGAAATAATTCAGATCTTATGATATGAAATATATTTATTAAAAGTAGAGGACAGTATTTAATCCTTGTCGCTTGATTTCCCTTTTATTTATAAAATCGATCGTTTAGGATTAAAAGTAACACACATGAAACGATTTCAAGTTAGCGAATAACCTCTACTAAAACAAATAATGACAATCAGTAAGCGAAAATTTACAGAAACTCAGGTTCTAAAATAATATCAATCTTAATAATGATGGGTTTGTATTGTTGTAAGCAATTTTCAGAATATGCTAAGACTATAGAGAATTTGCAGTGATAAATTGGTAATAATCTTGGAAAATGTTTGGAGAATTGACTGTTAAAGTAACGTAATTTATTACAATTATTACAAAGGCACAATACGAAACAAGTTTAGAAATCAAGTCGTTTGTGATCTTAAGATACGAGTTTCACTTAGACAGGTGTCCTGTAAATGCATGTCCATTAGTTGTGTACGCAATACAGTGATAGTTCAGCTACCACATGAAATTTTTTTCAGTCAGAGTCAGTCAGATGCAACGTAGAACTTTGTACGTAAGTACATCAGTTCATGTTGCCATACCACATCAGCACAGAGATATAATTGTCAATTCAAATCCAATAGTAGGAGAGGTAGTAAAGGTATTACAAGTAATCGAAGAGGTTAGGATTAGAAGATATTATTCAAGAAATATGATTTAATGAGAAAAGTTTAGAAAGTAAAAACTAGAGGGGTTGAAGAATCCAGAAGATTAGGATTTGAGAGAACTCAAAGAATAAATGCACCGGCGCCATTGCGAACGATTTTGAGTCATGTCATTCAAGGTCTCTAACCATCGATTATTATCATCTCGCGGACCCCAACCAGGTAGTCGACAATTACCAACATGGATAAGTCCACCCTTCAATGACTTCATGGATTTGTGCCATGTTTTGGTTTTGCCGCCCCTAACTTTCTTCCAACCTACTCCTACACTACAAAACAAAGCTATTCGAGGCATGAATGTTTGAATAAATATTTATATTTCTTACTCATTCGCTGTTACTTTGAACTAATTTCTGAATTTTAGATAACAATTAACCGACGACTAAAGTCAATGGTCATAAATGTATTAAGGGTAAAGCGGGTAATTATTACGGCAGCATGCAACTAACTTCATGAATATGCACCTGAACAACAGTACTCAACTAGATGAAAAGTGGTTGGATATCATGCGAGGTTGTTTAATACTGAGGTGGGTTGAATACACAGACTATAAACAATGTACAGATTTCCTAGGACTAATTAGTTTCGATCAGTGAACTGATCAACAATCATCCCAATAGTTTGTCTAACAAAAACACACTACCATCGAATACAGAGAATCCCAAGGGGTAAGCATAGTAATTCTGTTACGATGTTGCAGGGAACCATTGAAACGGAAACCAGTGCACCAAAATATAATTCCGTGACCATAGATGTTGCTAAAGTGCAGGTTGGAAGCAGCAGCGTCCTAAATTCGAATTCCAGGTCTTAGACACTTCAGTGTAGTCAGTTGCAAAATGGGAACGTTATATCTAAAAATGTACATCAATAAGTTCCACATAAATGCTTCGTCCAGCTTTCGAGATAACACCTACTGGCAGTGAAATTATGGCTGAAGTAAGTATTTTAGATTTGCAAAACTACATGCTGTTCCTCAAAAAATGTCATCAGTGATATCAAACCTGAGTGTTAACGTTATCTGATTTCTGTAACAGCCCAACTCCTACGTACGAGACTTGGTATTGGATTATCAGGTTTGTACTCTCCTTTATTGACGAAGAAGGAACTCAGAACCTTAGATACATGCTTTCGACATAAAGATATGAAGGATAAATGAGTCGGTTCACTAATTTTTTGATTAATACTTTATATTTCTGATAGCCATGGTGATGCGATGAATGAATGATGATTCAAAAGAATCATTGCGCTATATTTTGTCTTGTCATGAAGTTTGGAGTATCCAGAAACCTTACATCGCTTGAAACTACAGCTAAAACAGCTTTTTACGTCAGCATACGACAACAAACCGTAATTTTATTTTTAATCATTGGGCGCATGAACATCACATATCGTCCATTGTCACGGATAAGATCTTGTGAAACCGTATGACATTACAGCCAAAGGTTATTCTTATGGCGTGCGAGATAAGCTGTCAAAGTCATCGAAGACAGAAGGGAAATGCAGGTAGTCATTTGAAATGATAATCTTTTATTGATGTGTTCGGTGTTCCGAAACATCATTGTTTCACTTTATTCTGTTAATTGTTAATGATAAAAATATGGAAATAAAGAATCATTATAAGGGTTGATTATTGTTGGACTTCAGAGATATGGCTTTCAATGATAACACTGACGAAACAATGAAGGATCACTGCTTTTTAAAATTCTCTATATTGTAACCATAACTTTCAGAGAAACCTCATATAAATTTATTTTACAATCACATATGCCAGGTCGAAAAAATTATACGTACGTAGTAAAAGTGTGTAAAGTTTCACAGTGAGCTGAAACCTGGGTTACATTCTAATCAATAAGGTTTAAACAGGTAGTAGTGACTTTTTCCCAGATTTTCGTAAATCACACTACACAAACAAAAAGATGTAACGGTTATACGTCTGTGTATACTAATGTAAGCCCAACAATTGAAAAAGGAAAAGAAATAAAGATTAACAAGAAGAAAAGGGAATAAATATCCCTTGATAGTTAGGGGGACTGAGTACATATAATTTAACGTGGATACATATGTCTCTTCTTTTTAATATTATTTTTATCCGGAAACAAACTTTTCCACAGAATAGGACGAATTTAAAAAATCACGCAATGGAAGATACATTTTCACAGAAGAATTTAAAAATTATTTACTTATCTAAATTTGACACTATGTATGTGCAGCATGCGCAATGATTATGATAATGAAAGGTAACCTCATGTAGGAATCACTATTTCCGCATTCAAAAGTAATAAAAACATGTTGCTTACGAAAATAACTAGGCAAGTAATGAGATGGAAAGCAAAAGCCAGGCAGAATGCAAAGCAATGGCCTTGAGTGGACCAAGCAGATTCAAACCGGCACCTCACTTATTTTTGCGCAAAGAATAACCAAAGTTTTAGTTTCCTCTAACGTAACAGTAAACAGGAGTTTATTTAGGGCATAAGATAAAGCTCATCTCTCGGCTAAAAATTATTCTTCTTGTTAGTACCACCTTGAACAACTGAATTGAGAGTGGGTTGTTTTATTTGAACAGAATAAATAATTTCCTTGTTAGTCAGCTACCAAGCCATAACAACATGAACATGGACATCTTGATCAAGAATATCTGTCCGTGGAAATTTACAGTCATCGTGTATTGTTTTTGTAGACAAGTAAAAATACTATGTTTTGTTTTATTGTTTTAGATCTGTTGCCTGTAGTAGTAATAATAGTGTACCACATAGTTCAGATACGGTTTCTGTGGTTAGAGACGTTATCATCTGATGATGACTGCTATTAAATTTCCTACAGCTGACAACAGATCGATTCCTATATGTTATAATTGAATATAACGTGAACTCGGTATATACATTTCATAGTAAATGTAATCATGGTGAGCATGTAATAAATAAGTTCTTCGTCTTAAGTGTGCATTCAGCGTCAAAAAAAAGTCATATAGGTTTCTGCCTGGGTAAGTAGCCATAATAATATTTACTTGTATGTAAACAAGCATGTCAGTGTATCTTGTATGTTTGCCAATGAGCTGAGTAGCTTATCTTAACGGTAAGAATACTAAGATATTTTTAGATGGTTTACAACCACTCACACTTTCGAAGCTTCATGACAGGTGATTAGCCAAGACGAACTTTTCTGAGGAATAAAACTTAGCCTCGATACTAGAACAAACTTTCACGATGGGTAACGTGGTTGAATATGTAAAGGATACACTTCACTACATTATCATCATTATAAATGTAGGCAGTCTTAAGTCTAGATTCGCCTAAAGCAAGTGTGCATTTAATTATCTGTAAGCTGGGTACACCTGAATTTACATATGAACTGTGTTACTAGTCCTGAATAGAATCATTTCGCCATAGGTACACCGACGTTCACCTCTTAACGTATCCTGATTTCCGGCTGAGAATGTTGAGAAGTAGGTTTTATCAGTTCAGTGAATCTCGGACCAAGCGTACGAATTCCTCTGCACTGCAGCTACTCCGCTAGAAATTTTGGACGTGAGGGTTACAATGCTAGCGTTGATGAACTCGAACGTATTCAAGTGCCTCTGAATAAGAGATTAGGTTCATACGAACAAAACAAATGCTAAGTAAGCGAACTGAAGAGTCAATAAATATGAAAGTTCCCAATAATGAGTAAAGTGGTAGTAAAATCAGTAAAATCTTGTTACAAAAAGCTGGTATTTAGTAAAATGAAGACAAAAGTAACTGCAGCTGAACACTAGCGGAGTAATCTAAGATACAGGCCGAATAAGCAGATGCAAGCAAACCAGTGCAGAGGGGCATCGGGCTGATAAACAGAAATATATGGAAGACCTAGTAATGACATCATAAAAGCTGAAACAGAACAGAATATGAGACGGCAGATATGATTTCGAGCAATAACTCTTGAATAATTATGAGCTGAGATTTTGGTTCATTGGTTTCAAACTCCTTAATCAGTCGAAAATTATAAATGTCAGACTTACGGATTACTTTCTGGTCATCAAAGTAGGTTTTGTGTTTACACGTGTTGCAGAATTTGCACACAATGTCGGTACAGATCAATAATAACAGTACAATTATGATATGTGAGGTAAACGCCATTTCTACAGGCATGAGCAGTAATTTACAACACCGATTTACTAATCAGACAACACCCAGCTAGTTTGACCGAAATGACCATGTTCTTGAAAGTATGCGACATAATACTTCCGGAAATGTACCATCATAATGTAGGTAGGTTTGAGGATTAGTGATGTACTATAAGTTCACATTTGGTGTAATCTACTAAAATATGCACATCTTAAGGGTGTGACGGCCTATTAAAGGAACATAGTGTTTCTTGATAACTGAGTTATCAATGGCTATTAGTGAAGCGAATCGCTTATGTGTCGCTAAGTGAATGAAGAAAAATCAAAAGATATCTTAGTGTTTTATCTTAAGATTATGTCTCAAAAGCTCGGCCATCCTCTCCCATACCGTCGAGTGTTTCTGACGGATTCGAAATATGCTTAACCAGGCATGCTGAATACAATAACGCTGTATTTCCGAGAGACGTGGAAGTAACTAACTGTCAAAAGTTATGTAAACGTCACTTTTTGCGCTTTGAGTTTATTTGTTCCATACAGGATTTGAACGCACTTGTATATAATATTGATATGGTTATTTTCAGTATAATGTTTCGTTTCGCTGAAAATATTTCATGAGTCTCTTCAGAATGATAAATTTTGGTTTATTGCTAGTCATTTACAACTAAACATTGCATATATGATTAGGGATTCAGTTTTCTTGTTTTTTTGGTTTATTCTGTGAGTGTGTCGTTTTAAGTGTGCATTCAGCGTCAAAAAAAGTCATATAGGTTTCTGCCTGGGTAAGTAGCCATAATAATATTTACTTGTATGTAAACAAGCATGTCAGTGTATCTTGTATGTTTGCCAATGAGCTGAGTAGCTTATCTTAACGGTAAGAATACTAAGATATTTTTAGATGGTTTACAACCACTCACACTTTCGAAGCTTCATGACAGGTGATTAGCCAAGACGAACTTTTCTGAGGAATAAAACTTAGCCTCGATACTAGAACAAACTTTCACGATGGGTAACGTGGTTGAATATGTAAAGGATACACTTCACTACATTATCATCATTATAAATGTAGGCAGTCTTAAGTCTAGATTCGCCTAAAGCAAGTGTGCATTTAATTATCTGTAAGCTGGGTACACCTGAATTTACATATGAACTGTGTTACTAGTCCTGAATAGAATCATTTCGCCATAGGTACACCGACGTTCACCTCTTAACGTATCCTGATTTCCGGCTGAGAATGTTGAGAAGTAGGTTTTATCAGTTCAGTGAATCTCGGACCAAGCGTACGAATTCCTCTGCACTGCAGCTACTCCGCTAGAAATTTTGGACGTGAGGGTTACAATGCTAGCGTTGATGAACTCGAACGTATTCAAGTGCCTCTGAATAAGAGATTAGGTTCATACGAACAAAACAAATGCTAAGTAAGCGAACTGAAGAGTCAATAAATATGAAAGTTCCCAATAATGAGTAAAGTGGTAGTAAAATCAGTAAAATCTTGTTACAAAAAGCTGGTATTTAGTAAAATGAAGACAAAAGTAACTGCAGCTGAACACTAGCGGAGTAATCTAAGATACAGGCCGAATAAGCAGATGCAAGCAAACCAGTGCAGAGGGGCATCGGGCTGATAAACAGAAATATATGGAAGACCTAGTAATGACATCATAAAAGCTGAAACAGAACAGAATATGAGACGGCAGATATGATTTCGAGCAATAACTCTTGAATAATTATGAGCTGAGATTTTGGTTCATTGGTTTCAAACTCCTTAATCAGTCGAAAATTATAAATGTCAGACTTACGGATTACTTTCTGGTCATCAAAGTAGGTTTTGTGTTTACACGTGTTGCAGAATTTGCACACAATGTCGGTACAGATCAATAATAACAGTACAATTATGATATGTGAGGTAAACGCCATTTCTACAGGCATGAGCAGTAATTTACAACACCGATTTACTAATCAGACAACACCCAGCTAGTTTGACCGAAATGACCATGTTCTTGAAAGTATGCGACATAATACTTCCGGAAATGTACCATCATAATGTAGGTAGGTTTGAGGATTAGTGATGTACTATAAGTTCACATTTGGTGTAATCTACTAAAATATGCACATCTTAAGGGTGTGACGGCCTATTAAAGGAACATAGTGTTTCTTGATAACTGAGTTATCAATGGCTATTAGTGAAGCGAATCGCTTATGTGTCGCTAAGTGAATGAAGAAAAATCAAAAGATATCTTAGTGTTTTATCTTAAGATTATGTCTCAAAAGCTCGGCCATCCTCTCCCATACCGTCGAGTGTTTCTGACGGATTCGAAATATGCTTAACCAGGCATGCTGAATACAATAACGCTGTATTTCCGAGAGACGTGGAAGTAACTAACTGTCAAAAGTTATGTAAACGTCACTTTTTGCGCTTTGAGTTTATTTGTTCCATACAGGATTTGAACGCACTTGTATATAATATTGATATGGTTATTTTCAGTATAACGTTTCGTTTCGCTGAAAATATTTCATGAGTCTCTTCAGAATGATAAATTTTGGTTTATTGCTAGTCATTTACAACTAAACATTGCATATATGATTAGGGATTCAGTTTTCTTATTTTTTTGGTTTATTCTGTGAGTGTGTCGTTTTAAGTGTGCATTCAGCGTCAAAAAAAGTCATATAGGTTTCTGCCTGGGTAAGTAGCCATAATAATATTTACTTGTATGTAAACAAGCATGTCAGTGTATCTTGTATGTTTGCCAATGAGCTGAGTAGCTTATCTTAACGGTAAGAATACTAAGATATTTTTAGATGGTTTACAACCACTCACACTTTCGAAGCTTCATGACAGGTGATTAGCCAAGACGAACTTTTCTGAGGAATAAAACTTAGCCTCGATACTAGAACAAACTTTCACGATGGGTAACGTGGTTGAATATGTAAAGGATACACTTCACTACATTATCATCATTATAAATGTAGGCAGTCTTAAGTCTAGATTCGCCTAAAGCAAGTGTGCATTTAATTATCTGTAAGCTGGGTACACCTGAATTTACATATGAACTGTGTTACTAGTCCTGAATAGAATCATTTCGCGATAGGTACACCGACGTTCACCTCTTAACGTATCCTGATTTCCGGCTGAGAATGTTGAGAAGTAGGTTTTATCAGTTCAGTGAATCTCGGACCAAGCGTACGAATTCCTCTGCACTGCAGCTACTCCGCTAGAAATTTTGGACGTGAGGGTTACAATGCTAGCGTTGATGAACTCGAACGTATTCAAGTGCCTCTGAATAAGAGATTAGGTTCATACGAACAAAACAAATGCTAAGTAAGCGAACTGAAGAGTCAATAAATATGAAAGTTCCCAATAATGAGTAAAGTGGTAGTAAAATCAGTAAAATCTTGTTACAAAAAGCTGGTATTTAGTAAAATGAAGACAAAAGTAACTGCAGCTGAACACTAGCGGAGTAATCTAAGATACAGGCCGAATATACGACGTATGTTGTATCATTTGTGAACAAACACTCACCGGGTGGTGAAGTGATATTTACCTTAATTTTTCATCTCAAATACATTCCATTTAGGTCATCCGATTTTGTGCTTTATTGACTACGGCTCCCATCTCGCCAGGAATATTACTGCTGTCTCTTAATTACGAAACTATTTTATTAACAATTCTTTTCTTTTTTAGCTAGCCATTTTGTGTTGGAATAATCTTTAAGTATATTTAAGTGACAGTGTCATTTGGAGTACTTGGTAAGTTCTCATTATGAGTTGTTGTAACTTGAAATGGTCTCTCAGCTGAGGTGAGAACAGCATCCGCAATGGATATTTTTAGAAAGAGGCCTACTATAAACATGCCCACATGCAGATTATCATATGCCTGCTCCTGATTCTGGTCATGAGACCTGCTGGTTGCTATCATTGGCATTTCCTCAGACCACTAACTTGTTACATCACAATAATTACCCTTGTTTTGCCTACTTCGCTCACATTTTTATCCTCCCACACAGTCTTTACTACCACTTCTTCTGGCATTCAGAAAACCTACAGCCATGAGACAAACACGCAATCACAGGACATACACATTCATAAATAACGTCCGACTGATTAGAATTAATGGAGTCATGTGACTGGGCTATCATCCAATTCACATGACTAAATACCTGAAACCGTACTGAAACAACAAGAATCGAGCTCAAAGAAATCAACTGCATGATACGACCTCGTGAAAAAGATATTGGATAGTGAAAATTGGGTACTGTATCCAAAATTGTGCGCTATCATATTCCAGCCTACAGGTTGTTTCTACCTCATGCTTGTGTTATTTCTAACAGTTGTCGATTGCTTATATCAATAAATGTAAGTATAGTATATGTGAATTCTGAGTCACCGGCTTTCCTTCTTCTCATATTCTGTCTAAGTTTCGCTGATACATTGCTGGGCACACTCCCACCTTATGAGGTACATTCAGACTAGATGCATATCTGTCATAGGCTGAATGTTGCGTTTGACATTAAAAGTTGGAGCTGGCTTGCTCACCAATCATATAGATATGCAGCTCAGCTGCAGATACTGAGTACAACATCTTCCTCGTCCATGCCCCTAATTCTGATTACCAGCTGTCGCTGCTGTCTAATAAACACGGACACCAAAGACGATTTTGCACCATATAATTTAGCGAATTAAGCACTTGCAAACAATCAGTGGTATACCCAGGCAGTATAAACTTAGTGGCCAGTCCAGGCTTCACAAAGTATCTCGCAACATATCTGTGAGATGTTATGTTGATTAATTGGCACATTATTTGCTTGCTCTCTGGTATTCACCATGAAACATACATCATGTTCCAAGCGACCTCAGTCTTTATATACTTGTGCTCGATCAAAATATCTACTCCAGAGTCAGTCCCGGGCGTCTGATCGAGTTGCACATTACACTAGCCTACATCTCTGTTTCTGAACTTTCATTTGGGGTGCTGCGAAAGTAACAGGTTTTTCCTTGTATTATGAACGGCCTTGACATTGTGAGGGTGAGTGTTTAGACTTCGCAAACTAATATCCAGGGAAATTAGATCCAGATAATCACTTTAACAAATTTGATAGTCTTTGTTTCATTGGGATGCGCGTTTGTTCTGTGGTATTGATTCGGGTTAGTAGAGGTAGAATCCTTGTTATCCCTCTTTATTAACTTCAGCTGCATACTAGTCTATGGCTAAAATATTTGGTTGAGAGGAACCAGTTAGATTAATCTCCTTGAGCACTTTAAGTCCTAGATCATAACAACCATTCCTTTAAAGAAACCAGAGGAGGATTTCATCACAATATGGTTCATAATTGCGTATCACAGTTTAAGGATCCACAAGAAAAGCGTCAACACGTATATTTCACTGAACCTGTTCAGGTAATACATTCTTGTAGAGAAAACTGGTGAGTATTCAAACGAATTACTACGGATTTCAGGTGTAGAGGTCTTATACAAGTTTTCTAATCAAACACTCCAGTTCAAATCAAAGCTTGTGCGGACTGTCATTGGAATTTATTCATGTGCTACTAGTCAGAGTTGTTCTGTTTATCCATTTTCACTTAGTTCTTGTCATGAAAATGCTTTTAGAGATAACACTCATTGCTTGACATTTTTCCTATTCTATTATATAGTTGTGAGCCATGGCCTTTGAGGAAAGACGATGTCCTGAGGCTGTTAGTTTTTGATTGTAGATAGATAGCTTCAGAAATCTGTCAGTTTATCTTGCGTCGATCAAGTTAGTAATTATGAGAGCATAGCCATGAGTGTATAGCCATCTACCAAGTATCTCGGCGTGCAGTGATCACTGGTGTACGAGTATATTTGAATAAAGCGAGAGTCAGGCAAACTAAGGTTTGATATTAGTCCAAGAAGATACTAACTATTGAACTTAATCATGTAGGTAGGTTCAAAATAACTAGTAGGGTTGTGATTGATAACCACGATCAGTGGTTGGAGACGTCGAATTTTATTGCTAGTTATTGGTTAGACTAGAGCAGATGCAGTCATTATTTGTTTTCTTAAGTCCCGAGTTTTTATATTCTCATTTTCTTTTACTTCGCAAATTCTCTTTTTTTTGTAAATCTTATTTTCTATGACGATTTTCATAGCTACGATAAATACTGTTACTACTCCTGCTACTACATTGAGACTTATTTTGATAATTTCGTCTTGTTAATATATAGCAACTGGATTCGATGTGCATATGTACCAGGCTCTCGGCTGCTTTTGACTAGATCGAAATCCATTATTCATTTGCAGGTTACTTTGTTTCAATATTTTTGAGTGAATAGGCCTACTAATTCTGTCCTGTTTATTTTTTATCATTTTGACTCATATTTTTGTGTTGGGCAGCAAATTGCTTGTATCGTAAGTTTTTTTATTTCAGATTGCACGCTTTTACTATCTGTTCCACTATGGGATTTGAACTGACGATTACATCTTTGTGCTATTGTGGTATGACAACCTGAACTTATGTACGTACGTACGTACGAAGTTCTACGTTGTGACTGACTGACTGATTAGTTCAAATTGGATTTTGATTAAGTTTAACAATTTGTTCTGGGTGGTCCTAAGGACACAGCATTTACGTCCATTAGATGGTTTTCCATCCACATAATCCCATTCTTCCGATCTTTGAATGAATACTTTGGTAACGTTGTTGGGTATATCAACCGACTAAAGTAATGGATTTAGATGTATGGGTCTTGCTTTGGTCTACTTGCTAAACAAACTACTTTCTAAATAAACTTGTTATAACACTTGAACCGAGTAAGCAATGCTGTCGTTAGGAAACTAGTACTAGGTAAGGATGGTAGATCAATAGATAAAGTAGTGAAACTTCATCAGTTGAGGTGGTTGGGACATGTGTTACGAATGCCTAACCACCGACTGCCGCGACGAGCTATGTTTTGTGGTATAGAGGAGTAGAATGGAGGAAAGCTAGGGGTGGCCAAACCAAAACATGGCAGAAATCCATGAAGTTACTGACTAGTGGACTGAGTCATGTTGGTAGATGTAGACTACCTGTTTGGGGTGGGGTCCGCGAGACGAAAGTCACCAATGGTTAGAGACCTTGAACGATATGGCTCAGAATCGTTGGGAATGGCGCGGGTGCATCCATTCTTTGAGCTCTCTCAAATCCTAATCTTCTGGATTCGTCAGCACCTCTACTTTTGTCTTTCTAACCTTATCTCATACTGAATTATACTTCTTGAATAATATCTTCGAATCCTAGTCTTCTTTATTAAAATTAATACCTCTACTATCTTTATCACTATGGGATTTGAATTGACATTTGCGTCTGTGTGTGCTAATGTGGTATAGCAACATGAACTTATGTACACATACGTACGAAGTTTTACGTTGCAACTGACTGACTGTTATAACACTTGAATTAGGTTATAAAAAAAAGAATCCAGTTTTATACTTTTACAATCTGATTTTTGTTTTTGATATACTGAGTTTATTATACGTTAACATTTCTTCACTTTTTTTTTTAGTTTTTAGAATGAATAATGTTAACAGTGACGATCGTACACGACAAGTTTATCCAGAATTAGGCAATTTTATTTCTACTAATGAATATCAAGAAAATTATGATTATGAATTATCACAAAGTACAATGGCTACTGGAAGTTGTGGTGTTGGAAATCATTTGCCTAGTTTATTACAAAATATGTTAAGTCAAGTTGATGAAAAGCCAAAAATATTATTAATGGGTTTAAGAAGGTTTTCATGACATTATTTTTTTATTGATTATGTTTATTAATTTACAGAAGTGGTAAATCATCAATTCAACGTGTTGTCTTTCATAAAATGGCACCAAATGAAACATTGTTCTTGGAAAGTACACATAAAATTGAAAAGAATGGTTAGCATGATTTCTAATTTCTTCTAATGTATTTATAATATAATATATTTTTTATTTATTTAAAGACGTATCAGAATGTTCTTTTATCAAATTTCAAATATGGGATTTCCCTGGTCACATTGATTTTTGTGATGAAACATTTCAATCGGAAGCGATATTTCTAGCTTCTTGTGCTATCATCTTCATCATCGATGCTCAGGTAAGAAAAAAAGTTGATTAGCTAAAAGGTGTATGGTTACCACTATTATATTGTAAGGTTGAAACTTGTTTTTAAAGTGTCAATCGATTATAAACCAATAGGATTTTGAATTTGTTAAAATGTCTTCATTGCTGAATGAGTAGATTACATGCTTAAAAATAGGTAAAGCTAAAGCTTTAATTAAAGCAGGTGCTTGTGTGTGGAGCTTGTAATCCTGCACCATACAATAGATAGGTATATCAGTTTTATTCTGAAAGTATCTCCTTGTTGTAACGCTTATCTAGATAATTCCCAGCTAAATCCTGTTGCTTAGTATTCTCTGACCACACAATACACTGGACAAGTTCCCAAGAATCAAAACACGGTTGAACAGGAAAAGATTGTATTCCCAAATAGCAAGGTTGAATGGAAATACGAAGCCAAAAGTTGATGGCGAAGGCGAAATAGATACAACGTTAGTTTCGTTATAGTATTTACATGAGAAGCTTCTGGATAGTAATTCACGTGATCGACTACTGGATTAGATTTAGCCAATCAGAGTGCAGCTAACAACACAAGAATTTTTATACCCTGTTCTCCAAGATTCGATCAGGCGCTGATTGGATAGGAAATTGGCCAATCAGCGCGCAGCAACATAGTCATGCTCTAATTCCAGCTGTGTCCCACTAACACTCATCAGTGATGTATATTTCTACAAAATCTCTGACATATGTTGTTTTAAATGTTTAATAAACAACCTATGAGATATGTGTTTAAACTTTAATCTCTAGTGTGAGCACCTATTTGCTCATCGCCAGAGACATCTTAAAGTTTGTGTTGAAATTGAAACTGAGAAAAAAACTAGAAAGGCACAACAGTTTAGGATTAGAATTTTCATCACTCTGAAAATTTTTGATATAGATTCCAATATGAAAACAAGGTTGATGGTCATGAGTGAGATAAGGTCAGTACATTACACCTGTTACCCCTAATAAAGCATAGGCCGCCGACCAGCATTCTCCAGCCTACTCTGTCCTGAACCCTCCTTCCTAGCATCGTTCAACTATTGTTCATTCTTCTCATGTCTGTCTCCATTTTTTGGAGTAATGTATTTTTGATTTTCCTCTCTTCCTTCGGCCTTGAAGATACAAATGAGGGCACAGTTCGGAAGCTCCAGCTATAATGAAAGATGCTGAAAACACTATCAAGTATAGAAGCTGGTTGGCAAAATTATAATCTGCTGTTAGACCAACGTTTATGAAACAATAGATCTACCACCTTCATAATTACTTCCATCGACCTACAGTTTCCCACTATGTTTCACCAACCTAAACGAAGAGTTTGTACGAATTTTGTTTATTCTGTGAATTAGATAGACACTCATATCAGAGTTTTAGTATGTTACGCATGCATGTAAACACGTCAACTTGACATACTACTTGAACTATTTCGAGTTTGCCTTAGTCGGAATACGAGGGCGAGGATCGGGGGTCCGGCGACATGACAGGCTACTCTAATCCGATTGTCCCAATAACCCATTGAATAAAAGAAGAAGGCTTGATATGAAGTAGAACCTGTATTCTACAAGCATTCAGAAGGTACAAGGTCCGAATCCAGAAGAGAATGAGGACCCCGGACTAAGGATCCGGGTCCCGGTTATAAAATGTCACAGATAATGCGTATTTATACATCTAGGTCGAATAGGAAACGGCATCAAAGTCTGTGACGTTGATAGTTAAGACGACTAATAGGAAGCGAAATGGATAGTCAGGACAACCAATAATAAACAACATTGGAGCACGTGACATTGATATGTAGGTCGACCATAAAATTGACCAATAATTCTCTTAGGATATTAGATGAATATCCTAACAGAGTAGAAATTCGTTCAGAATAAAAAAAAACAGTCTTGCATTATTTGTAACTCTCGCTATGAGTTATTATAGTGACAATGAATATTCACTCTAATGCTTGCTGTTTTATACAACTGCAATCAAACCAATACAAGTGTAATTGAATGCTTCATATCATACTTTAGAGATGTTGGTGTCTCAGGTGTTTTCTTTTTCTTCTAATTACTAGTAGGTATGTTAAACATATATATACATTATTGATTTTTGTGCTTTCAATCTTTAGGATGATTATCATGCAGCTTTAACTCGTTTACATGCTACGCTAGAGTCAGCATTTCGTTTTAATATGAATATTAAGTTTGAAGTATTCATTCATAAAGTGGATTGTTTATCTGATGATCAAAAAATGGATATACAACGTGATATTACACAACATGTAACTAGTGTTTTAGAAGATTTATTATGTGAACAACCATCAAATGCTGGAATAAGTATAGGGTAAGTAAATAGAAAGAAAAAAAATGTTTTTTTCCTGTCGATCTCTCTTTGAGACAATTGAGTAAACAATGTTGTTGTTAGGAAAAGGGTACTAGGTAAGGAGGGGAAATTAATGGATGAATTAGTGAGTCTTGATTAGTTGTGACATGTGCTGCGTATGCCTAACAACCGGTTGCCGCGACGAATTATGTTTTGTGGTGTAGGAGTAGGTTAGAAGAAAGCTAGAGGTGACCAGATTGAAACATGGCAGAAATACATGAAGTCATTGACGAGTGGACTGAGTCATGTCGGTAATTGTCGACTACCTGTTTGGGATCCGCGAGATGATAATATTCGGTGGTTAGAGACCCTGAATGACATGGCTCAAAACCGTTTGCGATGGCGCCGGTGTTCTCTCAAATCCTAATCTTCTGGATTCTTCAACACCTCTAGTTTTGACTTTCTAAACTTTTCTCACTCAATCATATTTCTTGAATAATATCTTCTAATCCTAACGTCTCCGACTACTTCCAATACCTTTACTACCTCTACTACTATTATTGGATTTGAATTGACAATTACATCTCTGTGCTGATGTGGTATGGGAACATGAACTGATGTACTTATGTACAAAGTTCTACCTTGCATCTGACTGACTGACTAATGACAAAATCAAAATGTGTTAAATTATAGTTCAAGAGTTATGTTTGACGAATAGGTGAAGTAATCTAAAATGATTCAGTTCTGTCTTTAGACATAGATGGTGTATCGGAATAAAAAAAGAAAAGCAATCAATAACGGGGCAGCTCAACAATACAGTTCATTGTGATTGGTTGTTTGAATTTTCCCATTGATCATTGGAATTGTGCAATTGATCAGTAGGCTCTTTGTGCATATGTGCATCCTGCACGAATTACCTTTTAGATGACAAGCATTATTATTATTATTTCTAACTTGTATTGTTGAGGTAAATAGTGAATAGCAGTGGAATTCAGAATGCGCGTTTCGTCCTAATTCAAGCAAGTGGCATTGAGTTCGAGTCCCGGTGTGAACAAATCTAAGGTGGCAGGTACATCCGACTGACAAGTTGCAAGTAGTTAGAAACGCACATCCTGGATTTCACTGCTAGCTAATATATCTAACTCAGTAGTGCAAGTTAGGGAGTATATGTTCTTCGTCAATTTATGAAAAAAAAAATGAAATTCAGAGCTTTTGATATGATTCTGAATTGAACTTGATCTACTAAATATTTGGTAATCATTTTAGTTGATTAATAATTACATGATATTAAATTAATTAGGGCTTTATTGTAAAAATCATAGAGTTAATAAATTTTGAAAAAAAAATTTCATTCATATTTATCAGAGAGCTTTTTCATGCCAAGTGGGTGATATATATATATATATATATATATATATATATATATATATATATATACTGATAAAAATCTCACCTCATCAATCATGTTCACTTATCATTTGATTGTTTGCTGATTTTTTCCAATTATATATATCAGTAGTCTCTTAACAAAACTCACCTTCCAATCAATTAATCAATTAACAACATAGGTTTTCGTACGTACGTACATCACTTCAAGTTGTCATACCACATTAGCACAGAGATATAATTGTCATTTCAAATCCAATAGTAGTAGAGGTAGTAAAGGTATTAGCAGTATTCGGAAAGATTAGGATTAGAAGATATTATTCAAGAAGTATAATTCAGTAAGATAAATTTAGAAAGGGAAGGATAGAGGTGATCAGGAAATCAGAAGATTAGGATTTGAGAGAGCTCAAAGAATGGATGCACTTGCGCCATGGCAAACGATTTTGAGCCATATCGTTCAAGGTCTCTAACCATTGGTGACTTTCGTCTCGCGGACCCCAAACAGGTAGTCTACATCTAGCAACATGACTTGGTCCACTTGTCAATGACTTTATGCATTTCTGCCATGTTTTGGTTTGACCTCCCCTAACTTTCTTCCAATCTATTCCTACACTGCAAAATATTGTTCGACGAGGCAGTCGGTGGTTAGGCATTCGTAACACATATCCCAACCACCTCAACTGATTAAGTTTTATTACTTCATCTATTGACCTGTCATCCTTACCTATCACCCATTTCCTAACGACAGCATTGCTTACTCAGTTGTCCCATGATACACAAGCAATGCTTTGGAGACACCTATAATCGAAAACTAACAACCTACGATTGTCTTCTACTCTGACTGGCCATGTTTCTGTATAGTAGAACGTAGCGAACTACTGCTCAATACACTCGTTTTTGAGTCAGCAAAAGGGATATCTCGCCTATGCCATAATTGATGTAGGTCGGAAAAAGCCGATCAAAGCCTTCTAACCATGCAGTTGACAAAAACAAGTCATTTAACAAGTACTTGTAACAAGCCTACAATAAAAAGTAAAATGTTTTTGAAATAATTTATCTAATTGACAATATAAAATGCATGAAAGTGGATCTCTTCACTTTACTTTTGTTTTTCTTTTCTTTTTCTCTAACAAAATTCAATTAGATTTCATTTAACTACAATATATGATCATTCAATTTTTGAAGCATTCAGTAAAGTAGTACAAAAGTTAATACCTTATTTAGAAGCATTTGAACATTTGTTAAATATATTTATTACAGTAAGTAATAACATATGTTCAATACATCATTTGTTTTGTATTTTTTTTTTGGTCATGAATTTTATTTAATGCTTGAGCTATATATGTAGACTTGAAGAAATTTGATCGGTTGTCATTTGTGTATACATTAACATTGGTCTCAGTGAATTGATTCACTCTACAATACAACATTTAGCTTTTCTATACGCTTCAAAAAAAGAAAAAAGCTTTTCTATAAATAGTAACTCGTTAAAAAATTTTTTCATTTAGTCACGTACTTGATTACTACTACACATAGGTTGTTGTAGTTTTTTCGGATCTAAAGGCCAACGGTTGTACTACTACTCTAAATACGAACGATTCTCGTGAATTCAATTCACCACGCATAACACTTAACAGCTAACACTATAAAAAAGACTCTATGCAAGCAACTTTATATTCAACGACAAGAAAGACTATAAAAACTAACAAGATGTTATAGTTCTCTATCTCTTTATTACAACCCAGCTATTCCTTCTACTAATGCTTAGTATTGTCGGACACCAATCCACTCGACAAGTCCTCAAATCAGAACACGATTATTGAACAGGAAAAAAGAGATTATATTCCAAATAGCCAGGTTACATGGAAGTGTAAGAAGTTCCAAAGGAAATGGACGTTAGTATATATTTATGAGTTTTCCTTACACGAGAAGCTTCTAGAATGTTCGTTCGCTCAGTTATGGGCTAGCGCTGATTGGATACGAAAAAGCCAATCAGTGTGCAGCAACGCAATCATGTTTTTTATTTCCAATCTATATCCCACTAACACAAGATATGACGGATAACTTTCAAGCATACAGGAAATTAAATTAGAAGAAAAACATGGGCTAGCAGTTATTGTTTCTTAAGATGATTTCATCTCTTTTATTGGAATTAGATCTTTTTATGATTTTCGAAGCACATTAGAGTGCTGAAACTAAAACTATAAATAGTTGCTGGTAAGCCCCTTTGAAATATTTAGTAACTAAGATTCAGTCTTGCCTCAGATAAATCGTTAATTTCAAAACTAGTAAAAGCTCTGTCGGACTGCATCTCCCCTTTTTTTTTTACAAAAAGCCGAACATTTATACATAGTGATTGTTGTAGATTTTAACTCGCTTGTAGATATTCCAAACCATAGTAAAACAGACTCCTCAGTGGGTTTTATGCTGTCCCAATTCAATGAATGGACAATGGAAACTGGCTGCCAGAGCTATGCTCAGACAACCATTTATTCTTGTCAAGCACCAACTTTTTAAGCGCATTGAGGAACATTGTGTGACATGGAAACCTCCAGGATTGACTCAGCGATGAGTGCAAATAGACATTATCACCATCAGTGATCGTTGAAGTAGCTTGATTGAAAATTGTCGCTCATTTCGTAATAACATGTTTAAACTTTGAATGTTTATCGACTGAGATGGTTAGGATATAGGATTATGTATACGCAGACGGATTTATGTTTGTCAGGTTTTACGCTGTTTCATTCGTTGCATAAATAATGTGTTATATTTATTCACTACTCTTCATGGTATTACTATTTTCAATTAGAGTTATGGAGATTAGTGTGTGACTAGTGGAGTTCAGCTCTGTCGGGTGTAGGCAGCAACTACCAAAGACAAATGCGTGAGGTCGCGCAAAATCTGTAGATTGATCAGAGTTAGACGTTAACACCGTTGGATGCCATCCCAGTTGTTCAGAGGTTAGGCGTTCGTGCGCAAGGCCGAAGGTACTGGGTTTGAATCCTGTGAGGTGCAGAATTCGTGAATCCGCACTGCCACTGATGAGTAGTCCCATACCAGGACGAAGCGCCCATCCAGTACTTCCAGGTTTCTAATGGTGGTCTAATAATGGTTGGTTGATAATTTCAATGTGCAAAAAACTTACTTAGTTAGAGTAAATGAACTGATAGTTAGTCTATTTTATTCATATGTAGTTTGTAATGAAATGATAACTCCTGTATACAATATATCACGTACATTTATGGTAATTACAATGAAACACCTTCCTAATATATGCTTTAGTCTTTCTTAGTTATATTTACTGGTCTATTCATGACTACCAGAATATGGTAGTATGGTTTCAGACAAGATCTGTGTATTTGCATAGTATTACTTATTTACTTACGCCTGTTACCCCCAATGGAGCATAGGCACCTCACCAGTTTTCTCCAACCAACTCTGTCCTGCGCTTCTTTTTCCAGTTCTGTCCAATTTTCGTTCATTCCTCTCATATCTTTCTCTATTTTTCGGCGTAATGTGTTCCTTGGCCTTCCTCTTTTCCTTTTGCTTTGAGGGTTCCATGTGAGGGCTTGTCTCGTGACGCAGCTGGGTGCTTTCTGCGATGTGTGTCCTTTCCACTTCCACCGCTTCTTCCTCATTTTCTCCTCCAATGGAATCTGGTTTTTTCTATCCCACAGTTCGTTGTTGCTGATGGTGTCTGGCCAACGAATCCGAAGTATTTTGCGTAGAAAACTGTTAATAAATACTTGTATCTTGTGGATGATGACTTTCGTAGTTCTCCAAGTTTCCGCTCCATACAGTAGAACTGTCTTCACAATGTGTATTGAAAATCATGATTTTGGTTTTGGTTGAAAGTTGTTTGGTGTTCCAGATATTTTTCAATTGTAGAAATGCAGTCCTTGCTTTGCCAATCCGTACCCTCACATCTGCATCGGATCCACCTTTCTCGTCGATGATGCTGCCCAGATATGTAAAGAGGTGTTAACGTCCTCCAAGGCATCTCCATCAAGAGTGATTTGGTTGGTGCATGTTGTGTTGCATCGGAGAATTTCGCTTTTTTCTTTATGTATGTTGAGATCTACTGCTGCAGAGGCTGCTGCTACACTGGTCGTCTTCTCTTGCATTTGTTGTTGCGTGTGCGATAGAAGAGCCAAGTCATCTGCGAAGTTCAGATCGTCCAGCTGCGTCCTAGCTTCCCTCCAGATGCTGTCTTCATAGTATACATATGCTATATTTCACCTAAAAAATTCCTCTTTTTTGTTAAATATTATAGTCATACATAGTTTTTCATTGTAAAGTGAAATACTTAGCAGTAATAATAATACTAATATCAAGTGTGTATTCACGTCATGCAGATACTTTTCAGTTTTGTAATTTCTCCTTCATTATCGATTTATGATTTCTATTTTTTTTTTCTCATAGAATTCAATGGTAGACAAAGCATTTTTATTTGATGTTACTAGTAAAATATATTTAGCCACTGATTCGAATGCTGTCGATATGCAAACTTATGAATTATGCTGTGATATGATTGATGTAGTTGTCGATGTAGCAGCAATCTATACGTAAGCTTTAATAATATTAATGATATATATATATATATACACTATCGGTGTAATTAAAAATGACCTAATTCCTGATTTTTTTTTAATAGTAAGCTTGTTAATAAATAAGTTAATTTATGTTCATTGGTTATTTTTTTTTCAAAAAAATTTCATTCATATTAGAGAAAGAGAGAGATATAAAGTGTCTAGACTAATCAAGTAAAATCTGTAATGAATTTGTCGTTCATTTAATATCTTACTTGTTTTAGAAGTTCAGTGCAATAAATCGAATATGTGTTGTGACCAGTGTGAGAAAGGTACATAAAAGTTGTTCAATATCACATGTTATCAGCAGTCACAGAGACCACAGTATGTTGTCGAAACTTTTAAAAACAGTCGAATTATTTGTTAGTGTTTGTTTAAGTTGCCTTCATTCTATTGAGCTTCGTACAGGATAAGTCGTTGAGCATCTATCAGTTTAGTATATTGTTATAATTCTCTTTTAGTAGAATCCAGCTATTGTTAATGCTTAGTATTCTTGGACAACGATCCACTCGACAAGTCCGCAAATCAGAACATGGTTGAACATGGAAGAGATTATATATTCCAAATAGCAAGGTTAAATGGAAATAAGAAGCTGAAGCGAAGGCAGAATAGGGACAACCTCAGTATCCTTATAGTTTTCTTACATGAAAAGCTTATAGAATGTTGTCGAAGTATCAACTAGCGCTGATTGGATACGGAAGAGCCAATCAGCATGCAGCAACGCAATCATGCTTTAATCCCATCTATGTCCCGCTAACATGCTTGAACTCCACTAATTTTGCTTAACTTTTTAATGTTTGTCTATCGTAGATAATACTGTCTTTTTTAAGGCTGTCTGAACGTCATGTCAGATGGTGATATGGTCTACTTGCACTCATCGTTGATGTGGTTTCCGTTTCAAACGATGTTCTTCCTTATGCTTAAAGTTTAGTACTGGCTAAGAATAAACGGTTGTCTGAACGTACCTGTAGCAGTGTAAAACCCACTGACGAGTTTCTTTCAAATTAGTTTGGAATACCTACATGCGAGTTAAAATCTGCTACAATTATTACTTCTGCCAGGGGTTTTGATTTTCGTCGGACAGCCGAAGGGTTTCCGTAAATCTCATTTCATGTTTTATTCGAGCTTCTGTCATTTGGAAACTCCGCCAGTAGAACCGTTGGGGCTACTACCGGTTCCAAGCCCGGATAAAAAGTAGGAGGGTTGGGCATGAGGTTGGCGACCCCATCCCACCAAAAAAACGCTAACTAGAAAAAAAAATAAATCAAACCTGTCATTTGGAGTATAGACAGAAACAAAAACGCTGGTCTTCATCTTTCAGTGCACAAACATCTAATCCAAAATTCACAGAACTCTTTATGCGAGCGCAAAGGGAAAACGTTTGTTTTCTTGAAAATTTTGATGGGATAGTACATTAAAGGTCAAGTAATATGAAATTTTTGCGGTATAGATTTTCATTACACTCCTGATACATCATGTAAGAATATATCGTTTCTGTCATGTTCATTTAGCTGAGACGTTTGACTTCATCTATTGCTTTTATTGACTCTATCCAATGCCTTATGGCAGTTTATCACCATAATGTAAATTCAACAAGTGCACCAGTTCTATACTTCTTAGTGAAAGTCAGATGATTGGTATTATTAGGATTCAATAGTCCTTGCTTGCTAACCAATGAATTCTGTGCCTGAAGTTACTTCATTATTATTCCGTTAAGTTTATCCTAAAAAAGTGTTTTTTGTTTTCAGCCCACAATCTAATTTTGTTGATCCTCCTGTCTCTGAACAAACTGGGGCAACAATTATCTTAAACAATGATCGAGCATTATATCTTCGTGGTGTCAATCAATATATGGCTTTAGCTTGTTTGATGTATGAAGAATCTTTAGAGAAAATGGGTAAATGAATATTATGTTTTTTTTCTATTTTTCAGTTTATTATTTTTTGAAAACGTTAATTTTAGTGTAAATACTTTTATAACGCTGCTACGTATAGCTATTCAGTCCTAGCGGTGTCCAATTCAAATGTCCCAATACGACCCAAAATGCTATTTCCAAATCTCCTAGATATCAGAACGCAACACCGTGGGATGGAGTTGTTTATTGGGTGGAATACAGAAGAGAGGTAGGCAGGAATTGGATTTCGAATCATGAAGTCTTACAGATAGTGCGTATTTATACATTAAGGTCGAATAGGAAAGAGTCTGTGACATTGACAGTTTAGGACGGCCAATGGGAACGAACATTTGAAATGACATTGACAGTCCGGATGATTAATCAGAGACAACATTGAAGTATTTGACTTTGACAGTTAAAACGACCATAATTTCGACCAATAGGATTATACTTCCAAAAATAGTACTCTTAGGATATTTGGTGAATATCCTAACAAATACAACCACAAATGACAATGATTGGTTTGTATTCACAGATAGCAAGTGTGTCCATTAGAACTAGGATTTATTTAGTCAGCAGTTCAGTGTTCATAAATGCCTCTGGTACGTCCATGTGTGTGGGGATAGTTTGCTCTTCTCCGAATACATACGGTCACCGCCTTCTCACAGTTAGGAGATGTCTTACTCGACTACCTCAGATGTTTCGGAGATTCTTCAAACATTGTAAATACATACTTAATGAGAAAATATGCCTGGTATTGATAAGCAATAGGCATTTTTAAAGTCGTGGATAGTGGCTAGCACTGGAATCCAGAACGCGAGTTTAATCCTAGTTGAGACTCGTCAACTGAATAGGCCTGCATCTTGGAGTTGATGTTCACTCCAAGATTCGTACCCAGTGTACCTTAAGTCCTAAACGCCATCGCGTTATCCACTTAGCTACTGAGTCAAGCCAATCACTAAGTTGTGCAATGGGGTGAAAATTAACTCTTTTTTATTGGTTTTCGAGTCTTACCACTGATGTTTAAGATTGTCATTAATCATCAGGCTCTTTTGGCGTCTACACATTCTGTGTGAATTGTCTTGATATTACGATGGCGTTTGAAGCTAGGAGTACTTAGTTAGATTAGTCCTAAGGTAGACATCAACTCTGAGATGCAGGCACATCTGGCTAACAAGTCCCAAATAGGATGAAACGCGCCTCCTAGACCCCAAAGTTAGCCAGTATCTACTTTTACTAATAACGCTTGTTATCTAAGAGGCTATATGAAGGCCAAACGAGACTGATCAATTGTGATCCTAAACATCAATATGAAGCTTCAAACAACCAATACAAATGAGTAGGTTGATCGATACACTGTCTAATAAGTAGTATACACTATCCTTCCTAGCATTTTGTTTGAGTACACCTGTAAATCAATAGACTTAACTTATTTTTGTAACTGTGACGTGGTAACATCCGATTTTTTTGGAAATTAAGAATTAATAGGTGGCTTGTAGTCCTTTCAATATGATACTATACAACTTTCCATGTTCAATAAACTATTTCAATTTCTCAAATTAACTCATTTTAATTGATCTATATATAGGTTTGATAGAATTCAATTTCTGTGTTATTAAAAATGCATTACAACAAATGCTTGAATTAAATCAACAACATGCAAAACGTGAATTAGCTGCTTTATTAATGCAACAACCATCATCAGATGATCCTATACCAGAAGATGAAGAACCAGTAAATGAACTTGATTCTAATGGAAAAGGTGACGATGACGATGATGATGATGATGAACAGGAAGTTAGTTAGTGATGAAGAACCAGAATAATATGGGAATGGAGATGTAAGAAGAGAATAATAATTATAATAGTAGAATCTTGTCATGTACATATAGTCATTACATCACTATGATTTTTATTACATCTATCTATCAAAGATTACTTTTCACCCAATCTTGTATACATACATATGTAAATGAATTTGTGTGTATGCATTAAAACTTGTAAACTCCAGTGGCATTCTTCTTCTTCTTCTTCTTCTTCTTACATGAATTTTTTTGTTCATTTTATTTTCTCATTTATAGTTGTCATATTGTTTTTCTGAAATTAATTTTGCAAAATCTATTTTTACTAATCATTAATCTATCTGAATTAAACAAGAATTTGATATTTTTTGCTATGTATGCTACTTCATTGAAATTATTTCTGATGGTCAAAGAAAGAAGGGTTATTTATTATACAGACAAGTTAAAAAGTAATAAGTTATTGTGAATACCATTTAATGTGTGTCTTAATATCTTTGATTTGAATCGAGCATGGAAAATGTTTTTATTAATCGGAGTCAGTTGAAATTCGTGATGATATTGACAATGAATATGAATATTACTAATGCTGTGCATACAACTGTGATCAAACAAATACGTCACACTGAAGAGAAACTGCGTTTATCATTCTTTTAAACATAAAGACACATTAAGTTGTTTGGAAGTTAACATGCCAGACATTTTACATAGTAATTCTAGGTATAAGTGTCAGACATCTTTTAATAAGAAAGAGCACATGCGTAGCACTATTTATGATCTAGTAATTCTTTTCATTACTGAAGATGTCTTGCATAGAAAATGATCAGTTTTCTATTTGTGGACGTTGCAGTAGTCTTGCAAAACTGTAGCGAAATGTTTGTGTTTCAGTCTTTCTTATATTGGATTGATTACATTCCTGAAGTTTCAAGCTGAACACGGTGTCATAAATATTGAAATCCCGAAGTGAAGTGCATTTTATACACCCTCATAACTTATTAAACATTCGGTTTCCAAGGATAGTGCCCAACTCTGAAGTAAAACCCATTCTTCTTCCGTTATAAGTAATGAGCAATATACTCAGTCAGTCAGTTGCAACGTAGAACTTCGTACGTATGTACATAAGTTCATGTTGCCATACCACATTAGCACAGAGACGCACATGTCAAATCAAATCCCATAGTGATACAGATAGTAGAGGTATTAATGGTCCAGGAACTCGACTATTGTCGGACGTCTAAATGTGTGCCTGTGTTCCAGGGCCTGTCGTAGTGTGAAGGTGTGGTCTATACAACCACGTCCAGGTCGAAAACCAGCCTGGTTTTCTCGAGTCTGCTCTTCACGAGCTCTAGTTAGACGTCTAAGTATAATGGAGCAATATACTGCCTATCAACAATTCGAAAGGTTCGTCGTCTCTCTTTATTTTATTACGTGTAGACAAAACATTTGTACGATTGCACTAGCACCAATCATCTGTTGTTTACAGTCAACAGATTCAGCTACTTATTGAATAAGTTTATCACGTGTCTTCCTCTTTTTTGACGTAAGTAGATTACAAACTAGGCTTGACTGTGAGCTAAATTTTGATTAACAATCGCAGTGTCAGAATTCGACTAAGATGGATTTCAGGAAATCTGTAATGCACAATGAACTTGGCTGAAGGTTCATAAGCCGTCCTGGGTTTGGTTTACACATATGGTTCAGATTAAATTAAGTTTGTAACTTTCTCAACTTATTATACAAAAAGGTACTTAGATAATCGGAAAGTGTTTGTAATTTGGTTGGATCTATTGCAATTACAGTGTTTAGATAGTCGCCTTGAGCTCTGTGAGAATGTACTTCTACAAAGCAAGTCTTTCCAGTAAACGCAGCTGGCACTCACCAACTGTTTGTGCGCTATCCAATTAACTATTTGAGAATCCTAAATTAACGAGTGCTTGACATAAGATCCATACATAAGACTACTATCAGCACCATGTCCATACTAAGTAGGATGGAACAGAACTCAAGCTTACCATCAAGTAGTTGAAACTTTGACAGGTTAACAACCGAGCCATCGCATCGCGTGTGTACATATGATGGATGATGAGTTAATAGTGAGTATCGAATAAGCCGAATCATACAGAAGTCAAGACAAACGGAATTGATGGTACTTAAATCCACCCAACTGCTCTCACTTTCAGTCATTCGGACAGAAAATACCAATAATCTTATAGCCAGGCATGAATTACTAACGGCATATGAATAAAGGTCTTGAAGTCAAAGCTGAGTATATGATATGCAAACTTACTTAGTACCTCCGCCGAAGGTCTCAGTTAAAGGTTGCAGAATTGATATTATCTAGTTAAGAGTCCCTAATGGAATTTTCCCAGAGAAGATACCACTATTTCTCTCATCTTAGCTAGTTACAGATGGTTAGGACTCATAGTGAGAAACAGGGGATTTCACTGCTGTCAAGTTCATACATTTTCCCACAACTGAGACAAACAGTTACTATGTTTAACATGATGATGGTATCAAAACCGCAGTCTCCAGTTAATTGACAGGAAATATGCATCAATCTTTTTGTAGCCACCTTCCAAGTCGTACACGGCAGAACACATGCTGGTGTTGCTAAAACACCACTACTTATTATGAAAACTTTCAAAGAGTGCTAATCATTTCCTAAGAAATTTGAATAATTACACCAGGTTGCAGAACGTAAGAACTAACTGACATAACAATTTAAGTAAAGGATGGAAGGTCAATAGATGAAGTAATGAAACTTCATCAGTTGAGGTGATTGAGACATGTGTTACGTCTGCCTAACCACCGACTGACTCGTCAATTTATATTTTTCGGTGCAGGAATAGGTTGGAAGAAAGCTAGGGGAGGTCACACCAAAACATTGCACAAATCGATGAAGTCACTGACAAGTGGACCGAGTCATGTTGGTAGGTGTCGACTACCTGTTTGGGGCTCGCGAGATGATAGTAACCCATGGTTAGAGACCCTGAATAACATGGCTCAAAACCGTTTGCAATGGTGCAGGTGCATTTACTCTGTGTCCTATTAAAATTCTAAACTCCGAAATTCCTCAACATCTCTTTCTCTTTCTAAATTTACTTCACTGAATTATACTTCTTTAACATCTTCGAACCCTAATCTCTCCGACTACTTCTAAAACTTTTACTACCCCTACTACTATGGGGTTTGAATTGACAATTATATCTGTGTGCTAATGTGGTATGGAAACTCGAATTGCTGTGCTTACGTGCAAAGCTCTAGGTTGCTATTGATGCTGATGAAGTTAAGGATCCAGCAAATCAGATATTCAAGCGCTTACCTTGACCTGGAAACTTTTTAAAGGTTACATCTATTGCTATCCATTTTAGAGGGAAGTGGTTGGGATAATATAGTTCTCCAACTTGCCTACACACAGTGACAGGCGCAAGATAATCATCTGGAAGCCAATGCAGAACCAATACAGACCTGTTGGTATCAAAAAAAGCCACTAACGCGCGTAAGTGAGGGCAATTAGGCTTCACAATGTTTACAAGGATTCCTACGATGCTTCATGGCTCAGAATGCTTATGGAAACGTGGATGCTTTCAGTTTTAATTATATATCTAGGATTGCTGCTGTGGGAGTACTGATTCGGAACCAAGAAGGTTAACCATTATTGAAGAGGATTCGTACTTTTACAACTTATAGTGAAAACACCTCCAGGAAAACAGTAACTATAATGCACCCACAATATCAAATAATACCCTTGGTTAAGGTTTTGGATTGTTGTCAGCCTATGGCACTTACTTTTCGTCATAATAAATTGTGCGTGAAGTTTAATTTGGCTGTCATATGCTATATACCCGTTGATCAAACAGACTGTATATTAGTTTTATACGTACAGACAAACCACGCTTATGTTTAGTTAAATACATATCATATGCAGCTGTACTGTTAAAGTAGAACAGAGAACTGACCACTTATAAAAACCCTTTATTCAAAATACATCAACGTAACCTCCTAGCTTCTCTCTCTGTTTCCAACAGGGTTAAAATATCACCTTCGCGAATAGGACCTTTCACGTTCCTTATGATTGTCCGATTAGTATCATCCAGGAATTCCACACGAACCTGTGTACATTGGCCCTGGGACCCAGTTCTGCCAACCACCGCTTTTACCTGCACCATAAATTAGACAAAACTACATAAAAACCCACCCTTGCAAGTTTTGTCTGAACAGCAGCCTTTTCCATGTTCTCTATTTAAATGTGTAACGACCGACAGCGTGAAGCTCAACAAATATTCAATAAACAATAAGCCCAGATATTAACTACAAGGCTTAGAATGGCTCTTAGAGAGATGTGAAGAAGTGAATATTCGTCTATTATATTAGATCTCATACTGACTTACTTGCTTACGCCTGTTACCACCAATGGAGCATAGGCCGCCCACCAGTTTTCCCCAACCAACTCTGTCCTGCGCTTCTTTTTCCAGTTCTGTCCAATTTTTGTTCATTCTTCCCATATCTTTCTTTATTTTTCGGCGTAATGTGTTCCTCGGCCTTCCTCTTTTCCTTTTACCCTAAGGGTTCCATGTGAGGGCTTGTCTTGTGACGCAGTTAAGTGCTTTTCTCAGTGTGTCCTTTCCTGATTTCCTCCTCCACTGGAATCTGGTTTGTTCTATCCTACAGTAGGTTTTTGCTGTTAGTGTGTGGCTAACAGATCCGAAGTACCTCACTTAGGCAACTGTCAATGAATACTTGTATCTTGTGGATATTGGCTTTCATAGTTCTCCAAGTTTTCACCCCATACAACAGAACCGTCTTGATATTTGTATTGAAGATCCTGATTTTGGTTTTGGTTGAAAGTTGTTTGGAGTTCCAGATATTTTTCAACTGTAGAAATGAAGTCCTTGCTTTGCCGATTCGCTCTCTTACATCTGCATCGAATCCACCTTTCTCGTCGATGATGCTGCCCAGATATGTAAAGGTGTTAATGTCCTCCAAGGTATCCCCATCAAGAGTGATTTGGTTGGTGCATGTTGTGTTGCATCGGAGAATTTTGCTTTTACCTTTATGTATGTTGAGACCTACTGCTGCAGAGGCTGCTACACTGGTTTTCTTCTCTTGCACTTGTTGCATGTGCGATAGAAGAGCCAGATCATCTGCGAAATCCAGATCGTCCAGTTGCATCCTAGATGTTCATTGGATACCGTGCTTCCCTGCAGTTGTTGACATCTTCATAATCTAGTCGATCACCACGAGAAAGAGAAAGGATGACGGTAAGCAACCTTGCCTCACACCGGTCTTCACCTCAAAAGAGTCTGTTAGCTGTCCTTCGTGTACGATTTTGCAGTTGAATCCATCATAAGAATTCCGTATGATGTTGACTATTTTCTCAGGCACATCGTAGTGTCGAAGAAGCCTCCACAGTGCTTTCCTATACACGCTATCAAATGCTTTCTCGTAGTCGATGAAGTTGATGTAGAGTGGTGAGTTCCATTCTATTGATTGCTCCACAATGATCCGTAATGTTGCAATTTGGTCAGTACACGATCGATCCTTACGAAATCCGGCCTGTTGATCTCGAAGTTGGGCGTCTACGAAGTCCTTCATTCTGTTTAACAATACCCTGTTGAAGACTTTGCCTGGTATTGAAAGAAGAGTGATGCCTCTGTAGTTATCACACTTGCTGAGATCGCCTTTCTTTGGTATTTTGATCAGGTGTCCTTCTTTCCAATCTGATGGTACTTGTTCCTCATCCCAAATCTTCTTGAAGAGGTTGTGGAATATTTTCACGGTTGCTTCCACATCTGCTTTGATTGCCTCTGTTGGAATGTTGTCTGGTCCTGCTGATTTGTCTGATGGCCATGCTGATCTCCTTAATTGTAGTTGCGCTAATATTAATTGGGAGGTCTGTGGATGCTGCTTCGATGTTGGATGGGTTCGGTGGAACTGGTCGATTCAAGAGTTCCTTAAAGTGCTCTACCCACCTATTTCGCTGTTCTTCAGTGTTGCTTTTCACTAGTCGTTCTGGTTTACGATAGTTTCCGGCGAGCTTCTTTGTTGTATCGTACAATTGTCTCATGTTTCCTTCTCTTGCAGCGTTTTCCGCCGTCATTGCTAGATCTTCCACATATTTTCGTTTGTCAGCTCTGATGCTCTTCTTCACTTCCATGTTTGCTTCTGTGTATGCAGCTTGTGCCGTAACTTTCTCTGCTCTTGTTCGGCTGACATTGATTGCTGCCTTCTTGTTCCTCCTTTCTTCAATTGTTGCAAGAATACCAACAAAGATCCATTCCTTATGATGGTACTTCCTGTGACCAAGGACTTCCTGACACGTTGAAGTGATTGCCTCTTTGATCACTTCCCAATTGTTCTCCAATGTCGCTTCCTCTCCATTGAGTATATCGTGTAGGGCTCGGAACCTGTAGGCGAGGGCTATCTTGAATTCGTTGAGTTTTAAGGTATCCTGAAGAAAGGCTGTATTAAACTTCTGTGATGTTATCTGCCCTGTTATCCAGTGTTTCTTGAGTTTCAATTTTATTTTAGCGACCAGCAAGTGGTGATCTGAGGCTATATCAGCTCCTCTCTTGGTTCTCACATCCTTCATAGTCCTTCTGAACTTTTTATTGATACAGATATGGTCAATTTGGTTCTGAGTAGTGTGGTCCGGTGAAATCCATGTGGTTTGTGTATGCGTTTGTGTGGGAATATTGTGCCACCGATGACCAGTTTGCTGAAAGCACACAGGTTTGCAAATCTCTCACCGTTTTCGTTCCTTTCTCCCACTCCATTTCGTCCCATGATGTCTTTATATCCAGTATTGTCCATGCCAACCTTGACATTTAGTTCTCGCATAAGAATCGTCAAATACTTTGGTGAGCATCTGTCGGCGACTGACTGCAGCCTTTCGTAGAATTGATCTTTGTCGTCATCATTATAGTCGTAGGTAGGTGCATAGCATTGAATGACGTTCATTGTAATGTCCTCTTTCTTTTTTTTGAAGGATGCTTTAATGATCCTGGGTCCATGAGATTCTACTCCTTGAAGAAAATCAAACCACTGATAGCTCGGGCTTCAACTCATTGGTGCCAAAAGCCTTGGATTTCTATCACACTCTTTTCTTCGTAAAGAGAAGGGTATGAATCTCCTTAATGGACAATGATTGGAAGTTCCTCTGATTCCTTGGTGTAGTCCAAGGAATGTGTGACGTCGCAAATGGTATATTTTATAAGTTCTGAATATTCCCCATGTCGCCCCATTTAGAGAATCTTTATTTCGTTCAGTCTACTGGGGCTCTGTTTGGTTTTTCAGAGGTTTCGTCAAGGTTGAGCTGAGCTGTTTATAAAAAGAATAATAATAAGAATATTTATTCTCAACTAAAAATAAGTTGCATCAGGCATACCAGCTTAAAGGTAAGATCAATCAGTAACTGAGCCACCTTTCACAGTAAATGTGGTGGTATTTTCTAGAGTAATAATAATATTCTTTTTCTCGCATAGCAGTTTCACTCCATTATACAGGCATGAACAATTAGATACTGTAGGTAGGTACCCAGCAACTTAATTAATGCTATTTAGTAATAGGTGTTTAGTTCGTCTATTAAGACATAATTTACTTCACAATTTGGATTGCGATAAATCAATCCATTCAGAAGCTGTTGTTCATTGAATTCCAAGCGACAGCAGTTGTGTGCTCGATTGTTTTGTGATTGCTGGGTGTTTGTAGAATATACTTTCTACGCTTATCAAGACTTCCGATTTGCAGTTTGGGATTCAAGGCAGCTTACTTGGACGCTGGTAATTGTTTCGTTCGCGTTTATCGACTAAGGTGAACTTGCAATAGCTTCAAGCGTACCTAGTGACGAACATAACACCCACTAATCCTGAAATCCCGATTTTAATGAGATATGTCACCGATAACGGTAGAGCAGATATCAACGTAATCAAAGAGAGCTAACGGTTGACATTTTCGTCTCTGATTTCCATGACTGTTTAGAATGCGAAATTTTTCAAATTGTGTTTTCCATCATCTGCCAACTGGATGATTCAATTTTCTCACTCAGAGTTATTTAGTCTATCTTTACACTTGGATTAGATCAGTTGTTATGTTAGCTCTCAATACTTGTGTAACAGATCTAAAGGACTTCAAGTGGCTTAGTGCTGCAGCCAAATGGACTTCAACATCATTTACTCTTAAAGCCTAATTACCCGAAAATTTAAAGTTTGCTAGAATCTTACCCTAGTTTCAGTAAGTTTCAGCAGATCGCTTTTTCAAGTATGTTATCTCGCTATCGATTATGACATGTGGCTTGACAAAATCAAAAGATGATCCCATGAGGCGTATACATAAGGTACTGAGACATTTTGCAACAGATTCAGCAATTCAGACCACAAATCAGTACATCGCACATGTTTTATGAAAGCTGGAGACAGGCTGAGCCATAATAGCGGTCCTTAAATTTTGGTGCAAATATTTGTCACCAAACGTAAGAAATATCAGTTTTTGAAAGAATAAGTAATACAATATACAGCGAGGAAGAGAAGGTCTTTTAAACATTATTTTTGAAATATCACTCATTAACACAGGTAGCGGAACGCTGATATTCAGAACCCTCAAAATACTCCCAGTGTTAATCTACTTCACTATATTAGTTCTGTAGAATCCTTTTGAATGTTTTGTTTTTTGGAAAATCCCTCCATGTTTACATATTTTTGCTATGACATGACGGACTTTTTCTGTTGACATTTTTGGTATTTTATTTGATTCCAATTTGAGATTTTATCATTGTATATTGTTATTCTTTCTATATTTTGTACTTATATTGAAGTTTTTGTGTTTGCTTCTGAACTGTACATATGTTGTTTAAATTTGATATAATATGGCTACCGCCACATTTTTGGACTGATGCAGTGGCCGCTGGACTTAGCGTCACTTATTTGTTACTGTGTCTGATACTCTGCGGAGTAACTGAACCCTGGAAGAAGCACTATTTCCAGGTAATGCTTTGTATTTCCATTTTTTAACTAATACAGACGCTTTCTCCTAGAATTTGTCCTTTTTGAATTGGTTGGGACCCGGAACTGGTAAAAGCGTACAGGAGTGCCTCTATTGGAACCCATTGGATCAGCCACTGTAGAAATACATTTACAGTCTGGAAATATTTCTATCAGCGATTATATCCTGGAATTATCTATTACGATTACAGTTGGATTATTAAGAATTATAAAGAAACATTTGGAATTTTAATCGTTTATCACACTAGACTTTCTTGGAGGAAGAAGTTTGGATTATTTATCATATTCCGAAACTGAACTGTGGAATTACTATAATTTGTATTTGTTACCTTTCTTATTGAACTTCATTTATGATGTCAAGCAGAAAAAAATCACACATGAGGAGGGTGGAAGAGCTCGACGGATCACAGAGCTCTAGGCAAGTCGTTAATGATGAATTTTTTATGGGTAACCCACATGTTATGTCTGATATTTATTATTGTAAGTCACCTTTGGCAGGCATTAAGGAACCAGGATTAAGTGAGAGTTCTAAAGTACCAGAGACCGATCAGATACGAAAGACATCGATAGTAGGTTTAGAACTACCTAAGGTCGAACTTTCATTTTTTGATGGAAGGTCTCGCGACTATTTTAGGTTCATGCGTCAATTCGAAACGTTTATAGAACCCCGAATAAAAGATGACCAAGTTCGTTTATTGTATTTAATTCATTATTGTAAGGGAAAAGCAATAAATGCGATTGAAGGCTGTATTATTATGGATCCACAAGCAGGATATAAGAGAGCTAAGGCCATTTTAAAACAGCTCTTTGGAAAGTCGCATGTAATAGCCCGAGAAACCTTAGAGGATTTATTTAGAACTGGGAATGTAGATTTTAATGATCCTGAATTATTGACGAATTTGGCTATTAAAATGCAGAATGCTGCTTTAACCTTAGAACAGCTAAATTGCACAACGGAACTTAATTCCATGGTTACTTTAGAACGAATAGTCAGGCTCTTACCTCGTCGAATGCAAGCCCAGTGGGCAGAGCTAGTAATCAAGTGGGACGAAGAGGAGAGAGAGCCTAATTTCAATGAATTGACGGAATTTATTATGTCTCGTGCTAAGATAGCTAGTAGTAGGTTTGGAAGATTAGCTTATCAGGTTAAAACAGGAAATAATACGGAAGCTACTAGTGGTCTGCGTGCGAGACATGAGGATTTTTCGTTTCTACCTAAAGCACGCTCGGAAGATAAAAGAGTTGTCAATTATATCACGAAAGCATACGCTGATGAAGGACGAGTATGTGACCGTAACGATGTAAAACCTCTTGATGCGTGTCCTAGTAAGAAGCCGGTTGGTGTAACAGATAAGATGGCTTTTTTAAGTATGGAAAAGAAAGAAAAAGGTGAAAAGTGTAGGCATCAAGATGGATCCGAAGTGTGTGATGATAAAAGCCTCTTAGCTGCTCGAAAAGCCTGGAACGGTTATTTGGATTCGAGTAATCAGAGGTTAATGAGTTCAGTAAATATGAGTAAGGCCCAGGCAGGATTGTCTGAACGGAATAAAGCTTATTTTCGGAACCCTTCAGTTAGGGTAAATTATATAACTGGACCTAGAGTAGATTCTAGGATAAGTGATGGTGGTACAGTAATGGCTAAGAAGCCTAGGAGACAACATGATGCTACTATTACTAAGAAGCCTAAACCTCATGCTCTTTCGGATGCTATGACTAGCCATGGAAATAGTAGCCATCAGAACCTTAGTAGTGACAGTGATAATAAGGAGATAGAAAGTGTCAGCAGTCCACTTATAGTGACTAGTCGATCAACTACATCGAATGAGCCTCCTAAAGTTTTGACGTCATCGGACCTCGTCACGAATGTTAAGTTGATTGAAGATGCACAAGGTTGTGCAACTGTAACTGTTCATATTCCGGTTGACTGTCAGTCGAGTGATGGTGAGAAGAAAGTGTTTGATGGTAACAGCCAGTCTACAGTGTTGTGTGATGACGATGCTATTGATGAGCATATGCCTTGTGTCTCTGAAACGGATGCTAATGCACACCGAATCGACGCGACTTGTCTGACAGAACGGAATCATTTAGACGTTGATAATAAACTGGATGTCACTGATGTGACAAATGAGTTACCGACGATGACGAACACTGATCAAACCTCCTCTGTATAATAATAATAATAATAATAATAATAATAATAATTTATTCTCAAATAACAAACATGTTACAAGAGACATGCCAATTTACAGGCAAGATCAAAATGTTAAGATTAACAACATATTTCTTTTAAAACGGTATACATTTACTGAAACATTTCACAAGATTCATTGTTTTCTTAAAGATGGAATGTTCAATGCGAATAATTGGCGCAAGTTACGAAGGTTGCGTTACGACAATCATCTTATGGACTGAGAAACGATTCATGGTAGAGATAGGTTTGCATATAACAAGAATTGATGCGGTAAATGTACAAAGGTATGGTTGATATTCATCAGCTAATGATTTTACATGTTCTTGGGTAGGGTAACCAAGTCTACTGCAAATATCCAGACTAATATATGAGGAGTGGAATAAGGTTCTGAAAAAAGAGGAATAAAGAAGACGGGACGAGGAGCGGAACAGAAAATACGTTTATAGATAAAACAAAGGTATGTTCACTCAGACTTTTTTAATATCATTACTGTACACCTGCACTTATGTAGGTTAATGAAGACAAATTATTGGTGAGATAACTATTGGGAAGTTAGTCGAAAGAACAGAGGAAATTCAGAAGTACCAAGTTGTTAGTAATAATGTTGATTTACAAAATATAATAAAGAGGCTCAGTGATATAATTTTTTGTTTTATATATTCTTTTTATTTTTGACTCTGAGGCTCAAGAAGTTATGAATGAGCTCTTTTTTAGTATAGTTATCCAGACCAGCTTGTAATAGGATTTCTCGGTAGGAAGTAGAAACCAGTGCAAGGTTACAGACATGAGTTGTAGACGAGGTTAACAAGGAAAAGTAACATCAATATCACTGATTTGTTACATCCTGCCATATAGTAAGGAGCCGTAAGCAAACAAAATGTTCTGCCACACAGACATGGGTAGATTGAGGTTATCGCCCCACCGTCATGAATGCTGGTCAGAAACTCCACCCTCCCTCCTTTTGTGATGTTAGGCTTTCTTACGTTTAATGGTTGATTGTAAATAATGGTCTCTAGTCTACTCTCAATTTTTTTTTGTACACCTTATCGGAATTAACATTCTCTACTAGCTCCATATTACAAGCAATCCAGACAACTTTGCCAGATAATATATCCACATAGCATATCACACTGATTTTAAGTAAACGAATGGTATAATTTGTAAGATGAGTCAGTCAATAGGTAGTTTGGAAATAGGAAGGACAGGGAGCTGGAACGAGGAGAACGAGAAAAAAAGAGTTGAAATAATGTTAAAAATTAATGAGTAAAGCGATAAGTTGGTAAGCAGGCAAGGTGTTTGGATGTTAATGAATTGGTGAAATAAAAATTAGTTAAACTGTTAATACGTAAATAAGAAGATACTCACAATTATACATGGTGTTTGAGTTCCTTGTAATTGACAGTAGTTGATCAGCATCTACAGGCTTGTCAATTTGTCTGTCTACTAGAAATAAAAACTAAAACTGCTATGAAGATATGAAAATAATGATTGGAATTTAAAAGCAGAGAAAAGTCACGGTTAACACCTCAAAGGCGTAACCTATTGCTGTTAGTAGGAGCAGGGGGATTTGTCTACCATTTCATGATACATGTATGGGTGGTAATGAGAACACAATATGGTCATAGTCTATAATTAGTTTCTGAGGTTTATCTAAATATTTGGTGGACCATAAAAGAGTGCCTGGGGAGATGGAAAGATAAATATTGATCCCACGTCATGCTACTTAAAGTCTTCTGGAGACGATGAAATGTCAAAATTGGAGATCCCACCCTTGCATATTATCTATGGGTCAAGAATTTCTGTTGATAAGTTAGCATCACGGACTTCATGGTATCTGCTGATCGGAGCAAGTGGTGGTGGATTGGCGACTCGTCCCCATGAAAGAGAATGTAATCCTTGGATAGGATATGACCAGTTTTACGACGTGTTGTTCATGTTCGTATGGGTTAATTGGGTAAGGTTTATACTACCGTTAGGTCATGCCACGATAGATAGGGGAATCAAGGGCCTGATGGGAAAGTATAGGTACCTAGTTAGCTTGATAGGTCATATCCATGTTGGATGGCGGGTAGGCGTACTGCTGTAAGTCCTACACGTTATTCCGGTGTGGATTAGGGGATAACTGGGAACCCTAAATAAAGTGTCATTAACGCTTGCTCCTTTTGCATGGAGGGATTTTGCGGGCCGGTGTAGAATCCTTTTTGAATGTTTTGTTTTTTGGAAAATCCCTCCATGTTTACATATTTTTGCTATGACATGACGGACTTTTTCTGTTGACATTTTTGGTATTTTATTTGATTCCAATTTGAGATTTTATCATTGTATATTGTTATTCTTTCTATATTTTGTACTTATATTGAAGTTTTTGTGTTTGCTTCTGAACTGTACATATGTTGTTTAAATTTGATATAATATGGCTACCGCCACATTTTTGGACTGATGCAGTGGCCGCTGGACTTAGCGTCACTTATTTGTTACTGTGTCTGATACTCTGCGGAGTAACTGAACCCTGGAAGAAGCACTATTTCCAGGTAATGCTTTGTATTTCCATTTTTTAACTAATACAGACGCTTTCTCCTAGAATTTGTCCTTTTTGAATTGGTTGGGACCCGGAACTGGTAAAAGCGTACAGGAGTGCCTCTATTGGAACCCATTGGATCGGCCACTGTAGACATACATTTACAAGTTCCATCCTGCCATTCTTCTTCAAACCCTGGGTCATTGCATACAACTTTTGATATTAGAAATCTCTGATCACTTTATTATGTTATCTCTCCTTCTGTCGATTTATACATATATAAATCAGGCAGCTATAAATACGAATCTGCAGTTCAAAATGGTTTCAGAGAAAATAAAATTTTCTTCTGTTGATTCGCATTGACTTTATTCAGTGGTAAAGTTGTTAATTTGATTATATTCATCAGATATCTTTCCCTAATATAACCTCGCAAAGTGCTTCTTCATTACCAGAAAATTATCAAATGAGTCTGAACTCCTGTAGATGGAGCTAAAACGAGTACAAAGTCACAATCGAAAATGCTTAACGACTCGCGACTTGTAGCAGTGTCTTAGTTGTACAGTCTACCCTCCAGACTGTTCAATCAATCAATAATCACTTTTGAAATTTGGACCCCAACACAGATGTTGACCAAATAAGACCTCGACCACCACGCTTCTACAAGCTCATCAGGGTTTGTGACGATTTCTTAGTAACCTGAAAAACCATTCGGAACTTCCTTTCATCCTGCAAAACGAACGTGGCAAGATGCTTAAGGGAGATTTACACAACAAGCCTAAATTCCCAGTACTGAACCACCGGTGCTAATGCGACTTCACTAAGAGCAGTCATCAAACATCCAAATAATTCAAAAATTTACAGAAGTTCTGGTGTGGTGGATTTCCTACAGACCAGTCACTTGGCAAACTATGATGAAGGTTTGAAGATATCACCAGATATTTTGATTTTGCCAGTAAACTATTATGCCTCATGCACCACATTGTTATTTGAGAATAGTTATAATTGCCATATTAAATATCCTGGGTACGTCTTTGGGTACAAGCCAAAGATATTTCGAGGGTCTACCATATCACACACGACTCACTTTATTATTCATAAAATAGTTTTCACAAACTGTGTTTCGCCTACTAATATATTAATATATTCATGCTGAGTAAGGAGATTTGACAAACAAAAAGGATTTCGTTGTAGGTTTTATAAGGTCTATCCAAACCAACAACATAACGATTCATTAATTTTGTCTGATCTAACACTGACAAAAATTTTGTTGCATGTCACTTTATATATCCAGTATCTATCCACAGAATTATGCGAGCAAAATTGTATCACATAAGAAAACTCCACAATTTCGTTTGTTTTATTCACCTACATTAGAATATATAAATCAGAGAAATCGACCTGATAAATTGATTTAAACCTCGAACTGAGCAAGTCCTGTAGGTACAAATGAAGCAATATCTAAGACTTGTAGTGGTGTGAGTCGAGGTACGCTATGGACACCACTACAGACCAGTTACGTTCCCGTTACTACGTATAATCCTTCTGTGAGTCAAAGACAGGGAAGAAGCTCGGATCCAGAAATGAGCCTATATTTGTTGGCTATCGTGTGTTATCAAAAGAATACCGAGAACGTTCCAAGGGATACAAGCGAAACTACAACGGGCAGGGTAACCAAGATGGAAAAAACACGAACGAAAGGTTTGTATACAGAGTACGAATAAACAAAGAGTATAGTAAGACAACCACTGGTAAAATTGGTTATAATAATGAGTGTTTTTATTAAACCAGTCAATACAGACTGATGGAGACCTAATGGATTCAAACTTCATTTTCACTAGCTTCCACATCCATGAGCTGTTTTTATAATCCAATCAGATGCATAGATGTTTTTATGCGTGTTCCCACAAATTAAGGTCAGGTCTATAGAACAAGAGGAATGTCGCAAAAGAGAGTTCCAACAAAGCTCTGGACGAAACTAAGTTAGCAGATTATTATGTATGGTTCCTTCTTAGGGGAATAATTTAGATATACTCTGTAGTTTTCCGATAATTTCTAAACCACACAAAATTTAGGTGCAGTTTCTGAAGTCAACGGAAAGATTTTGGTAAAACAGCCAGACGTTGCATTCTTAGGCGCTTTCATCGACGATGAACCAATGCCATCATCGGTTGGTATCGAAGAAAAGCTTAATGGGATAATTTTCCTCTAGAAGACCTGCATTTTACGTCTGTTCTCTGAATTGTTCACACCTTCCAATTACTTTTCTGACAAAGTAATATTCAGGGGATTGTCTTGCGAAGAGTTTAATTCAAGCATGGAATAACTCGTAATAAAAATGAGGTTCGGGGCAAGTTTTTCTTCTCTACAGACAACAAGTATTAAATTCCTAGTTTGACTGAAGCGCGTGCAAAACATTTAGCACAGATATCTTAGGAAGGCATTGTAAGGGACGAGTTTTTGAGTAGGTTATTTTTACTGAACAACAGTGGGGGTCTTCATAGTTCGGTTACGATTTCGCAGAGATGCAAACCAAGAGTAAGGATGCTATCTGATAGAATTTTACTCTATCCAGTTTTCTCAGATTTCTGACGATGTACTAAAAGGCTCGACCAGTTACGTAAACTAGAAACGACTGAGTTCTTAAATAGTAGGAAGCACGGCGAAATTTTACAGTAGGTCATTCATAGTGATTGATGAAGTCAAACAATATTGTATGGCGAAAATTTCAGTTGACTGGCATAAAATAATTATAAAGGTAATAATAATGATACAAACCTGAAGAGTTTTAAGAAGTGGGATTTACGGTCCAGTTATGTTTGCGTTGTTGGGTGAAATCAGGCTGTAAAAGTAAGAATTACTTAAGTATTCAAGACCACTATACACATGCTCTTAGCTCAGAGAGACGAGAAGCTAATAACTTGACAGAAAATAAAAAGATTTCCGAACATAGAACCTGCTACCTCACTAAGCAGTTCAGTTTAATTCAAAATAAGATTTGTTACGAGTGACGGACTTCCACAACAAAATGAAAACGCACTCAATCAAAAAAGAAAACGAGAAACAAGTCAAATTGATAAATCCAGGCCATGAACACATTAAAACGACTCCACAATCCAAGATGGAGTCAAACAACGTTTCACTTGATTGGAGAATGTCAATGGATGAAGTGCGATAAAGGAAACATAACCGTAAGTAAGCATCAGTGCAAACTCTGTCTCGAATCAGAGAGAGATATTGTTCCTTTGACGGTCACTTTTCGAATCCCACATATCTTTCAATTTTATATCAAGTCCAATTTCATATACCATGCATATAAGAGGGATTTTGTCATCCACATGTACAAACACAGAAGCATGTACAAAAATATTTCAGACGCCGTTTCAGTTTTTCAATCATTGCGGGTAAACGAGGGCGTCGTTCAGAGAACTTGATAACTGCTTGAATATGTATTTTAACTTGATGGACGCGTCGCAGTGGCACCATTCGATGCTTAATCAATTATCTCTAACTGCTGGACTTAAACTTTGTGGTATCTCTACCTATTCTCATAGGTTTCAGCCAATGCCTCAGAGACGATTATGGCAGCTATTTTTTCCTAAAACTATTGTTTCTGTCTCAGTCGTTTATGCTTTCAAATCGTAAATCTTGGTGACTAACAATAAATAAACAATGGTCGCTCTATATGAAAATTATGCCATATTTTTATTTATAATATGCAACTATTTCAACTCTATATAAGTTTTTATCACGTCTCGGAACTTCGCTGCAGTTACCGTCTACTTGATTTGCAACAGTTTTGCTATTTATACACCACTCTGCAAACATTATTTCTTACCAACCAGGCTAGTTAATCTTTGGATTTCAGCCGGAATCCTAAAGAGATAGTAGAGCATTTTTGAAGCTGAAGGTTTCTGTTATTTTAAACGCTTCACACGGTTTATTTTAATTATTTTTATTAAGAATTTTGGTAAGCTCGAAATGTTTCGAAGGTCATTTTCCTTTTAAAACAATTAATTTTCAAGTTTTCAGTGAGGGGGTTGCCTCGGAATGTGTGGATTTTTTATGGTTATTTGAACTTATAAGTCCTACAAATTGGAAAATTCTGAATGTTTTGCGAGTTATTCAGATCTTGTATAGCTCTTAACCACCAAAAATTCTATGCTATTCGAGTGCAAGGGACATGTATGAGTCTATGATTATTCAGAAGTAAGCTAACCTATAAGGCTTCTAACAAATGTTTATTGGTTACAATTTATCGCCATAGTAATAGAGACACCAATTTAAACATTACAAAGTTACGATCATGGACTTAATTCGCTGAATCTCGGATACGAAAATACCCTGGAAAGGTAAATATAGTGCCGAATCATTTTCTCTTTTCACAGACTGAATCGAAATCATCAGAGTCTTAGAACATTGTGCTTATCCTGCCATAGTGGTGATAAACAAAGCTGAAATCTAATCTGACTGTGAACAAATGTACTATCCGAAAAATTCAAATTGAATATGGTATCACTGGTTCTGTGTTCAATCATGGGATGGCTGCAGTTACCTGACATATCGTTACACAATGTGAAACACGTCCATAATAATAAACCATCACTAAATCATAAACGAAACTGAAAAGGTGTTTCATTTATATCAAATGCGACCGGTGGTCAGTACGCCAAATTCTTTAACACTACGGCAACAAGCGACCCAGAAATTGCAATGACATTAGTTCCTAACTGCCAACTCCTCAAACCTAAACACACAATTATTAAAAAGACTTGTATTGGATATTGGATATTTTGAGTTCAGAAATTGTGAAGGCAGTAAAAATCAAGACGGCGTGGTCATTCTGTGACTTCTTATTCTGCGCTTTAAATATATCGACCCAGTCCTAGGTTAGATGTATCCTTTGGAAGCACTAAAATGCAAACCACGGACTGTCACGACTATGCGAATAAGTACAAACAATGGCGCAACTTCAGCGTAGGATCTTACAGACTAGGCGATCACATAATAAATAGTCTACAGTTGTGGAATAGGTCTATGATCCAAGTGGAATAAATGAATCCACTAATATTATCTTAGACATAAAATCCAAAAGATAGCATCTATGCTAGCTGCTACTGACCAGATCTGCTGAGAAACACGTGAAATACAAGCGTGCCTCTTAAAACAATCGACCACCTTTCCTTGAAATTGACCATTGAAGACGAAAACTCACGTGTAGTGACTTTGTAAACACCAATCTAGTCAGCGTCCACAGTTGAACACGACACAGACTTTAACAAGTGATATATAGAGCCAAAACAGAAAATCTTTCCCATTGGCCATAATAATGTTCTAGGCCCATTTTTTGTTTGTCCGGTCACCTACATGTCAAAATCACTGACAAAACTTTTATATGAGGAGATCGTTTGACTACCAATAACGAGGACTCATTCTAACAACTCCGTGTTATTTTTCGCTAACATACAGTTTTGTTTTTCGGTCATCACCCTGGGTTGAGGTTAAAAGGTATCAGGCCGAACTGTTCGGGCCAGTTAACTGTAGTAACCGAAATTTTGTAGTGGTTTTCTTATGTTCGATTAGTATTGTTTAAGAAATTGATGTTTTACATTCTCCAGTGGAAAGGGACACAGATATCACGGGACCGGTCCAGAAAGTGAACAGAAGATTCGGGGTTAGATTTTGCGAAAGTATGCTTCGTCACATGAGACTATCCATAAAGGGGTTCAGTAAATATAACCAGATTATGTTATATAACATAGCCAATCATATGACCTCCACCAAACAATCTTCCTCAAAACTGACCATTACAAACCATAAGGGAATCTTCAGAGAATATCCAAATAAAGTCATTTTTTCTTCGTACGGGTCTGTTTTAGCTGGTAAATTTCCAGAATACTTGGTCACAGTGCCTCCGTTACCAAACTTTTACTAGTTCAAGTTCAAGTTCACCTAATAAAGGCTCTAAGCACTTCTGACACAGAAAAATCAGCAAGACCTGAGAAAACAAATATGAAAATCTTGAAATAAAATCCACACTACCTGGCCACTTCATTGACTATATTACTTGGTTAAAGTGCTTTGCCTACGAACCGGAAATATGCATTAGTCATTGCAGCTCATGAGGCAAGAATAAGACAATTTCGATCAAATTACAGACCTCTAAGCCTCACTTCAGATGAACGGAGTTTACAGATGGTAGAAAATCAGTGGATACAGTCTACTTAGACATTAGCACACCGTTTGATAAGATAATGAGTTATCGGCTCCTCTTAATTTTGGAAAATCTAGAAATTTCCTGACCTGTGCCAAGGTATAGCTGAAGCTATTTACTGTGTTTATATGCACAATCGAGATACAGCCAAATACTTACGGCATTGATCAAGAGTCGATACCTGTTGTCCCATCTTCCTGTGATAATGAGGCAACAGTGAGCCACGATTTTAAGACCACGACCCACCTTTAATGCAGCGACAGGTAAGAGTTTCAGAACCATATGAACATTACGACTAACATACCGGTCTGTTCGCCATAGAATTGACAACTTCAGCGAGATGAAAATTAAAATACTGTTCAAGCTGCAAGTCAGTACATAAAAGGTGACTCGAAATTCTTGGAAAAATTAAAGGAGAAGGCTGCCTGTGTAATTCCATAACTCTGAGGTTTACCATATACAAAGCTGTTTGAAAAGTCCGAATCCTTTACTTTGTCCTGCCTTAGATTCAGATTTTATATGTTTATGATGTGTAGAAAACTAATGAATGATTTGAACCTGCCATATCATCTGCTCTTCTTTCTCTCATAGATAAAATACTGAGATAACACACCAGACGAGTACAGAAGCCAGGAAGGAAGAAATTATACGTGATAACAGGTTTCATCATCGAGGTATCAACTCTTCTGGTCTGCAACCAGAGAAAGTGCCCTGCGCTTTATGTAATTAATTTAAAAGGTGACTAGCCACCCATAGAAACTCAGCAGAAATAGATCAAAACAGGACATACTCCTAAAGTACCTAACTCACCATTAGGAATCTTAAAATTGGATATTGGCCTTTGATGTGGAGCTCAATCCAAAGGTCGGAACATGCAAGCAAGTGGTTTGGCCCTGCCAAAGTTTGAGTCCCTTTCTCTCAGCGAGAATCCTACAGGATGGGGCCCAACGGACATACCAGAAGAGTTCAGAAACATGCCTTTCCAACCATTTTCAAAGGATACCCGCCTTGGAAGGGTAAGGTTTCACTAAAATAAACTTGTTTTGTAAATCTCTAGGTTGCAGATTGGTCCGGAAATATTTTTCAGGACATGAAAAACAAAGGTTTTAATTATATTTAATTCTGAGATATTTTTAGGTCGCTATGGCACCCAGCCTATCGGTTCACAGTACGCCTACTACCATGATGAGGATGATAGCAATTTCCAATTGGTTTCTTCCGTTCGTGAGACGAAGACCCCAGCCGTTCGTCAGAGATACAGATTCCCTATGGTCAGTTGGTTCATATTCACCTCAAGTTATACCTTTTCTATCGCCTAAGAAGCGTCTTAGTACATTGATTATTATTCTGAAAATAGGTCACCTGGGAAAATAAATCGAGAAAACATTTAAATAATACTTCTAGCCTTGTAAAGAACTTTTGTCCGCTGCAATTGGATCCTCAAGGTAAAAAATAGTTGTGCCTTTGGATAGTTTTCACCTTATCAGTACTATCCGTTTCTTAGGTCTGTAAACTGAGTGTTTCTCATACTATGGTGGGTGTGATATTACACTCATTTTCGTTTCCGTTGTATGAAATGAATCACTCTAATGCAAATTATTAGTGCTTGTTGAGGACGTTAGGGCAAGGAAAATAATTCTCATAGATAAAAACTGGTAATATACAGCTCTGGTAACGTCCTCAGTGTTTTTGTACAACTTTAGGTGGATTCTTTGCATGTATTAACTGTACATCAGTGCTCTAAAACTGATTTTCTGTAAGAAACAATTAAGCTGTAAGCTTTGCCAGTCCTGATAACCTGACATCTGAAGAAATCTTGACATGGATATAATAGTAACTGGTGGTTAGAGACTTTGAATGGCATGGCTCGAAATTGTTTTCCATAGCACAGATGTATCCATTGTGTCTTCTCTGAAATTCCAGTCATCTGAATCGCTGGTGACCTTTTTCTATTTAAATTTATTTCACGGGATATACTTCTTGATTCCTATCTCTGAACCCTAATTCCCATAACTGTTAACACTCCTACTTTCTTTACCACTATGAGATTAAGCTTGCCATTTCCGTCTCTGTGCTAATGTTGTATGGCAACTTGAAATAACTTACGTACGTAATAAGTCCTACGTTGCGGCTGACTACTGTTTGTTTTCTTAATCTACAAGAGGAATAAAAACAGGGTATATCAGGTCAGAAATCATTTTTTAGTATTTTACACATTGCAAACAAATAAACGCTTAATCTGTAGTAGGGCAAAGCAAAGGGTTCTGGCTTTTGAAGTAGCTTTGTGTATGGCAAACCTCAAATTTCTGAAATTGCAAGAGTAGTTTTTAATAAAACATTCTCCTTAAACTCTACGTTAATGACTGACTGACCACGAATCTATGATTAGCTTTTCTCAATCCGGTGCACGACCTTTGGAGTTAGTTTGTTAACTTATTCTGTCTAGTTTTTTTTATTACAATAATACTTAAAGTATTGCCTCACTTTTTGATTACAGCGTGGTCGTCGTGGTTTAGGTGGTCCAGGTACAGGATACGCGTGGACAGGAGGCCGATCAAGCTATCAAATGATGGGAAATCAAGGTGGCACAGTAAGCCGTAAGCTACGCAATGCGTCAGACAGGGAACGAATGATGTTACAACAAAATAGACGGTGGCAGAGCTGGGGACCTCAAGGTATGGGTCAGCGACGTGGGGGAACTCAAGGTTGGCGGTCCAATACAGGCGCTTGGGGTTCTAATAACGACCGCAGACAAGCCCATAAGGCAGTGCGTGATGCGTCTATTCAGATTAAGGATAATTGGACAATGTTAGAAGAGCTAGATTTTGCCAGACTTGCAAAGTTGGCTCTACCTAACGTAAAGGAACCTATTGACAAGTAAGTATTTCTCCCCCCTTGTTACTTTCGGCATTATTTTCAACAATCACAATAACTTAATTTACTAATTATAGGGTTGATTGTGGAGAAATGGAATATTATGACAAATCATATGATCGTATTAGCACACGAAACGAACGTCCTCTCGTAAAAGTAGACCGGGTTCTCCATACAGTTACAACTTCCAGAGATCCAGTAATTCACCGATTGGCTAGTGACTTAGTTGGTAAAGTATATTGCACAGATAAAATTGCTGCTATGATTATGTGTTGCACTCGTTCGGTATATCCCTGGGACCTTGTTATACGACGTATACAAGACCGGTTGTTCTTTGATAAGCGTGAAGATGCAGAATCTGGTAAGTCCGTATATTTTTTCAGAAAAAAGTTGAAATTAATTTTATTTTTGATGTATTTTACTAATGTATTTACTTATATATATATATATATATATATATATATATATATATATATATATATATATATATATATATATATATATATATAAGTATTCGTTCTTGTTTGTAACTCTAAACTATCCATTAGCTTGGAAAGGTGATGGTTATTTTGTACATGCAAAAACTTCGTATTCTTGTGAGGGACTCGTCTATTATTTGTCGAGTTAACTAGTTCATCAAAATATACCCAGTTTGTGCTGTAAACGTGTTTAACTAAATAACTAACCATCTAAAAAATTTATTCAGTGTTGTAGCTGTTCATACTTCAACAGTTAGTGCATCATAAGTATTAGAATCAAACTTATAATGATGAAAATTACAATTTGAAACGCAAATCGCTTAGGCTTCGAAACATCTGCACTACATAGTGATAGATTTATTGGAGTACAATATAACTTCAGTAACTATCTATTCTCTCATTTTTGCGTCTCACTTTTATTATCATGTTGCATATAGAAATAGATCACTTTAAATAAAGGTGCTAAAGAGCTTAATCTCAGCTTCAATCTGTCACACATTTACGCAGATGTTAACCAAACAAGTTCAACTTCAATATTTTGCTTATAACGACAACACTTGATTAATATTCGTTTAGATTTTTACGTTTGTGCCCCACTTTATCGTCATGATAATCAATATCAAAATATGCAACCAACCTGTCTTCCTATCGGATATTCATAGCAGTTATTTCAATAAAGTGTTTTAATAGTGATTTTTTAACGTAGTGAGGATTCGACTAGTCCAGTGGTATTTAACTTTATGGTTGTCTAAACATTCTGTTTTTAGTTATGTAAGGTTGAGTTAGTAGTTGAGAATGTTCATCCACCTTCTCGTGAAATGCGGTATACTAGCAGCAGCGACTTGTTGTTAGCTGCCGGACTGAGTCGCTCTAGGTAGTACAAATTTGCTTGTCCAGTTCTGCAGTTTTAGTTTTTTTGGCTAACTATCTTTGGTGACAGGCCACAGTCCTATTTAGTAGTTCAAAAGTTCTCATACTTCATCTTCTTTTATATCTTGGGTTTCAAACATGTCATACTTTCAATATTCTGTAATTATAGGGAGTGAAGTAATCGAGTGTGTTGACCGCTTCACTTATCTGGGGAGTCTCATCAGAGCCGATGGCCTGGTGACTGACGAAATCTCAGCTCGGATACAGAAGGCTCGATTGGCTTTTGCCAACCTGTGTCACTTATGGCGTAGACGAGATATCCGTTTGCTGACTAAAGGACGAGTGTATTGTTCAGTAGTTCGCTCCGTCTTACTTTATGGCTGTGAAACATGGCCAGTGAGAGTAGAAAATATTTGTCGGTTATTGGTTTTGGATCATAGGTGTCTTTGAAGCATTGCTCGTATATCCTGGGACACCCGAATGAGCGACGCTGTTATTAGGAAATGGGTGCTAGGTAAGAATGGCAGATCAATAGATGAAGTAACGAAACTTCATCAGTTGAGGTGGTTAGGACATGTGCTGCGTATGCCTAACCACTGACTACCTCGTCGAGCTTTGTTTTTTAGTGTAGGAATAGGTTGAAAGAAAGCTAGGGGTGGCCAAACCAAAACATGGTAGAAATCCATGAAGTCATTGACGAGTGGACTTAGCCATGTCGGTAGTTGTAGACTACCTGGTTGGGGTCCGCGAGATGATAATAATCGATGGTTAGAGACCTTGAATGACATGGCTCAAAATCGTTTGCAATGGCGCCGGTGCATTTATTCTTTGTGTTCTCTCAAATCTTAATCTTCTGGATTCTTCAACCCCTCTAGTTTTGACTTTCTAACCATTTCTCATTAAATCATACTTCTTGAATAATATCTTCTAATCCTAACCTCTCCTATTACTTCTAATTCCCTTACTACCTCTACTACTATGTGATTTGAATTTACAATTATATCTGTGTGCTGAGGTGGTATGGCAACTTGAACACTGATGTACTTACGTACGAAGTTCTAAGTTGCATCTGACTGACTGATTGACTCTAAATTATGTTCTGTATTTTCAGTTTTTACTACCGTTGTTACTCCTTTAATTTTCTATAACTTTACTTAATGTAAAGTTTATTTGTTTATGCCGATAAAACAAAATCCATTATTTTACTAAATCAACTTAACCATCACATAGTATTACCGCTTCAAGATTACCTATATGCTATATTTCATTTCTCTACAACACTGAAAATCTATGTATGGATGATGTGGTTGTTAATTTTTTTTTTTCTGACTACAAGTCATTTTGATAATCAGCAGTATTTTTCCGAATGCATGTACATTATAGAGTAATATATATCTATACTTTTTCATAATCTAACATATAGATTTCGTTAGTGTATGTGAAACTGCAGCAGAACCGCCTAATGAAGAACCTGGTCACATTAATTCACCTCAACTTTTGGCATTAGAAGCTACTTATATAAATACTAATTTATCTCAACAAATGTTACTCATGGTAAGCGTTATTCAATTTCTATTTAGGTTTTAGTGTCGAGCTAGTGTTTGTTTCATTCTACAAAACGAGTAAACTACTAAGTGATCATTCACTTTTCTTCAATATAGGAATTTCGGTATCAAGTTTATTAAGAAAACGTATAATATTACCTAACTAATAGATAAGATAATTGATCTCTTTTGTTTTCGGTCTAATGAGATCAGTTCTTTTCTCACTAAACGTACTGACTATAACTACATGCAGCGTGGTTGTTGTAAGCCAAACCAATAAAGACGTCGGCAAGCAAAAATCGATATCTCTTCCAATTGTTAGTAATCCGACCTTAGCGGCTGCCTTGATATGGTGGCTGGGTTTGCCTCTCGTGATGACCCAACTGAGCTGTGTTGGTTGGAACATATGTTCTTTCAGGTCCTATTATGCCAGGCAGGTTCATTGGAGAACGATGAGACTAAAAGCAGCCACTCAGGGTCAGACGGCGAAGTCGTACTGCTGGCTGTGGAGGAGTGTGACAGCGGTAAGGTGTTTCTCTCGGACAACCAGCATCTGCAACAATTCTGCCTTATCACAAAGAAGGAAGGGGGTTAGAAAAGGTTAACCCTAAAAATGTCACATCTCACCTTACCCCTACGGATTTCTGTCTCTGGTGGTAAGGCCTTTTCAAGACCGGAGCTAACACGGAATGCACTTATCGAATCATATCTTTGAACCTTAATCTTCTCGATTACTGCCAACACTTCTACTTCCTTTACCACTATGGGATTTGAATTGATAATTCCATGTCTCTGTGCCAATGTAGTATGACAACTTGAACAAACATGTATACGTACCAAGTAGCTGAGTAGCTGCTTTTAGTCTCATCGTTCTCCAATCGACCTGCCTGGCATAGTAGAACCTTCAGGAACATATGTTCCAGCCAATGTAGCCTGGTTGGGTCATCACACGATAGGCAAGCCCGACCACCACGTTCAAGGTAGCAGCTACGGTCAGGTGATCATAAGACATGATAACAAGAGATCATAAAGAAATAATAATTTATCGATTGATTATACAGTGTGAAGTAACTGAATCATAAATTACTAGCAATTAAGAATAACATCAGTTAAGATTAGTCAATAAAAAGTTATGAATTCGCACGAAGTCATGTATAATTAAAATAAGGAGACAAATTCGGTGGAATAATGTTATCAACCGACAAAGGAATCACCATGGTTTACCCCGTTTATAACCATGGCTTCAGTGGACTTAAGAAGAACGTGATCCGATTGTTGGTTGATGCCGTTCAAAGATTTCAATCGATGATCGACTTGGTCCCCCTTTTGTCATAGAGATATTTTGTAACAGCATTGCTCAGAGCCTTTAACCTCATTCACTTGCGGACTTTCGGGTTATGTTCTTGGAATCGGACGTAGGTCATTCTTTTTGTTCTACCAAAGCAGTTACTTTAGCAGAACAGAAAAGAACGAATGGCTTATGAGCATATAGTTGACCACTGGCTATCATGGGACTTCATCTAACTCAAATTTCGACTATTCAGTCATAGGTTTAAAAGCACATTGTAGGTTGACTGAAGTTGAGAGTTTTTTTTTCGATACCATAGTTCTTCATTCATACAGCAAAAAGTGTAACTCAAAACTCTCTAACTAAATATTGAATAGATTGCATACTTATTTTGGTATTAGTCTGTTAGTGGGACATAGAATAAAGAATAATTGCGTTAGCTGTGCTGTGATTGGCTGATTCCTATCCAATCAGCGCTAGTCGATACTTGGAGTACATTCCAGAAGCTTTTCATGTAAAAACGGTAAAGATACTAACGTTGTTCCTATTTCACCTTCACTTTGGCTTCTTAGTTCCATTTAACCTTGCTATTTGGAATATATAATCTCTTCCCTGTTCAACTGTGTTCTGATTTGGGGACTTGTCGAGTGGGGATAGCGCAGCATTTCGCTCCGTTCTCCTATTTGACTGCGAAACATGGCCGTTAAGAGTAGATGTTCGTAGGTTACTAGTATTCGATCATAGATGGGACAACCGAGTAAGCAATGCTGCCATTAGGAAACGAGTACTAGGTAAGGATGGCAGATAATAGATGAAGTGATGAAACTTCATCAGTTGAGGTGGTTGGGACATGTGTTACCGATTGCCTCGACGAGCTATGTTTTGTGGTATCGGAGTAGGTTGGAAGAAAGCGGGGGTGGCCAAACCAAAACATGGCAGAAATGCATGAAGTCACTGACAAGTGGACTGAGTCATGTTGGTAGATGTAGGCTACGTGGTTGGGGTCCGCGAGACGAAAGTCATCAATGGTTAGAGATCTTGAACGACATGGCTCAAAATCGTTTGCAATGGTGCAAGTGCATCCATTCTGTGAGCTCTCTCAAATCCTAATCTTCTGGATTCGTCAGCACCTCTACCTTTGTCTTTCTAACCTTATCTCACACTGAATTATACTTCTTGAATAATATCTTCGAACCCTAGTCTTCTTCATAGCCATTAATACCTCTACTATCTTTATCACTATGGGATTTGAATTGACATTTACGTCTCTGTGCTAATGTAGTATGGCAGCCTGAACTTATGTACACATACGTACGAAGTTCTACGTTGCAACTGACTGACTGACTGACGAGTGGGGATTGTCAGAGAATACTAAGCAATAGAAATAGCTGGATTTTACTGAGAGAGAATTATAACATAGTTGATTATCAGTCAGATATATCTATCATACATCGCAATTTTTGACTGATGATGTAATCTAATCAAAGCACATATCATTGTTTGCTATTTCTTCTATTGAGAATTTTAAATTTATCACTTATCTCCCCCCCTGTTTGGGTTTTTAGGGTGGTAAAACATATGCATTCCCTGAAGGAAATCCTTTCAAAGATGATGATGACGAAGAGGATGATGATGAAGAAGAAGAACAACATTCAACACAAAAGAAAAATCATGATAGTAAAGAAGAATTAGGCTCGGTTGGTTATCGTTATCGTGTATTTGATTTGGGCAATGATATTCGTATGGTTGTACGTTGTGAAGTGAATGGTGTACTACAACCAACTGGAGATGATCAATCAGCTAATCCACAATTTATATGTATACATGCATTGAATGAATTTGATTCACGTGTAAGTTTTTCTGTAATATTATGTGGTAGTCGTTTTTATGAACTACAAAACGACTTTGGCATAAACCAACAAATGACTGTCATCACACGATTGCGCGACCTCACCCACACAAACCTCCGAAAACTCTGCCCGAAAATATCGTAACAGTGCTCACTAGTGGTGACTAGCTTCTTCGTGAGGAAATTCTCGGAGTTCTAGTGAGAAGACGTGACCAATGGAGTTCAACCCTGTCGGGTGTAGGCAGTAACTACCATAAAAAAATGGGTGAGGTCGCGCAAAATCCGTAGATAAATCAGAGTTAGACATTAATACCGTTGGATGCCGGCCAGCTCAGTGGTCCGATGGTTAGGCGTTCGCGCACAATACCGAAGGTCCCGGGTTCAAATCCTGCGAGGTGGTGCAGGAGTCCCGGATGCGCACTGCTGATGAGTCCCATACCAGAACGAAACGGCCGTCTAGTGCTTCCAGGTTTGTAATGGTGGTCTAACAATGATTGATTGATGGCTTTAGAAATGGTTGTTAAGCCCTTCCGATGCACAAGTTTATTTTTTTATTGATGTAAATAACTTGTGGTTTTTGCGTTCCGACGAATGTTCACTTCGCCTATGAGTTCGTTTTTTGATGTGTTCACTAGAAGTCGATAATGATTCAATAGAACACAACTTTTCGTGATTCGGGTTACCGTAAAACTCAACGAATTCAAGATATTACTCAGCAATAGGTTCCAGGCCTTACAGGATCTACTCAATGGAGAGGAAGCAACATTGGAGAACAATTGGAAAGGGATCAAGTAGGCAATCACTTCAACATGTCACGAAGTTCTGGGTCACAAGAAGTACCATCATAAGGAATGGATCTCTGTTGATACTCTTGCAAAAATTGAAGAAAGGAGGAACAGGAAGGCAGCAATCAATGTCAGCCGAACAAGAGCAGAGAAAGTTACCGCACAAGCTGAATACACAGAAGCGAACAGGGAAGTGTAGAAGCGCATCAGAACTGACAAACTAAAATATGTGGAAGATCTAGCAATGACGGCGGAAAAGGCTGCAAGAGACGGAAACATGATACAATTGTACGAAACTACAAAGAAGCTCGCTGGAAACTATCGTAAACCAGAACAACCAGTGAAAAGCAAGGAAGGCAAAGTAATCAGCAACACTGAAGAACAGCAAAATGGGTGGGTATAGCACTTTCAGGAACTCTTGAATCGACCAGCTCCACTGAACTCATCCAACATCGAAGCAGCATCTACGGACCTCCCAACCGATGTTGACCCACCAACAAATGAAGAGATCAATATGGCCATCAGACAAATCAAGAGCGTAAAGTCGGCAGGACCAGACAACATTCCAGCAGAGGCAATGAAAGCAGACGTGGAAGCAACTACAAAAATATTTCACATTCTCTTCAAGAAGATTTGGGATGAGGAACAAGTACCACCAGATTGTAAAGAAGAATACCTGATCAAAATACCAAAGAAAGGCGATCTTAGCAAGTGTGAGAACTACAGAGGCATCACTCCTCTCTCAATACCAGGCAAAGTCTTCAACTGCGTCACAAGACAAGCCCTTTCTTGAAACCTCCAAGGTAAGACGAAAAGAGGAAGGCCAAGGAACACATTACGCTGAGAAATAGAGAAAAATGAACAAAAATTGGACAGAACTGGAAAGGGAAGCCCAGTATAAAGTTGCTTGGGGAAAACTGGTAGGCGGCTTATGCTCGATTGGAGGTAACAGTCATAAGTAAGTAAGTAAGTAAGTTCTTAGAGTATAGGGCTTGGTAAAAATCTAGCTTAATGTAATATGATTTTTTGACATGTATTATTTTGTTCTACACAATCTACTCCATAGTGTCATTAAATTTCTATGCGTAACCATATCGATCACTTGTTCTTTCTTCTAATAGTTCGGTTAGTGCTAACCTACTACTACTGATGCTAAAGCGAAAACACTGTTGTGTTTTAATCCTATCATAAATCCTTTCGCTTTATACTCTTCCTCTTAGTTTCTTTTTTCTCTGATGTTAGTAAAACAAACGGAAAAAATGTTTAAGTTATACTCAATCGCTAAAAAAAACTTTCCACTTCAATCACATTATTTTCTGTAAATTTTATTTTTGGACTCAAATATTCAATTTAATATTCTGCATGTGTCTGTTTCAGTCGATTTTTTTTCAAATAATGAAATTGTCTGTCCAAAATATGGAATCTTACAGTGTAGCGAACGAGAACACAGGTGAGGGCGACCGAATTGTATTTAACGAAAATTACAGAGTTACTCAGTAAAATCGGAAAACCATATCGTAAATCGTTAATTTGCAAAATATCAGTTCATCCTATCGAACTGGACTGTTCCTGTTGCAAAATATCGCCAATCCATTGTCACTATTCATGCGTTTCATACAAATTCCATTGTGTTCTAACTAACTCTTCCTTTCTTGATCTTCCCCCCATCTTCTACTGCCAGACAATACGTTGGCACTCACGTCATATACTACTTATAAGCAGCTCGCACCACAACAGTAGTTAAACACTAATACAGTGATTTTATGTAATAATAATAATAACAATTTGTTACATATCTATGACAACAACTCTCAACTCTATGACACATTTTTTTTCATCTTTCAGTATTGTGGTGGTGTTGACTGGCGTACTAAACTGGACACACAACGAGGTGCTGTTTTAGCCGCTGAAATAAAGAATAATGCGTTTAAATTAGCTGGATGGACTGTGTGTAGTATATTGGCAGGTGCGGATCAATTGAAATTAGGGTATGTTAATGTTTACTGTGTGATATATATATTATTGTACTGTAATGGTGAATTCAAATTAATCTGATCAAGCATCTTTGATTGATGATTTCACAGGTTCCGAACCCTATCTGGTCTACTTCAGGTTTTGGGGCAGAGTATTGGAGGTTTGCGTTTTTACACATTTGAAATCATCAATCAATCATTGTTAGACCACCATTAGAAACCTGGAAGCACTGGACGACCGTTTCGTCCTTGTATGGGAGTCATCAGCAGTGCGTATCCACGACTCCTGCACCTCACAGGACTGGAACCCGGGACTTCGGTATTTTGCGCGAACGTCGAACCATCGGACCACTGGGCCGGCATCAAACGGTGTTAATGTTTAACTCTGATTGATCTAGGGATATTTTGCGACCTCACCCATTTGTCTTTGGTAGTTACTGCCTACACCCGACAGGGTTGAACTCCATTGGTCACGTCTGCTCAACTAGAACTCCGAGAATTTCTTCACGAAGAAGCTGGTAACTAGTGAGCACTATTACGATATTTTCGGGCAGAGTTTTGAAGGTTTGCGTTTTTACACATTTGAAATCATCAATCCGGCCCAGTGGTCCGATGGTAAGGCGTTCGCCTACATTCTCGAAGGTCCCGGATTCGAATCCTGCGAGGAGCAGTAGTCGTGGATGCGCACTGCTGATGAGTCCCATACCAGAACGAAACGGCCGTCCAGTGCTTCCAGGTTTCTAATGGTGGTCTAACAATGATTGATTGATGATTTCAAATGTGTAACTGCTTCAGGTTGACAAACAGGAAATATCACAAGCCTTCACACAACAAGGATTTAAACTTGGTCAATTGATGTTAATTTTTTATAAAAATTCGCAAGGTCCTAAACAAACGTACACAAATACTTAAATACAAAAACAGGCTTTACTCAATTGTATTGAAACAAATTTTCATTTGGGCAATTTTAGTAGCTCAGAGAAGTCATAATTCACCTGTTACTTGATGATAATTAACACTTGGTTATGAGCTGTCACTAAGTCAGTCATTTTAATGAGCATTGTTTGCAGTTTTTAAATCAATTTACTCATTGAACGACGAATGTTCAATGGTTTCTAACTTAACTGATCAATCAATCAATAGCAACGTAGAACTTCGTACATACATACATCAGTTCATGTTGCCATACCACATCAGCACAGAGATGTAACCTAACTGATTGTCGTTTCACATGAAGTTAAGCTAACGCGCCCTCATTAAAATTATCTATCTTCAGCACCATAGTTTACTGGAGTCTTTTCTTTATGTATAACAAGTATCATGAACTTTAGAATAAAAAATAAGGCACATTGTCTCTTTACTTCAACAAAATTGATTATCGTTACAGATTAATATTCATATACTTGAGTGTTATCCATGTAAGTAGTTGACGAAAATGCATAATGAAACGTATCATTGTATTTAACTTACGTTTAAAACAGTTACTTCTTTTGGTAAGTTTGGAAAATGTCAATCAGTCACTCAGTCAGTTACAACGTAGAACTTCGTACATGAGTACATCAATTCAGGTTGCTATACTGCATCTGCACAGAGACGCAACTGTCAGTTCAAATCTAACAGTGGTAGCGATAGTAGAAGTATTAGCAGTAATGGAGAAGATTAGGGTTCAAAGATACGATTCGAGAAGTATAATTCAGTGAGATAACTTTAGAAAAAGAAAGATAGAGATGATGAGGAATTCAGAAGATTAGAATTTGAGAGAACACAAATAATATTTGCACCTGCGCCATTGCAAACGATTTTGAGCCATGTCATTGAGGGTCAAAATCTGCAAGAAAGAATTTTAATCATTGTATGTTAGTCGTAGGATGAAAATTTCTAGTAGTTTTATGCATTCGGCTACTACAGCTCGAATAGTCAAACTAAAGTTTGTAAAGTAGAAGTTTTTAACTTGAACACGTAGTGCTTGAAGTTGGGTGTGATTTACAATCACCAAGTCTTTGGGTTTTTCGTATAAAATAAAATAAATACTATCAATGTATTCAGTCAATTTTTCAAGCTAGAATTTCGGAATGAAATCGTTATACTGTATTAAATTTCTGTTACGCATGCACGTAAACACTCCAACTGATATGCTTAGCCTATTACGAGTCTACCTTAGTCAGTAAATGAGAGCGAGGATCGAGGATCCGGCGACACGACAGGTGAGCGTCCCAAACCTCCATTGAGTAAAAGAAAAAGACTTGATATGAAGTAGAACATGTATTCTACAAGCATCCAGAAAGTACGAGGTCCGAGTCCAGATGAGAATCAGGATCGCGGACTAGCAATCCGGGTCTGGGTCATAAAATGTTACACATAATGCGTATTTATACAGTCAGGTCGAATAGGAAACAACATTGAAGTCTGTGACATTGACAGTTAGAACGAGCATAATATTGACCAGTAGGAATCGACCAATAGAATTAAACTTACAAAAATAATTTTCTTAGGATATTTGATGAATATCCTAACAATTGCCAAGTCATTTTTAACGGCTTATGTGATTTAGTTCCTTACATATTTTATTTTTGAATAGTAGGTATATTGGGGCACAGTTTTGGAGGTTTGCGTTTTTACACATTTGAAATCATTAATCAATCATCATTGTTAGACCAGAGTTAGACATTAACACCGTTGGATGCCGGCCCAGTGGTCCGATGGTAAGGCGTTCGCCTACAATGCCAAAGGTCCCGGGTTCGAATCCTGCGAGGAGCAGGGGTCGTGGATGCGCACTGCTGAGGAGTCCCATACTAGGATGAAACGGCCGTCCAGTGCTTCCAGGTTTCTAATGGTGGTCTAACAATGATGATTGATTAATGATTTCAAATGTGTAAGAATAGTAGGTATATTTAAAACATAGGGAATTTACATTGTGTTATTGTAGCTGTCCCATTTATTTGTTTGTTTCTTACGGGATGTTATACTTTTTATCATGCTATACAGTGTGTTGTGCTGTGTTGCGTTGAACGGCTAGAGAATAACTTGTATTCATTGTTTACTAATTACGATTTGAACATTCCGTATTCATATTTGGTATGTAATCATTGTCATTCTGCATAAGTTATTGTCAGTGTTACTCTTAGTTTCATCATATCTGCTGTATATTTTTATCAATAGGGAGAATAGATATTTGTTTTGAATGTTCCTGCTTTCAATACATGTGTTACGTATGCCTAACCACCGACCGTCTCGTCAAGCTATGGTTTGCGATGTTGGAATGGGCTGAAAGAAAGCTAGGGGCGGTCAGACCAATATATGGCATAAATCCTTGAAGTCACTGACAAGTGGATTGAGTCATGTTGGTAGGCATCGACTACCTTGTTGGGGCCAGCAAGATGATAGTAATCTACCGTTAGAGACCTTGAATGACATGACTGACAATCGTTTGCAATTGCGCAGGTGCATCCATTCTTTGTGTTCTCTTAAATCCTAACCTTCTGAATTCTTCATCACTTTATCTTTTTATGTTTATTTCACTAGATCCTACTTCTTGAATAATATCTTCGAACCTTTATCTCTCCGATTACTGCTAATACTTTTACTACATCTACTACTACTACTATGGTATTGGAATTGACAATTGCATTTCTGTGCTAATGTGGTATGGGGCAACTTGAACACTGATGTACGTACGTACGAAGTTCTACGTTGCTGTTGATTGATTAACTTTCAATACGATAATAATCTTTTGGTATTTTAATCGTTTCATCAACTAGTGTCTTTTCTCTACAATCATTTATGTTCTAATTTTTGCCCGTTTGTTTGTTTATAGTTTTGTTTCTCGTGTTAATCCGTGTGATTCATCTCGTCATGTTATTTTGGGTACACAACAATTTAAACCTGCAGAATTTGCTAATCAATTAAATTTGAATATGGATAATGCTTGGGGTATTCTACGATGTATTATTGATTTCTTTATGAAAATGCCTGAAGGAAAATATTTATTGTTGAAAGATCCTAATAAGGTGTGTGTGTGTGTGTATATATGTGTATATTTGTCACATTATATGTGTACTTCCATCCTATTATTATATTTTCTGAAAGAAAATGCAATATTTATATGCTTTTACGGGTTTCTAGCAGAAATGCTACATATTAGTAACAGCATTCACTCATTATAGCCTATCCACTTGACTACGCTAAGCTGAAATTGATCTCAACGAAAGAATAACCATGATGCTGTTGGTCATAGTTAACATTTAGCACAACGGAATAATTATCTCCGAAAGCATGATGAAATTAAACTAAAGATGAGTTAATGGAAAACTAATTCAAATAATTAGTTCCAATGCCTATTCGCGACAAGCTCTGACTCGATTATCAGTGTTCGAGTAAAGGGTTTGTACTTCTTTGATGTGCCTTTCACAGAGGCACATAGCTACAGAATCTCACAATAAATAGATTCAAACGCCTCCTTAAGTTCCAGAAATACCACTAATGTTGTATGTCGGAAAATATGCCTATCTTCTACAACCCGTCGAAATGTGAACAGTTGGTCTGTTTACATCCACGTTTCCTGGTCTAGGTCTGAAACAAGCTTGGTTTTCTGGAGTTCACCTATTCGTAAGCTCTAGTCCTTTTTCTATAGACTAGGAATCGAAACTAGTCCCATAGGATTACGTCCGGTTCCCAGATTGCAGCTAAGATCTCAGTTAATTTAACTGCTAAAAAAGAACTGTCATCCATAAAAATCTCTAGGGTTAATCTTTCAGGTCGTGCTGCTCTACTTTGCTGTAGATTGCCTATAGCGTTTGTAATCTCACTAGGAACTAGAGAACTGACATAAATTCGCCGTTTAGGTAGTTCGAGAATTATATATGACAGAGTACCATTTGAACTGTTCCTTAAAGTGTCTTACACATCAGTCCAACTTCCTGGATAATAGTCTCGTCTTTTTCTAAGAAATTCTCACTAACAACCGTATTTCTAGTTCCAGTTTCCGTGATAAGTCTGAATAGTTCTCTACTACTGCATGTAGCTACTGTATATCCGGTTTCACTCTCCGCCACTGCTCTAAATCATTGCCTAGGAACTTTTTCAGTTTATGTTCAAGTTGAATTTAATCCTCATCGTATTTATGGGGCTGATAAACTGAGTTGCTGAGCATCTAACAGTTTAGTAAAGGCTTCTGAAATCCACTGATTTCTCCTAACATTTTGATTTAACTTACTAACGGATATCACTAATGTTTCCACAACTTTTTGTATATCATTTCAATCTGTTTAGCGGTGGGTATGACGTACATAGTTTACTGCTTAAGGTCGGTCATTCGTCGCTTTTAATTGCTATATGTTAACTGTTTTCTTGACAGTAATCACTTCGTTTACTGCATTCCTATGTATCACGTCTACCATAAGTATGTTAGCATCAGTCATTTGTAGGACCAAATAAAAACCCTAATCATCGAAAGTAAAGTTGATTCACTGTGGGGAGATGTTAAACATTAGGTATTAGTGACTATCTGTGATTTAACAATTAGATTTACTGAAAAACAAATATATTATATGCCTTTTTGTATTGTATGTTTAGTAATTGTCGAAGTTACTGGTTAATAGAAATTACTTTGCTTCCTATTTTTACTTCACTATTCTTAGCCTGTACTCCGAATATACTCTGTACCACAAGACGCCCACGATTCAGATGAATGCGAAGAAGGTATAAGTGAAGAGGAGGGAGTTATTGTTGAACAACCAAACTCTGAACCAAATAAGACGGAAGGACTCAGTCAAGACAGTTCAGATCAGTCCAGACAAACTGAAGTTGGTTCTCAATTGAAGACAGTTGAAAATGCTGAACTGTAACTTTCATAATATCCTTAACAAGTACATTGATCAGTCAGTACCTTTGGAATTAATACTTTTTCATAAAAGAACACCTAAACCTTGATTCTGTCACTGAGCATGGTATTTTGTATTCTGTATTCGGTATTGTATACATATATATTCTGCCAATGGACTATTTTTTTTATTACAACATTTTCAATCGCGAATATATTTACTGCACCACTTGAGCAACATCGGAATTGTTGAGTATTTTTACATTTGGTTGAAAACCCGTAGATGACTGGTCACCAAACCTTATTGTATGAAGATATGCACAGTCAGTCAGTCTGTCAGTCAGTTACAACGTAGAACTTCGTTCGTAAGTACATCAGTTCAGGTTGCCACTGTACCCTGTAATTTATTTTTCTAACTGAACATTCTTTCACAATAAATGTGTTAGCATTCGATAGCCGATGTCATAAAGTTTCTATAGAAAGATGTTTGCATCTAGCTGTGTAATTGAGACTATGGTCACTTTCTAGCAGTCGATAGGTGAAGCTTCTTCGGACATTCTTCTTCCATACATTACCTTTTTTTGTGTTCATATTCTAGAGTTCAATGAACAGTATCCAAGGCAGGGTTCTACATGCGTTTCGAAGAGGGTAAGCCTAACCTCCTTTGTCAGGAAGTATTTATATTATGGACCGCAATATTCCTCTAGATTTAGATACTAGCAGAGACATGTTCTTCAAATTTTAGACTTTCTCAGTAATGAATGCCCCAGATCGTGTGCTTTTATAGGTGTCAGAATCCTACATGTATATCAATAAAGTAGTATTTCACGGTGATGTTTACCGACATGCTAGGTGCCATATTTGATGTGGTCAGTTGATAAATGACATGTTTAGCTCCAGATAGATAGGTTATGAAAGCCACTATGAATCTGGGCTATATTTTCAGTAAAAAATCATCAGACTTAAAGCTGTATAGTGTTTTGGTATCGTCTGTATATAGGAATGCTCTTCCAAGTGGCTCTTTCAGTAATGTTAGATCAACTTTAATCTTCCAATCTAAGTTAAATAACTATCAAACTTACGTAACTGCACTGCCGATTATGTTCACTATGAAGTATTATGTGACTTTTCGCACTAAATAACAAGTTTCTACTTATTCTTACTTACTTAAAATGCCGCTAAATTGAGAGAGAAAAATAGTAGTGAAGACAATTAAAACAGATTTGGGTATAGCTGGCGTAGAACTCTGTCCTGTGAATTTTTAACGATCTAGGTTAGGTAGGAGCTTGCAGTAAATATCAGTTAAGCATTGAACATCATATCTAAAGTGAGTACTTACTTCCCTACTTAGTTGAGGCATAATAATTTATAGTATTTCGAATGTCCAAGTTTCTATACCACTTCAGTTCAGAGAGATCAAATTGTTAACTGACACCACATGACTGAAAACATGATTCAAGAAGTATGATCAAGAGAAATAATTTTAAAAAGTGAAAAAACGTCATGAGGACCCCAAACAGGTAGTCCTTATCTACTAACATGTATCGGTCCCGTAGTCAGTGATTTCATGTTTTGGTCTGGCCATCCCCAGCTTTCTTCCAACCTACTACATCAAAAAACATCGTTTGTCAAGGCAGTCGGCGGTTGGGCATTCGTAAAATATGTCCCAACCACCTCAACTGATGAAGTTTCAGCACTTCATCTATTGATATGCCATCCTCACATAGGAACCGTTTCCAAACAATAGTATTGCTTACTCGGTTGTCAAAGGATATAGGAGCAATGCTTCTATGAAACCTATGATCGAGTGCATGTATTTTAAGAACATCCTCTATTCTTAATGGCGATGTTCCACAGCCATAAATTAGGGTGAACAGAACCAGTAAGGAAGGCCCAGGACAGAGTACGAACCAGGTTCCAGCGGATGAGGAAATCAGGAAGAAGCACTATAAGTGGATAGGACACATTTTATTCATGTTTTCGTTTAAGCTTTATTTCTATACATCCGGACAAAATATAATTTCCCTGCCAGGTCAACCGGTCGACTTTAGCTTCTGTATGTTTGACTGAATATCCACGTAGCATATCACACTGCCATTGAGTTAACTAGTGCTATAAATTGTAAGATACGGGTCAATGAATAGGTAGTTTGCAGATAGGAATGATAGGCAGTTCACGAAATCATATGACGAGAAACAGTGTTAAGAATTCATAATGCGATAAATAGGTAAGAAAGCAAGGTGTTTGAATGTTAATTGAACAGGGAAATAAAAATTTACAATACCGTTAATCCATAAACAAGAAGAAATATACAATGATACATAAAGTTTGAGTTTATCTATGTTCGACAGTAGCTGAGCAACACCTACAGGCATTCTGATTTATCTGTCTACCAGAAATTAAAACTAAAATTGCTGTGGAAGATAAGATGACGTGAATTAAAATATTTAGGAAATCCAGAATTTCAGGGGTAAGAGGACTCAGGCGTTATCTACTGATGTTAGTTAGAATGAAGCTATTTTAGTCTAACAACGGCTTTAGTAGCTTCTTTAACCTGGTGATTGTCTCACAGATACGGATAGAAATTGGCAATCTGTTCTACAATAAACTGCATCGTGTTTCAAATAAATCACAACCTTAAGATTCTTTGTGTCTTGGCGTTAGTAGTGTATGTGCATTGATTTTGAGTCTGTAAGTAGGGTCGTGGCTCATAATTGGGCAGGACATTTCAAACGAGAGGCTATATATTATTTTATAGAAGAGTATTAGGTTGTTTTTCAACCGATGGCTCCATAGAGGTTTTAGGGAAAGATGTTTGCATCCTTCTGTGTAGTCAGAAGTATGGTTCTATCCTAGCAGTCGCCGTGTGATGCCTCTTTGGATATTTTATACCAGTACCTTGTCTACGATATTCATGTCTGAAAATATAGGCTAGCAGTATTCAAATGACGGTCTTATGAACACTTTGGATAGTCTGAGCCTAGCATCATTTGTCAAGACGTTCGTATTTATAAACCCTGTAGTGACCCCTTTTATGAAGAGAACGGTACTGGTTTATTATTAACAACTGTACCAGTGATTGTTTTTCTGTACTCTTTGTTTATATCACTCTGTACGTGCAAATTATCCCTTTGTGTTAGTGCCATTTTGGCTTCACCGATCCCTATGATTTCGATCCTCTTTTCTGGCGCCATTTCGGTATTCTTTCGATATCCCAAAATCGCTAGAAAATATATTCTTTAGTATGGATTAACTTTTCTTCACTGTCCTTGATTCACAGAGATTTAGTAATGGACACGTAATTGGTTTGTTGTAGTTATGTTATAGTCAATTGCGACTACACGTTACAACCTCATAATTCATCTAGATTTAGAGATAACAGAAGAGGAATTTTTTCACATTTTAGGCTTCTGGAGTATTGGATACCCACATTATGCACTGAGTGTCTGAACCTTACATTTTTGCAAGCAGAATGGAATTTCATGTTGATGCTTACTAAAATTCATGATACCACGTTTGTTGTGGCCGAAATGCAGCTACCATGCTCTGCTCCATGTAGATAAGTTGTCAAGGTCAAACTTAATACTGGCTAAAGCTGTATACTATTTTGAGTTCATCCGCACATAGATCCGATCCTATAAATTTTATAGTTTTACCTACATCGCTTATGTACATGAGAAACAAGAGTGGACCTAAGATGTGTCAAGGTCTTGTGCATCAAAGCAGCTTTGGACGTTCTTCGATAAAGCTTATATTTATTCTTGCTTCAAGACTGCTTCATTCACCCTGTCGTCAATAACTGCGGTTTTGGGGTGACGCGGAAACTGGGAGAGTGACCTGTCAACTCATATCTCGTCCAAAAAGCCTTTGCATTCTTTTACTGTGAGTTAGGTAATAGCGATTCATTATCTTATGCCCTAAAATGATGTTGGATAGAGTACGAACCAGATTTCAGAGAAGGAAGAGATTGGGCAAAAGTGCTGGAGGTGGATAGGACACACATTACCGAGTGCACCGGACTGCATCACTAGGCAGGCCATAGCTTGGATTCCTCATGGCCGAAGGAAAAAAGGCCGATCACAGAACACATTACGCCACACTATTGTGGTGTGAGTACAAATAATGGAGGTGCACAGCAGACTTCTTGGGTGGTTTGCATAATTCAGGCGTGAATTTGTTGGGAATCGTCAGTTGAAAAGCACTTGATGCAAGCTGTAACCTAGACGAGCCCATACAGAAGCTGCATTTTGCGTAGAGGCATCATGAACGTTCCACAGTGAATAGGGTTCCGAGAAGGGTTGAGAGAGATAGAAAAAACAGCAATAATGCAACTGTACAGGTATAACCAAAGCAATGCTTAAACTTTCATGGTGAAGTAGACAATGCATTGGTAAGTAAAGATAAAATCCATACTGATCACTAAAATTTAAGTAAACTGTAGTAATATAGCTCACAAATTAAGGGGGATATCAGCGAATAAGGAAGGGTTGTACAGCGTGTAGAATGGATAGAAGAGAGCCGGAAGTAGGAAGTTGAATATCTGTAAATTGAAGTCAAAAGTTTAGGAATAAGAATAAAGTTTGTACAAAATATCGGTGGTTATATTTTTTAGTCTAACATTTTTTAATCGAATTCCAATCTCTAATTCATACTGTAAGTAGGACATATATATATATATATATATATATATATATATATATATATATATATATATATAATCCCGAATAGAAAATACCATGACGAAATCAAGGTACTTGTTAAGGATATTATGAAAGTTACAGTTCAGCGTTTTCAACTGTCTTCAATTGAGAACCAACTTCAGTTTGTCTGGACTGATCTGAACTGTCTTGACTGAGTCCTTCCGTCTTATTTGGTTCAGAGTTTGGTTGTTCAACAATAACTCCCTCCTCTTCACTTATACCTTCTTCGCATTCATCTGAATCGTGGGCGTCTTGTGGTACAGAGTATATTCGGAGTACAGGCTAAGAATAGTGAAGTAAAAATAGGAAGCAAAGTAATTTCTATTAACCAGTAACTTCGACAATTACTAAACATACAATACAAAAAGGCATATAATATATTTGTTTTTCAGTAAATCTAATTGTTAAATCACAGATAGTCACTAATACCTAATGTTTAACATCTCCCCACAGTGAATCAACTTTACTTTCGATGATTAGGGTTTTTATTTGGTCCTACAAATGACTGATGCTAACATACTTATGGTAGACGTGATACATAGGAATGCAGTAAACAAAGTGATGAAATCAGTCAACATATCACAGGGATAAGTGACGAATTATCGGCCTTAAGCGGTGTTCCCTTGCAGTTAGTAGTCACATTTCTAAGGCTACCTTTAGCACAGTATCTCTAACAGACTCAATTAAAAATGTTTTTTAAAAATCTCTGCAGTCAAGAAGCAATTATCGTACTCATAAATTAAACAACACTGAAAATCAGCCTGTTCCCGATAAATTCCTCTCACGTGAATAGCTTATGTGCTGGCTTGCTAAATTCGTTTCTGTAGTGGCACTATTAATTTTGTTTCCATTGTTTAATGCTCACAACTTCATTTTGGCGTCACATCTTAATTCTTATTATTGGTCAATCGCCTAAGTGGAAACATTATGATACATAAGTCCTTCGTCAGTCTGTAACTGGTTATTTGAAGTTACACTGTTTTTAGTTCTGTCTCATCGCAAATTCAGAGGTACTTCCACATTTTATCTGCACTGACTGGTTCAGCTTATCGTTACCGATTACTAGTTTTACTCCCTATATCGAACTCAGTCTTCTGTATTCTGCGGTAAGTATGTGGGACTACAGTGTTGTAGAATAATAGTTCGCGTTGAACAAAGATAGTGTTTAAGGTCTTCGATTGACGCGCTCAACACCTAACAATTGGATAACATATTGCACAACGTATGGATGCTATAGCTTGATCATCGTTCATAGTCGCTGGGTTAAAAAGGAACTTGGGCACTGTATGACTGGTCTGATATATAGGACTACTATTGAAAACCATAATGAATTACCCGAAATCTAATTTTTTGAATGTGTTGTTGAAACTGGGAATAATGGACCGAACTTTTGAGCTTTGGCAGTGTCCACACATACTGCGTGGGAGAATTTAGGAAACTAGAGTAAGCGCTGTTAGGAGACTGACCGACTGTAGTTTGTAAAGTCTTTAGGTAAGTGGAGTGTCGGAATCTCGATGAATTGTAATTCAACTGTCACTACCAAAATACCGTAGTCTTGTTGAAAGTGGAGCACTAAGGTATAACACATGCGAGCTGGTGAGTTTCAACACCAGGAGTTTCACAGTGGACCATCTTAGATCCACTCATCTTTCTTATATTAACTATTAATCTGTTAGATGAATCAGCTCACCATCATTGATATACTCAGATGATGCGAAGATCCATTAGAAACGAAGAGGATTCAACTGAGCTCCAAAAGGACCTTATATTCATTAGGGAATGGGCAGTAAAAAAGGCTTAAAACTAGACCAATCGAAGTGTCACGTAATTTACACTTCCCCACACGATGCGAGCGATTTACATCCTCAGTTAGAGTCCTTTCCCTAACCACTGGAAGCCTCTACACTAGTTCGAACCATATATGGGATGCAGCCATGGCCAACGCTAACAAAACTTGATGCTGTCACCCCAGAATTGTTCCTAACACTGTTTAAGGCATATGCGCGCCTGCATCTTGAGGTTAACAACGTCGTCGCACCCCCTTTCCATAAAAGAGACATAAATCTCTTGGATCTAGTACAGTGATGAGAGAAGAAATTGGTGATAGGGTTGAAGAGCAGACCTAACGAAGATTGATTTAAGCACTTCGGATTATTCCCCCTAAGTTAAGGGAGAACCGAAGGTGACCTGATTATGGCAAGCAACCTGTTGGGAACTCCAAACAATTTCAACATGAGCATCTTACCGACTCATCACCACCATTCCCATAGAGGCAATTCTCGAAAAATTGCCCATCAAAGAGCGAGTACCCTTGTTCGTGCACACTTTTGCTCAGTAAGAGTTGTTGTGACTTGGAATGCTCTCCCAGCCGATGTGACCACAGCCCCCTCAGTAGACAGCTTTAAGAAGAGACTTGAAAAACACACTCATATAAGGATTATCGTCTCCCTCGTGGACAAGCTGTGCCTGGTGCATGTCTTGAGAACTAGTAGTTGTTACTATTGCCGTCTCTTCGGATCACTAACTTAATCTATCCCGCCAACTATCTGTGTTTCCACTCCCTTGTTTACGCCCCGGTCCCCTCGCACAATCTTTCCTAACATTTAATAAACTAAAAAGTCTATATATTACTTATTTCTGAAATCCTCTTGTTATTAGCATTTGAATTTTCTCTGTATTATTCTTCAGATTGCAACCAACTGATCTCAGGTCTGGTAAATTGATAGCTGCTGGTATCCAGGGACCCTACTGCCCTGAAACAAATCCCGAGGCATACAAACAACCAACTGACTAGAATTAGACATCTGAGTGGCTAGAACCCTATTCCTTAGACAATAACAAAGACCTGGGGCCGTAATGAAAGAAAAAGAATAGACCGAAAAGAAATCAGTCGGTCTAGACTAGCTCGTGAAAAAGATTTTGGATGTTGGAAATATTGAATACATGTATCCGAGGTACATAACTACCGCCCAATTAAAGCAAGAATTCAGATGATTGCTGAAAGCAATAAGAAAACAAAGTTTGAGGATTATTATAAGCTGATCGAAAGCTTGGGAAGGTACAAGCTAATTAAAGTCATTTTTCTTTTACTTTTAAAGGAAACCTATTCAACCCCAGTATGCTGTGTATTTTTAAATAACCTTCTTTTAAAAAAATTCTTAAAATAATAAAACTTGACAGATCCTGTGGCACTTTTGTTGCAGTAGGCATGGAAATCAGCACAAGAAAACTGTATGCCGTCAAATTGATGCAAAAAAGTGTTACAGAAGCTGACAGTTTTGGCGCCAAGCAATTAGATTCCTCTGGAATGAAAACGATAGGTCATTTGTTAAATCTTGACCATAAACATCTAGTAGGCGACTTTAATGATTTTTAAAATTCTTTTAGGTGAAACTGAGGGAAACCTTTGAAACACCTTTCTCGTTGCATATAGTTGTCGAACTTGCTAATGGGGAGCAACTCTTTCGAAGGTACTTTTTTCTAAGAAGCTTAGTTTGAACTTGTAATTTTTCGTTTATTGAGCTGATGGTTGGACCACAGAGGAACTTTACAATGAACACCTGAATTGTAATTATCTACCAGGTTCCTACTCTTATTCTATAGACAATATATTTCAGAGTTAGTGTTAAAAGGCATAGATATTGTCAGACGAAGAATTATAGAAATTCGATTTGCAATACCACAACTGTAAAAGGCTCCAAATTTTTTTTAAAACGGTGGAATACGTTGCGATAATAATATTGTAGGCAATAATATAAATCTTTCACTAAAGGTGATATTTGCTGTTTATAACTCCCCTTGTATAGCATGGTAAAATTCTATATACAGGTTCCAAGTTGTTTTGTTAGAAATCGAATCGGGTCAATAGTAATCGTTCACACCATCTGTTCCATAAACATCAACGAATTCAAACTTAAATCTCAGATTTGTGCTCTTGAGTTGGAATATAGCTGTGTTAGATTCAATTTAGGGCTCACTGCTTTGGTAGAGCACGACCCAATATTTATGAACATTTAAATAAATCTCCCCATACTTAGGCGAACTTCGTTTGTGCGACGGTAGTAATAAGAAGCCAAATACGGATTCGGTTGGATGAGTTTATTTTATACAAACGTTCACGCAGACATGATTATGAGAAGCATACAAACAAAGCGAAGCGAAGTTAAAAGGAGAATGCATTTGGGCCAACTCCTTTCGATTAAGCACGACTAAGAATTTAAAGTCAGACAAAAATGAGCGAGACATGTAATAAGCGTGACAGGCATGCACATACGTAAATAATAGCAATTCAGATATGAACAACTGACTAACCAGGTCAAAAGACAAGTGGGCTGATTAGTTGGTCCAAAAGCTCGGACGATCTCTGTGAGTTAGACATAACAGGACTCACTAAAAGAAGGCCGGTCCGTTTTAGTCATTTACGAGCAGGTTTCCTTGAGAATCTAGTAGATTTCAAGAGTTGACTCGACGTGGAAAACTATATGGAACCGATATTTTGTTTTCTCTTGGCCTTTAAACTCTCCTGTCAGTCGTTCTGATCTAATAGAAAAAAGAAAAACAAATTCAGAACCACTTATTAGTATTCTACTTATCTGAAACAGATCATTCCTTAATCGGGGGTTAGAAATAGTGGATATGTCAGAATATCATTGTTTTAATAAGACAGTATATTTGGACCACGGTTAGCAGTAGAGGTTAGTCATATTCGAGATCCATCAGTTGAGTGCATGTGTATTCTACTGAGTCCGTTTACAGTTAGATCCACAATTCTTTCAATATGCACATAAACCGATAAACGTTGGTCGACTACAGTCTAAACTATTAACGTTAGCAAAATACAAACTTTTGTAAATAAATTTAGCCCACTAAACTACTGGTTATTTAGGCTCAGAAAACCGGTAGGTAACACAATGGCTAACAAGTTGATAGTTAATGGGTTTAAGATTAAGCGCAGAAATGAACACTGAGATACGTTTACACCCCAATCATTTGTCATGAATAAGATAAAACGCTGGTCAGCCCTTTAATAATGATAAAGCGGTTGCTCATTGTTCATAACTGATCCTATTCATTCAAAAATATTTCAGCGATCGAATTCATATTATTCGAACTTTGAGAATCTTGACTTCTTTTAATCAACCTTTAACTCATACATATCTTATTCCCTTAATTTAGATTAACTGAGTTTCCTGTGTACAATGAAAAAATGATTGTACATTATTTCAGACAAGTGGTTGATGGTATTAGATACTTACATGAATATGGAATTATTCACAGAAATTTAAAAGTATGTATACTTGTTTTCTCAGCTAACTAGAATGATGTTGTTGTACGTTCCAAGCCGCATAAACTGAACTGGTGGTGATCAGTAAAGAATTACAGAGCACTAGATTTAATTTTGTATACGATTAGCTCAGAACAGTCGATGTTATAGCAAATAGATTATTTAACACAACCAAAGTTTGATATAATAGCTGTTAGCAAGTGTGTAGCATACTCTAGTTCGTGAAATTTTTAGGTAAGTGTTCAAAATGTGACCAAAGCCATGATAATAAGGAGCATGAGAATATAAAGTACATGAATAGACCTAGTTAAGGCCCCAGTTAGCCGACTTTTAAAGGGGGTAAGCTTGTGTCTCATTCAGTTGTTGGACACTGTTTATCGTAGCGATAATAATTAAAAAAAGATTTTGCCGGAGTGAAGAAATTAAAAACTGACCAAATCCTTGCTCACCATGCTGAAGATAAGCAAGTATGTAGTTACTAATTTTGTGGAAACGTTTCACTGTTTTGCTTGACTATAAACTAGGTAACTTTTTACTTACATTACTTACGCCTGTTACCCTCAATGGAGCATAGGCCGCCCACCAGTTTTCTCCAACCAACTCTGTCCTGGGCTTCCCTCTTCAGTTCTGTCCAATGCTTGTTCATTCCTCTCATATCTTTCTCTATTTCTCGGCGCAATGTGCTCCTTGGCCTTCCTCTTTTCCTTGAGGGTTCCATGTGAGGGCTTGTCTCGTGACGCAGTTAAGTGCTTTTCGTAGTGTGTGTCCTATCCACTTCCACCGCTTCTTCCTGATTTCCTCCTCCACTAGAATCTGGTTTGTTCTCTCCCACAGTACGTTGTTGCTGGTCGTGTCTGGCCAACGAATCCGAAGTATTTTGCGAAGACAGCTGTTAATAAACACTTGTATCTTGTGGATGATGGCTTTGGTAGTTCTCCAAGTTTCCGCTCCATACAGTAGAACTGTCTTGACATTTGTATTGAAAATCCTGATTTTGGTGTTGATTGATATTTGTTTGGAGTTCCAGATATTTTTCAACTGTAGAAATGCAGCCCTTGCTTTGCTAATCCATGTCCTCACATCTGCATCGGATCCACCTTTCTCGTCGATGATGCTGCCCAGATGTGTAAAGCTGTTAACGTTCTCCAAGGCATCTACATCAAGAGTGATTTGGTTGGTGCATGTTGTGTTCAATCGGAGAATTTCTCTTTTACCTTTATGTATGTTAAGACCTACTGCTGCTACACTGGTCGTCTTCTCTTGCATTTGTTGTTGCGTGTGCGATAGAAGAGCCAGGTCATCTGCGAATTGCAGATCGTCCAGCTGCGTCCTAACTGTCCAGTTAATACCTTGCTTCCCTCCAGACGTCGACGTCTTCATAATCCAGTCGATGACCAGGAGAAAGAGAAAGGGTGAGAGTAAGCAACCTTGCCTGACACCGGTCTTCACCTCGAAAGAGTCTGTTAGCTGTCCTTCGTGTAAGATTTCGCAGTTGAATCCATCATAAGAATTCCGTATGATGTTAACTGTTTTCTCATTCACACCGTAGTGTCGAAGAAGCCTTCACACTGTTTTGCTATCCACGCTATCGACTGCTTTCTCGTAGTCGATGAAGTTGATATAGAGTGGTAAATTCCATTCAACTGATTGATCTGTAATGTAGCAATTTGGTCAGTACACGATGGATCCTTACGAAATCTGGCCTCTTGATTTCGAAGTTGGGCGTCTACGAAGTAAAGTAATCTATAATTCAAACAGGCTCAATAAACAGTTGCATCGTTTCTGTTTGGCTTCCTTAACTTCACCAAATTAATGAATTCCTGAGTTTAACAACCCTCCAATATGGAATTGAAGCATATTCTATGACTGTCAGCAAAACAGATATTATCATGTAGCTAACTATATGATGGTATCTTAAGATTTTAGAAATGTTGGAGGAATGAGTCAAATGCTATCAGCCGCTTGTCATTATTTTTTCAAATAATAATAATCTGATTTGTTAACTACAAGTAATCATCATGGATATCAAACCTTGGACATTAATACATTTTAAATTCATGTAAGGTAGAAAATTGTGATTTTGTATGAATTCTCTCTTTAAAAAATATTCAACTTCTTGAACAAGACCATTTGTTTGATTATTTTAGCCTGAAAATATATTGCTCAGTACAAGAAAACCTGATGCGATTGTAAAAATTAGTAAGTATACAATATTTAGATATAAATGAGAATTATTTAATATCAATTATTTGCTAAATAGTTACTAACATAAATGCATCCTCAATATTTATTGTCATATCAGTTTCATTTAATAAATTTTGGAAAATTTTAACACGAAGCAATGATTGATTCACTAGTGAAGGTGTAGTGCGCGCTACTTATAAGTAGTATATGACGTGAGTGTGAACGTAATGTCTGGCAGCAGAAGATGGGGGAAGATCAAGAAAGGAAGAGTGGGAACACAATGGAATTTGTATGAAACGCATGAATAGTGAAATGTCAGACAATGGATTGATGATGGATTGAAGATTTGCAAATTAACCGTTTACGATGTGGTTTTCCTATTTTACTGAGTAACTCTGTAATTTTCGTTAAATACAATCCAGTGGCCCTCACCTGTGTTCTCCCTCACTACAAAGGTACACACTCCAAATCTTGAAATATATGCCTGAATTGATCAGAATAATTGGCTATTTTGTTTTACCTCCGATCACGAAGGGGTATATAATCAATTTTATGATATTTCTTATTCATCACGTACCTTATAAAGACTGCTAATGACCTGTCTGACATGGTATAACCTACAGGAACATTTATTCCAACCAAATATAGCTGGGTTTAGGCACTGAAATAGGCAAGCCTGACCATCACTTCAAGGTAACAGCTACAGTTGGGAGCTAGTTACGTGGTCCGTTCTGGGGGGGGGGGCGGCTTTATTCTTTCTTTCTCGTGAACATATACCAACATGATTTGGAAAAAAGACATGAAATCTGTCAATAATGCACCATCCTTTCTCATTATATTAAAATACTTGAACCCTTCTCTGTTTTGTATCAGGTTTCAAACAATTTACCTACTGAACGAGCTAGTTTATTATGATTCCTTGACAAAAATATTTATTTTTAAGATTTCATAAAGCTTTCATTTAGACTGATAGGAAATAAGTAGTTTGTCTTCAATTTTATGACAATTATTCAACAATAACCAACTGTAGGGACTAAAAACCTGAAAATCAAATTCCCTCAAGCCATGTTTAGTGATTGAAGTGAATTTCCATATGGTAACATCAGTTCACTTTGGTTTACGATTTGGTTTAATTTACAATTCGAAACTTAGCAACAGAACTCTTGCCATTCCATCTATGAACAAGTCGCCACTAAACATTAGGATATCGTAAACACTGGGGGTTTTGTGGTGTGTGCTACTTATACGAACGATATAAGTAGTATAAGAAGGGACGCGAAAGAAGTCTCACGGTCAGAAGAGGAAAACGAAAACATTACATTGAACACTCCATTTGCACACCATCATTGAGTCGTGACTTCCAACACTCCATCCTTTTTCCATTCCTGTTGGTACTCCATTTACTTCTTGCTTTTGCTCCATTTGCTTTCCGTTTTCCTCTTCTTATACTACTTATATAGTTCGTATAAGTAGCACACACCACAGTTTGTGAAGAAATCCTTAATTTTTTAGTCACAGACTAACACTAAATATCATTACATCTGTAAGTAAAAGCACAGGGAGTGCTTGAAAAGCTCATTTACTGATAAACACGTCTATACATATGTATGTATACATACATTGTTACTTCCTTCAGAAAAAAGAAGCCATCTCTTGACCAATGACATTAGATCATTCTCTAATGGTCATTCAAATGACCTTCTCATTCTAATCACTTCTGATTGGCTCTTATTTGTGTCAGTTTTTGTTTTATCTTTCTGTTTCTGTTTCTGTGTTTTTGTTATTTACAGCTGATTACTCGCCTCAATCATTTACTACAGGAGATTTAGATTTGGAATTGGTCTGTGTAACAACGATATTTTGTGCACCTGAATTGTTATTAAGTAGACGATATGATAAAGCTGTAGATCTATGGGCATTAGGTATATTGTTGTATATAATGTAAGCAAAAATGATGTTTGTCTTTTTTTTCAATTGATCAACTGATCTTATGTGATTCACTTGTAAATAGTTATAGCAATGAAGATTGGATCTTTGGTCATTGAAAAGCGAGATATATATATAGATATAACTAGCAAATACAACAAGCTGAGATAAGAATTTACCACTTATACTGACAATGCGTGGACGCGGTAAAGGTGGAAAGTCTAGAGCCAAGGCGAAACCCAGGTCAGCCCGTGCTGGTCTCCAGTTCCCGGTTGGTCGTGTTCATCGTCTGCTTCACAAGGGTAATTACGCTGAACGCGTCGGTGCTGGTGCCCCTGTTTACTTGGCAGCTGTCCTTGAATACCTGGCGGCTGAAGTTCTCGAGTTGGCTGGCAACGCCGCTCGTGACAACAAGAAGACCCGTATCATCCCACGTCACCTTCAATTGTCCATCCGAAATGACGAAGAGTTGAACAAGCTCCTTGGTGGCGTTACCATCTCTCAGGGTCAATCTAACAGTGTGATAGAATATGCGAGTCACGTTCTCACAGCCTCTGAGCAGAAGTATTCAGCGATCGAAAAAGAGTGTTTAGCGATTGTCTGGGCAATAGAAAAATGGAGGCCGTACCTGCTAGGTAGACGGTTCCACGTTGAGACTGATCATAAACCCCTGCAGTGGCTGAAAACAGCAAAAGACCCCCGTGGTAAGTTGGCGCGATGGATGATACGTCTTCACGAGTACGACTTCAGTATCGGCTACGTTCCAGGAAGAGAAAATTTAGTGGCGGACTACTTATCGAGGCCAGAGATGGATGCTGAGCTCCTGTGACATTCCTATTCAGTTTCATGAATTGGTTCTATTCTAACTGCATTAAATACAATTTCAGTGGCATAAAATACCAGCACAAGCAATAATATTTCGGATAATTCGTCATAAAACAAAATTTGATCAGATTGTGAGAAGTAATTCAAATTTAGGTACTGACATGTGAAACCCTGAATCGAAACTTCAAACAAACCAGTCAAACGATTGAATCTGACAAACACCAAAAATTGTATAGACATAACATTGATTACTATTTTCCGTGGTCAATCAATGCAAATAGTTCAGTCCTGCAAGTTAGCGAATGTACTTAGAGCTTAGTGGTACCATCTCAGAGGATGAAGTCTTCAGTTTGAGATGCGAACATCTGAGGAGTTATAATAAAGAAATAAATTTATTATATTACTCCAGAACCTTCATCAGTAGTTCAAGTACTCTGTTAGTCTTCAGGTGAAAAATATCATCATGTGAAGTTATTCCATAGGATGAATTTCATCTCCCCTCTACTTAAACTGGTTTATTCTTAGAAGCGGATGGAAGGGAACACTGAAATCAATACTGAACCATTTTTTTGACTTGTGAGAATGAAAGGTTATTGATTAATCGGGATGACAAATTCCACCTACATAACTCAACTCCATCCTGACATTAAATCTTACTCAAACTCTGTTTCTTTTAGAACTTATAGTAGTAAGTGTAATCTGAAATGAAAGACAACATTTAGTATTTCTCAGAGTGTAAAGATTCTTACTTTTTCACGTAAAGATGTTAGTATAAATGATTCTATTTATCGCCAATAATTTATAGGTGAAATGTCTCAAAAATTTATTAGACAACTCAGTAAGTCAAAGTGTCTGGATGGATTTTATCAATCTAAAATCATTGGCTGTCAAGATTTTAGACTCTTGTGCTACGCGTGTATAACGGGGAATCCGGAAAAGTCAACAGAAATGCACAGAAATCATTATTATTCTGTAAAATATTCATTAAATCCCAAGAACATCAAGGATCTCCTTTACATCCCTCACAAATGTAGGTACATATATTACTGTAACTAATGCAACTGTAGTCTTTTGAACAATACTACTGTTAGTTGGACATAGATGAAGTTTAAAGCATGATTACGTCACTGCGCGCTGATTGGCTAATTTCCTACCCAATCAGCGCCTGATCGAAGCTTGGAGAACAGGATAGAAAATTCTCGTCTTATTAGCTGCATGCGGATTGGTCAAATCCAGTCCAGTCGATCACGTGAATTTTGTTCCAGAAGTTTTCTCATGTAAAGGCTATAAATAGACTAGCATTGTATTTATCTTAGCCTTCTAGCCTTCTAGCCTTCTTAGCCTTCTTAGCCTTCTTAGCCTTCTTCGCTTTCAAGCCTTTTTGCCTTGGCTTTCGCCATCACCTCCAGCTTCTTTTCCTTGCTATTTTGGAATACAATCCTTCCTGTTCAACCGTGTTCTGATTTGTGTTACTTGTCCAGTGTCTTGTGTCAAGAATACTAAGCAATAAGATTTAGCCGGGAAATATCGTAAGCAACCGTTACAACAACTACATTCTTTAAGGTGCCTAGATCAGGTGTAATTCTGGTGTAATTCCTAGATTTTCTTGGTAATAACATCTCATTGCTTAATCATACATAACAAACACTCATAATCCTGGGATTTGGCTTTAATTAAATGATTTAACCTTTTTCTACTACTTATAAGTAGTTTAAACCCTTAATCATAATTTTTTTCTTTCTGCTTTCAAGGTTATGTGGTAGTGATCCATACAAATCAAAAACTAATAGTGATTTATACTATGCTATACTCCACTGTGACATTGAACTACAATCTACCATATGGAAATCAATTAGCTCCAGTGGGAAAGATGTTGTTAAACGTCTTTTAATGATAGATCCAAAGTTCAGAATTATTACACCGTATTTACTAAAGCATCAATGGTTTATTGAAGGAAATAAAAGCATACAACATTTAGATTTAGTACAAGAGAATTTAGACAGTTTTAATAAACAACGTTCAGAAAAAGTATGTTCTTTAAGATTAAATGAGTTTTTTATTTTGTAGATTGATTCTTTTTTATAAGTAACAAGTGTAAATGTTTTATTGATTGATAGTATGGTGCGAGCTACTTATAAGTAGTAGTATATGACGTGAGTCTGAACGTACTGTCTGGCAGCAGAAGATGGGGGAAGATCAAGAAAGGAAGAGTTAGAAGAACGCAATGGAATTTGTATGAAACGCATGAATAGTGACAATGGATTGATGTTTTGCAACAGGAACAGTCCAGTTCGATATGATGAACTGATATTTTACAAATGAACGATTTACGATATGGTTTTCCAATTTTACTGAGTAACTCTGTAATTTTCGTTAAATACAATCCAGTTGCCCTCACCTGTGTTCTCCTTCACTACATTTGGTGTCGCTGCCTGCTAGAAGGAAGGAGCTCCCGTAGCCGAAGGAGTTGGAGGAAGGAGACTTGCGGAGCTTCCTGGAAGAGTTTGAGGCCGCGGTGGAGCTGGTGGGTGTGAAGGGTCCCGGGGCGCACTTGGCGGCAGGTCAAACGTGGAGAAATTCGAATGCTTCAATTCTTCTATATGAAGTTTGTGCTTGTTAAATAAAGACTAGTTTGTCGATCGGTCAGTTAAAACGCAGAAATTCGTACATACGCACATTATTTGAAGTTACCAAACCATATTAACACGGAGACGTATTAGTCAATTCAAATCCCATAATAGCGGAGGTGGTAGAAGTAACAGCAGTAATCAAAAAGATTGATGATCAGATATTTCTTTCGAGATGTATACCCCTGAGGAATGGATTTTTAAAAAAAGAGAAAAGAAAGTTAAGAAGGATTCAGAAGATTAGAATCTGAGCGGACATAAAGAATGGGTGCACCTGCGCCTTTGCAAACGGTTTTGAGCCATGTCATTCAAAGTCCCTAACCATCGGTTGCCAATATCTCGCGCACCAAAACCAGGTCTACAGCTATCAGTGGCTTAATGCATTTGTGCCATGATTTGGTTTTTCTGCCCCTAGAGTTCTTCCAACTTACTCGTACACGACGAAACATGGCTCGTCGAGGCAGTCGGTGGTTCAGAATATGCACCACATGTTCCAGCCACCTCAACTAGGTGTAGATATTCAATAAACAACCTGTGATTTTACCGGATATATATATATATATATATATATATATATATATATATATATATATATAGACTTTTTCTCACAGTACCTAATTATAGCATGAGATATTTTCAGTTAGAGTTTTGGAGATTTGTGTTTTTACACATTTGAAATCATCAATCACTCATTGTTAGACCATCATTAGAAACCTGGAAGCACCGGTCGGCCGTTTCATCCTGGTATAGGACTCATCAGCAGTGCGCATGATTGATTGATGATTTCAAATGTGTAAAAAAACAAATCTTCATAACTCTAACTAAAAATAACGTAACATGTGCTCACTAGTGACTAGCTCCGTGTGGAAATTCTCGGAGTTCTAGTGAGATGACGTGACCATGTCGGGTATAGGTAGTAACTACCAAAGACAAATGAGTGAAGTAGCGCAAAATCCCTAGATCAATCAGAGTTAGACATTAACACCGTTAGATGCCGGCCCAATGGTTCGATGGTTAGGCGTTCGCACACAATACCGAAGGTCCCGGGTTCGAGCTCTGCGAGGTGCAGGAGTCGCGGATGCGCACTGCTGATGAGTAGTCCCATACCAGGACAAAACGGCCGTCCAGTTCTTCCAGGTTTCTAATGGTGGTCTAACAATGATTGGTTGATAATTTCAAATGAGTATGAGATATATTTGCCGATTTCTTTGTTATTCATAAACTTCAAATTAAATAATTGTACTTTCTTAATTATTTATTTATTTAAAGTATTCTAACATGGAATATAAACAAGAGGATTGGATAACCAGTGAATATTTAAAGCTACCAAGAAGAAATTCAAAATCAATTCCAATGGAAGAGTCTGATGAAGATATAAAACCAGAGACAGTAGCTCACAAGGTAAGCAAACTAATTCATTGATATATATATATATATATATATATATATATATATATATATAAAAGCACAGTGGTATAGATAAGTTGTTGTTGTACAAATGACGCCATGTGTCAAATAAGTTAATAAAAGAGCTTAACCAAATTAAACGTAAACAAACGCAAATTTGAACATGAGATGCTATAAACTGTCGAAACGACAATTGTTTTTGATGTTGTTAGTTATTCTGAGCTAGGCGATTTAATTGTCAAGCTTTCATTGTGTCTAGCGAATTGATCAACCATTATTAAAAGAATCACCGAAAACAACAGATGAATAGTCAAAGAATAAGTGAAACCATTTGAATACAATGTCGCTCGTATAAATCAACGAAAATAATTCACTGCATTTTCGACAGATTAGAAGATGAAATCCTAACGCGTCACGTGCAGAATAAGTTGTATGAACTGTGAATGGAACTAAGAAACCGTAGGATTTTCAGGTCAAGGGGATATTGAAAATATTAGAAGATATCTAAAAATATCGAATACAGATCACTCAGAAATCAATAGACAGATATAGGTGAACCGTATCGACCAACGCGAACGAGACAATGAACCAGCGTCCAGGCAGGCTACCTTGATCCGAAACGGCTAAAGAGAAGTCTTGAAATAGCGTAGAAAGTATATTCTACAAGCACCCAGCAAGCACAATGCAATCATGCACCCAAATCTCATTTATTTATACATTATAGAAACGTCCTTGGGACAGACACAAAAATATCACACTAAAATACACAGCAGACAATCACATCCAAAGATTTCCCTGGTGGGAAACGAAATCTCAAATTCAACTGATCAGCTAACGCTCGCAAAACAAGTGAGTTCTGGGGATCTAAAGTCCTCAGCAGCAAACTGAGCTGACGAATGTATGCTTACTTGTTTATTACATGTCTAGGCTGTAATTGCCTGCCTATAAATACTTAGTTAAATTTCAGATCATTCAAAATGGCTCACCAGTCAGCTTCACTTTGCATCGCATTGCTTATACGCTAATCGTTCCCATGTCCATTTGCTTTAATGAATGCATGAGATAAATTCATCCTATAAAACATACAGGATGTCAAAATGGGGGCCGTCACAAAAACAGAACACACCTAAGTACGATATACGAAAATGAAGAAGAAAATTTATTTCACCACACAGTCGATCAGTAGAACACATGAAAATCTTAGCAATAAATAGTGAAATCAGATTTGAAAAAAAAACGCAAACTATTCATGAATAATTGTTTGAAATAGTTCAGTTCACAGTTTATTTATTTACATAAATACGAAATCTTCAGACACAAATAAGGTACGCAAAATCTGCCCGAATAGTTGGTAGTTCAAGGAAGAATGTATCCAGAAAAATTCGTTCATCGGATCATGGCAGGTCAAAATTAAGTGCAAAAGAGGTGGTACAGGTGAGTTTGTTTTCCTTCAGTTTTTCTATAATGAATAAATATTTACAATGATAGTCGGTAAAATCTGAGCATACGAAATCACACACAAAATGAGCAACATAAAACTTGGTAGTATACCGGTACGAACGACAGATCACGTTGCTACAATATATTAGATGCGAGAAGTAATTCAAAGCTAAAATCATATAATGTAAAACGTAAAAGAAGTAAAAGCAGTTACGTGAAAGTACAGATAGAAACAACTCATAACACAATCTAGTGAAATAAAATTGAACGGTAGGCATAAAAGTTATCAGCAAGCGGTAAAAAATAATATCGCAGAAAAAATGCAGTTCATGCAAATGTTTGAACTAATAAAGCATTACTGAGTAAGCATTCCGAGAAAAAGAAATTGATGATCAGATGCGAAAAAATAGTAAATATAAGACTGACAATAAAAAGCATGCACCTGCGCCGTTGCAAACGATTTTGAGTCATGTCGTTCAATGTGTGTAACGGTCGGCTGCGATTGTCTAGCGGACCACAACCAGGCAGTCTACACTCACCAGCATGACACACAACACAGTGCAGCTGTCAGTGACTTCATGCATTTGTTGTTAGCGAATCCAGATAACAGATTGCCTATACTCACCATTAAATGTTCCATACGGTCGCGTCACGAAAAACAGAACAAAATAAATCAATAATCCCTGGTTTTATTGAAGGAGAAGGTTGGCATTACATAAGTACCAACAAATAGAGAGAAATGTCGGCAAAGCGAAGAGAACGTTATGCGCAAGAAGGACTACAGGTGTTTTTCATAAAGTTGAACAAAACGAGTACAATAATGTTTGACGTTTCAAAAAAAGCATGCTCTTCTTAGAAGAGTTACACTGCACAATTCTGATGTCATACGGTTTGTCCGGCACTACGTCTCTTCCAACTCACTCACTCACTGACTAACTCACGACGAAACATGGCTCGTCGAGGCAGTCGGTGGTGGTTGAGAATACGTAACACATGTGACAACCAACCACCTGAACAGATCGAGTTTCAATGGATCATCGATTGATTTGCAATGCCTACGTACGTAGTGGTGACTTCGTGACCACAGCACTCACTGCTTACTCGGTTGTTGCAGCATGCCAGAACAATGCTTCGAATACATCTGAGCTTTCCATCACAGACAGACATTGCATTGTTGAATTTGCAAACTTCAAATGTGTCCATCCATTAGACATTTCAAAATAACTATGAGCTGTGTCAACCGATCAGCAATACTTGCACTATGTATATTCTTACTAATCGTGACTTATGAAGGGGACTGAGTGAAATTCTCGTCTCATGACTGACTATAATGCTTGTTAGCAATCAGGGTTCATGCGATCTGGTCGAGTCGCCTCGGTACTTCAGGTTTCGCTGCATGCCTTTCATCGTGAGACTGATGATGATGATGATGATGATGAGCTGCCACCCAGTTTTCTAAACTCTTTCACAGTGCACATATTTTTTTCGAAATTCTATTCTACAAAATGTGCAGAGTGAATTAAGAGACGCGACTGCTGGCCGATCAGTAGGAAGTTCACTGAAGAATTTATCCAAAGAATTTCGCTCAACGGATGTTGTCAGTTCTATATTAGGTGAACAAGATGTACAGGTTAGTTTGTTTTGTTTCATTCAATTGTTCATAATGAATGAATGAATGAATGTTTGCAATGGTTGTCGGTAAAGTGTGAGCATTGGCGTTGATGGAAAAGATAAGGAAGGGTTGGAGAAAACTATTGAAGAAGTAGTATAATTGAGTGAGACAAATTTCGAACGAGGAGGAAGATAGAGGTGATGAGGAATTGAGTAGTAGATTAGAATGTCGGAGAACACAACGAGTGCATGCAGCTGCGCCATTGCAAACGATTTTGAGTCATGTGGTTGAAAGTCTCTAATGGTCGTTTGCCATTGATTGTGTGGCCGACCACAACCAGGTAGTCTACACTTACCAGCATGACTGACACACACAGTGCAGCTGTCAGTGACTTCATGCATTTGTGCTGTGATTCGGTTTGTCCGGCACTACGTCTCTTGCAACTCACTCACTCAATCACTCACGACAAAACATGGCTGGTCGAGGCAGTCGGTGGTTGAGAATACGTAACACATGTCACAACCAACCACCTGAACAGATCGAGTTTCAATGGATCATCGATTGATTTGCAATGCCTACGTAGTGGTGCCTTCGTAACCACAGCACTCACTGCTTACTCGGTTGTTGCAGCATGCCAGAGCAATGCTTCGAATACATCTGAGCTTTCCATCACAGACATTGCTTTGTGGAATTCGCAAACTTCAAATGTGTCCATCCATTAGACATTTCAAAATAACTATGAGCTGTGTCAACCGATCAGCAATACTTGCACTATGTATGTTCTAACTAATGGCGACTGATCAAGGGGACTGAGTGAAATTCTCGTCTCATGACTGACTATAATGCTTGTTAGCAATCAGGGTTCATGCGATCTGGTCGAGTCGCCTCGGTACTTCAGGTTTCGCTGCAAGCCTTTCATCGTGAGACTGATGATGATGATGATGATGATGATGAGCTGCCACCCGGTTTTCTAAACTCTTTCACAGTGCACATATTTCATTCGAAATTCTATTCTACCAAATCTGCAGAGTGAATTAGGAGACGCGACTGGTGGCCGATCAGTAGGAAGTTCACTGAAGAATTTATCCAAAGAATTTCGCTCAACGGATGTTGTCAGTTCTATATTAGGTGAACAAGATGTACAGGTTAGTTTGTTTTGTTTCATTCAATTGTTCATAATGAATGAATGAATGAATGAATGTTTGCAATGGTTGTCGGTGAAGTGTGAGCATTTGCGTTGATGGAAAAGATAAGGAAGGGTTGGAGAAAACTATTGAAGAAGTATAATTGAGTGAGACAAATTTCGAACGAGGAGGAAGATAGAGGTGATGAGGAATTGAGTAGTAGATTAGAATTTCGGAGAACACAATGAGTGCATGCAGCTGCGCCATTGCAAACGATTTTGAGTCATGTCGTTGAAAGTGTGTGACGGTCGGTTGCCATTCATTGTGTGGCCGACCACAACCAGGTAGTCTACACTTACCAGCATGACTGACACACACAGTGCAGCTGTGAGTGACTTCATGCATTTGTGCTGTGATTCGGTTTGTCCGGCACTACGTCTCTTCCAACTCACTCACTCACTCACTCATTCACTCAATCACTCACGACGAAACATGGCTCGTCGAGGCAGTCGGTGGTGGTTGAGAATACGTAACACATGTCACAACCAACCACCTGAACAGATCGAGTTTCAATGGATCATCGATTGATTTGCCTTGCCTACTACGTAGTGGTGCCTTCGTAAGCACAGCACTCACTGCTTACTCGGTTGTTGCAGCATGCGAGAGCAATGCTTCGAACACATCTGAGCTTTCCATCACAGACATTGCATTGTTGAATTTGCAAACTTCAAATGTGTCCATCCATTAGACATTTCAAAATAACTATGAGCTGTGTCAACCGATCAGCAATACTTGCACTATGTATGTTCTAACTAATGGCGACTGATCAAGGGGACTGAGTGAAATTCTCGTCTCATGACTGACTATAATGCTTGTTAGCAATCAGGGTTCATGCGATCTGGTCGAGTCGCCTCGGTACTTCAGGTTTCGCTGCAAGCCTTTCATCGTGAGACTGATGATGATGATGATGATGAGCTGCCACCCGGTTTTCTAAACTCTTTCACAGTGCACATATTTCATTCGAAATTCTATTCTACCAAATCTGCAGAGTGAATTAAGAGACGCGACTGGTGGCCGATCAGTAGGAAGTTCACTGAAGAATTTATCCAAAGAATTTCGCTCAACGGATGTTGTCAGTTCTATATTAGGTGAACAAGATGTACAGGTTAGTTTGTTTTGTTTCATTCAATTGTTCATAATGAATGAATGAATGAATGTTTGCAATGGTTGTCGGTGAAGTGTGAGCATTTGCGTTGATGGAAAAGATAAGGAAGTGTTGGAGAAAACTATTGAAGAAGTATAATTGAGTGAGACAAATTTCGAACGAGGAGGAAGATAGAGGTGATGAGGAATTGAGTAGTAGATTAGAATTTCGGAGAACACAATGAGTGCATGCAGCTGCGCCATTGCAAACGATTTTGAGTCATGTCGTTGAAAGTGTGTGACGGTCGGTTGCCATTCATTGTGTGGCCGACCACAACCAGGTAGTCTACACTTACCAGCATGACTGACACACACAGTGCAGCTGTGAGTGACTTCATGCATTTGTGCTGTGATTCGGTTTGTCCGGCACTACGTCTCTTCCAACTCACTCACTCACTCACTCATTCACTCAATCACTCACGACGAAACATGGCTCGTCGAGGCAGTCGGTGGTGGTTGAGAATACGTAACACATGTCACAACCAACCACCTGAACAGATCGAGTTTCAATGGATCATCGATTGATTTGCCTTGCCTACTACGTAGTGGTGCCTTCGTAAGCACAGCACTCACTGCTTACTCGGTTGTTGCAGCATGCGAGAGCAATGCTTCGAACACATCTGAGCTTTCCATCACAGACATTGCATTGTTGAATTTGCAAACTTCAAATGTGTCCATCCATTAGACATTTCAAAATAACTATGAGCTGTGTCAACCGATCAGCAATACTTGCACTATGTATGTTCTAACTAATGGCGACTGATCAAGGGGACTGAGTGAAATTCTCGTCTCATGACTGACTATAATGCTTGTTAGCAATCAGGGTTCATGCGATCTGGTCGAGTCGCCTCGGTACTTCAGGTTTCGCTGCAAGCCTTTCATCGTGAGACTGATGATGATGATGATGATGATGAGCTGCCACCCGGTTTTCTAAACTCTTTCACAGTGCACATATTTCATTCGAAATTCTATTCTACCAAATCTGCAGAGTGAATTAGGAGACGCGACTGGTGGCCGATCAGTAGGAAGTTCACTGAAGAATTTATCCAAAGAATTTCGCTCAACGGATGTTGTCAGTTCTATATTAGGTGAACAAGATGTACAGGTTAGTTTGTTTTGTTTCATTCAATTGTTCATAATGAATGAATGAATGAATGAATGTTTGCAATGGTTGTCGGTGAAGTGTGAGCATTTGCGTTGATGGAAAAGATAAGGAAGTGTTGGAGAAAACTATTGAAGAAGTATAATTGAGTGAGACAAATTTCGAACGAGGAGGAAGATAGAGGTGATGAGGAATTGAGTAGTAGATTAGAATTTCGGAGAACACAATGAGTGCATGCAGCTGCGCCATTGCAAACGATTTTGAGTCATGTCGTTGAAAGTGTGTGACGGTCGGTTGCCATTCATTGTGTGGCCGACCACAACCAGGTAGTCTACACTTACCAGCATGACTGACACACACAGTGCAGCTGTGAGTGACTTCATGCATTTGTGCTGTGATTCGGTTTGTCCGGCACTACGTCTCTTCCAACTCACTCACTCACTCACTCATTCACTCAATCACTCACGACGAAACATGGCTCGTCGAGGCAGTCGGTGGTGGTTGCGAATACGTAACACATGTCACAACCAACCACCTGAACAGATCGAGTTTCAATGGATCATCGATTGATTTGCCTTGCCTACTACGTAGTGGTGCCTTCGTAAGCACAGCACTCACTGCTTACTCGGTTGTTGCAGCATGCGAGAGCAATGCTTCGAACACATCTGAGCTTTCCATCACAGACATTGCATTGTTGAATTTGCAAACTTCAAATGTGTCCATCCATTAGACATTTCAAAATAACTATGAGCTGTGTCAACCGATCAGCAATACTTGCACTATGTATGTTCTAACTAATGGCGATTGATCAAGGGGACTGAGTGAAATTCTCGTCTCATGACTGACTATAATGCTTGTTAGCAATCAGGGTTCATGCGATCTGGTCGAGTCGCCTCGGTACTTCAGGTTTCGCTGCAAGCCTTTCATCGTGAGACTGATGATGATGATGATGATGATGATGAGCTGCCACCCGGTTTTCTAAACTCTTTCACAGTGCACATATTTCATTCGAAATTCTATTCTACCAAATCTGCAGAGTGAATTAGGAGACGCGACTGGTGGCCGATCAGTAGGAAGTTCACTGAAGAATTTATCCAAAGAATTTCGCTCAACGGATGTTGTCAGTTCTATATTAGGTGAACAAGATGTACAGGTTAGTTTGTTTTGTTTCATTCAATTGTTCATAATGAATGAATGAATGAATGAATGTTTGCAATGGTTGTCGGTGAAGTGTGAGCATTTGCGTTGATGGAAAAGATAAGGAAGTGTTGGAGAAAACTATTGAAGAAGTATAATTGAGTGAGACAAATTTCGAACGAGGAGGAAGATAGAGGTGATGAGGAATTGAGTAGTAGATTAGAATTTCGGAGAACACAATGAGTGCATGCAGCTGCGCCATTGCAAACGATTTTGAGTCATGTCGTTGAAAGTGTGTGACGGTCGGTTGCCATTCATTGTGTGGCCGACCACAACCAGGTAGTCTACACTTACCAGCATGACTGACACTCACAGTGCAGCTGTGAGTGACTTCATGCATTTGTGCTGTGATTC
>OX103975.1:5763432-5781739 GCA_944470395.2 Schistosoma turkestanicum
TTTGGATAAATTCTTCAGTGAACTTCCTACTGATCGGCCACCAGTCGCGTCTCTTAATTCACTCTGCAGATTTGGTAGAATAGAATTTCGAATGAAATATGTGCACTGTGAAAGAGTTTAGAAAACCGGGTGGCAGCTCATCATCATCATCATCATCATCATCAGTCTCACGATGAAAGGCTTGCAGCGAAACCTGAAGTACCGAGGCGACTCGACCAGATCGCATGAACCCTGATTGCTAACAAGCATTATAGTCAGTCATGAGACGAGAATTTCACTCAGTCCCCTTGATCAAGTCGCCATTAGTTAGAACATACATAGTGCAAGTATTGCTGATCGGTTGACACAGCTCATAGTTATTTTGAAATGTCTAATGGATGGACACATTTGAAGTTTGCAAATTCAACAATGCAATGTCTGTGATGGAAAGCTCAGATGTGTTCGAAGCATTGCTCTCGCATGCTGCAACAACCGAGTAAGCAGTGAGTGCTGTGCTTACGAAGGCACCACTACGTAGTAGGCAAGGCAAATCAATCGATGATCCATTGAAACTCGATCTGTTCAGGTGGTTGGTTGTGACATGTGTTACGTATTCTCAACCACCACCGACTGCCTCGACGAGCCATGTTTCGTCGTGAGTGATTGAGTGAATGAGTGAGTGAGTGAGTGAGTTGGAAGAGACGTAGTGCCGGACAAACCGAATCACAGCACAAATGCATGAAGTCACTCACAGCTGCACTGTGTGTGTCAGTCATGCTGGTAAGTGTAGACTACCTGGTTGTGGTCGGCCACACAATGAATGGCAACCGACCGTCACACACTTTCAACGACATGACTCAAAATCGTTTGCAATGGCGCAGCTGCATGCACTCATTGTGTTCTCCGAAATTCTAATCTACTACTCAATTCCTCATCACCTCTATCTTCCTCCTCGTTCGAAATTTGTCTCACTCAATTATACTTCTTCAATAGTTTTCTCCAACACTTCCTTATCTTTTCCATCAACGCAAATGCTCACACTTCACCGACAACCATTGCAAACATTCATTCATTCATTCATTATGAACAATTGAATGAAACAAAACAAACTAACCTGTACATCTTGTTCACCTAATATAGAACTGACAACATCCGTTGAGCGAAATTCTTTGGATAAATTCTTCAGTGAACTTCCTACTGATCGGCCACCAGTCGCGTCTCTTAATTCACTCTGCAGATTTGGTAGAATAGAATTTCGAATGAAATATGTGCACTGTGAAAGAGTTTAGAAAACCGGGTGGCAGCTCATCATCATCATCATCATCATCAGTCTCACGATGAAAGGCTTGCAGCGAAACCTGAAGTACCGAGGCGACTCGACCAGATCGCATGAACCCTGATTGCTAACAAGCATTATAGTCAGTCATGAGACGAGAATTTCACTCAGTCCCCTTGATAAGTCGCCATTAGTTAGAACATACATAGTGCAAGTATTGCTGATCGGTTGACACAGCTCATAGTTATTTTGAAATGTCTAATGGATGGACACATTTGAAGTTTGCAAATTCAACAATGCAATGTCTGTGATGGAAAGCTCAGATGTGTTCGAAGCATTGCTCTCGCATGCTGCAACAACCGAGTAAGCAGTGAGTGCTGTGCTTACGAAGGCACCACTACGTAGTAGGCAAGGCAAATCAATCGATGATCCATTGAAACTCGATCTGTTCAGGTGGTTGGTTGTGACATGTGTTACGTATTCTCAACCACCACCGACTGCCTCGACGAGCCATGTTTCGTCGTGAGTGATTGAGTGAATGAGTGAGTGAGTGAGTGAGTTGGAAGAGACGTAGTGCCGGACAAACCGAATCACAGCACAAATGCATGAAGTCACTCACAGCTGCACTGTGTGTGTCAGTCATGCTGGTAAGTGTAGACTACCTGGTTGTGGTCGGCCACACAATGAATGGCAACCGACCGTCACACACTTTCAACGACATGACTCAAAATCGTTTGCAATGGCGCAGCTGCATGCACTCATTGTGTTCTCCGAAATTCTAATCTACTACTCAATTCCTCATCACCTCTATCTTCCTCCTCGTTCGAAATTTGTCTCACTCAATTATACTTCTTCAATAGTTTTCTCCAACACTTCCTTATCTTTTCCATCAACGCAAATGCTCACACTTCACCGACAACCATTGCAAACATTCATTCATTCATTCATTATGAACAATTGAATGAAACAAAACAAACTAACCTGTACATCTTGTTCACCTAATATAGAACTGACAACATCCGTTGAGCGAAATTCTTTGGATAAATTCTTCAGTGAACTTCCTACTGATCGGCCACCAGTCGCGTCTCTTAATTCACTCTGCAGATTTGGTAGAATAGAATTTCGAATGAAATATGTGCACTGTGAAAGAGTTTAGAAAACCGGGTGGCAGCTCATCATCATCATCATCATCATCAGTCTCACGATGAAAGGCTTGCAGCGAAACCTGAAGTACCGAGGCGACTCGACCAGATCGCATGAACCCTGATTGCTAACAAGCATTATAGTCAGTCATGAGACGAGAATTTCACTCAGTCCCCTTGATCAGTCGCCATTAGTTAGAACATACATAGTGCAAGTATTGCTGATCGGTTGACACAGCTCATAGTTATTTTGAAATGTCTAATGGATGGACACATTTGAAGTTTGCAAATTCAACAATGCAATGTCTGTGATGGAAAGCTCAGATGTGTTCGAAGCATTGCTCTCGCATGCTGCAACAACCGAGTAAGCAGTGAGTGCTGTGCTTACGAAGGCACCACTACGTAGTAGGCAAGGCAAATCAATCGATGATCCATTGAAACTCGATCTGTTCAGGTGGTTGGTTGTGACATGTGTTACGTATTCTCAACCACCACCGACTGCCTCGACGAGCCATGTTTCGTCGTGAGTGATTGAGTGAATGAGTGAGTGAGTGAGTGAGTTGGAAGAGACGTAGTGCCGGACAAACCGAATCACAGCACAAATGCATGAAGTCACTCACAGCTGCACTGTGTGTGTCAGTCATGCTGGTAAGTGTAGACTACCTGGTTGTGGTCGGCCACACAATGAATGGCAACCGACCGTCACACACTTTCAACGACATGACTCAAAATCGTTTGCAATGGCGCAGCTGCATGCACTCATTGTGTTCTCCGAAATTCTAATCTACTACTCAATTCCTCATCACCTCTATCTTCCTCCTCGTTCGAAATTTGTCTCACTCAATTATACTTCTTCAATAGTTTTCTCCAACACTTCCTTATCTTTTCCATCAACGCAAATGCTCACACTTCACCGACAACCATTGCAAACATTCATTCATTCATTCATTATGAACAATTGAATGAAACAAAACAAACTAACCTGTACATCTTGTTCACCTAATATAGAACTGACAACATCCGTTGAGCGAAATTCTTTGGATAAATTCTTCAGTGAACTTCCTACTGATCGGCCACCAGTCGCGTCTCTTAATTCACTCTGCAGATTTGGTAGAATAGAATTTCGAAAAAAATATGTGCACTGTGAAAGAGTTTAGAAAACCGGGTGGCAGCTCATCATCATCATCATCATCATCAGTCTCACGATGAAAGGCTTGCAGCGAAACCTGAAGTACCGAGGCGACTCGACCAGATCGCATGAACCCTGATTGCTAACAAGCATTATAGTCAGTCATGAGACGAGAATTTCAATCAGTCCCCTTGATCAGTCGCCATTAGTTAGAACATACATAGTGCAAGTATTGCTGATCGGTTGACACAGCTCATAGTTATTTTGAAATGTCTAATGGATGGACACATTTGAAGTTTGCAAATTCAACAATGCAATGTCTGTGATGGAAAGCTCAGATGTGTTCGAAGCATTGCTCTCGCATGCTGCAACAACCGAGTAAGCAGTGAGTGCTGTGCTTACGAAGGCACCACTACGTAGTAGGCAAGGCAAATCAATCGATGATCCATTGAAACTCGATCTGTTCAGGTGGTTGGTTGTGACATGTGTTACGTATTCTCAACCACCACCGACTGCCTCGACGAGCCATGTTTCGTCGTGAGTGATTGAGTGAATGAGTGAGTGAGTGAGTGAGTTGGAAGAGACGTAGTGCCGGACAAACCGAATCACAGCACAAATGCATGAAGTCACTCACAGCTGCACTGTGTGTGTCAGTCATGCTGGTAAGTGTAGACTACCTGGTTGTGGTCGGCCACACAATGAATGGCAACCGACCGTCACACACTTTCAACGACATGACTCAAAATCGTTTGCAATGGCGCAGCTGCATGCACTCATTGTGTTCTCCGAAATTCTAATCTACTACTCAATTCCTCATCACCTCTATCTTCCTCCTCGTTCGAAATTTGTCTCACTCAATTATACTTCTTCAATAGTTTTCTCCAACACTTCCTTATCTTTTCCATCAACGCAAATGCTCACACTTCACCGACAACCATTGCAAACATTCATTCATTCATTCATTATGAACAATTGAATGAAACAAAACAAACTAACCTGTACATCTTGTTCACCTAATATAGAACTGACAACATCCGTTGAGCGAAATTCTTTGGATAAATTCTTCAGTGAACTTCCTACTGATCGGCCACCAGTCGCGTCTCTTAATTCACTCTGCAGATTTGGTAGAATAGAATTTCGAATGAAATATGTGCACTGTGAAAGAGTTTAGAAAACCGGGTGGCAGCTCATCATCATCATCATCATCATCAGTCTCACGATGAAAGGCTTGCAGCGAAACCTGAAGTACCGAGGCGACTCGACCAGATCGCATGAACCCTGATTGCTAACAAGCATTATAGTCAGTCATGAGACGAGAATTTCACTCAGTCCCCTTGATCAGTCGCCATTAGTTAGAACATACATAGTGCAAGTATTGCTGATCGGTTGACACAGCTCATAGTTATTTTGAAATGTCTAATGGATGGACACATTTGAAGTTTGCAAATTCAACAATGCAATGTCTGTGATGGAAAGCTCAGATGTGTTCGAAGCATTGCTCTCGCATGCTGCAACAACCGAGTAAGCAGTGAGTGCTGTGCTTACGAAGGCACCACTACGTAGTAGGCAAGGCAAATCAATCGATGATCCATTGAAACTCGATCTGTTCAGGTGGTTGGTTGTGACATGTGTTACGTATTCTCAACCACCACCGACTGCCTCGACGAGCCATGTTTCGTCGTGAGTGATTGAGTGAATGAGTGAGTGAGTGAGTGAGTTGGAAGAGACGTAGTGCCGGACAAACCGAATCACAGCACAAATGCATGAAGTCACTCACAGCTGCACTGTGTGTGTCAGTCATGCTGGTAAGTGTAGACTACCTGGTTGTGGTCGGCCACACAATGAATGGCAACCGACCGTCACACACTTTCAACGACATGACTCAAAATCGTTTGCAATGGCGCAGCTGCATGCACTCATTGTGTTCTCCGAAATTCTAATCTACTACTCAATTCCTCATCACCTCTATCTTCCTCCTCGTTCGAAATTTGTCTCACTCAATTATACTTCTTCAATAGTTTTCTCCAACACTTCCTTATCTTTTCCATCAACGCAAATGCTCACACTTCACCGACAACCATTGCAAACATTCATTCATTCATTCATTATGAACAATTGAATGAAACAAAACAAACTAACCTGTACATCTTGTTCACCTAATATAGAACTGACAACATCCGTTGAGCGAAATTCTTTGGATAAATTCTTCAGTGAACTTCCTACTGATCGGCCACCAGTCGCGTCTCCTAATTCACTCTGCAGATTTGGTAGAATAGAATTTCGAATGAAATATGTGCACTGTGAAAGAGTTTAGAAAACCGGGTGGCAGCTCATCATCATCATCATCATCATCAGTCTCACGATGAAAGGCTTGCAGCGAAACCTGAAGTACCGAGGCGACTCGACCAGATCGCATGAACCCTGATTGCTAACAAGCATTATAGTCAGTCATGAGACGAGAATTTCACTCAGTCCCCTTGATCAATCGCCATTAGTTAGAACATACATAGTGCAAGTATTGCTGATCGGTTGACACAGCTCATAGTTATTTTGAAATGTCTAATGGATGGACACATTTGAAGTTTGCAAATTCAACAATGCAATGTCTGTGATGGAAAGCTCAGATGTGTTCGAAGCATTGCTCTCGCATGCTGCAACAACCGAGTAAGCAGTGAGTGCTGTGCTTACGAAGGCACCACTACGTAGTAGGCAAGGCAAATCAATCGATGATCCATTGAAACTCGATCTGTTCAGGTGGTTGGTTGTGACATGTGTTACGTATTCTCAACCACCACCGACTGCCTCGACGAGCCATGTTTCGTCGTGAGTGATTGAGTGAATGAGTGAGTGAGTGAGTGAGTGAGTTGGAAGAGACGTAGTGCCGGACAAACCGAATCACAGCACAAATGCATGAAGTCACTCACAGCTGCACTGTGTGTGTCAGTCATGCTGGTAAGTGTAGACTACCTGGTTGTGGTCGGCCACACAATGAATGGCAACCGACCGTCACACACTTTCAACGACATGACTCAAAATCGTTTGCAATGGCGCAGCTGCATGCACTCATTGTGTTCTCCGAAATTCTAATCTACTACTCAATTCCTCATCACCTCTATCTTCCTCCTCGTTCGAAATTTGTCTCACTCAATTATACTTCTTCAATAGTTTTCTCCAACACTTCCTTATCTTTTCCATCAACGCAAATGCTCACACTTCACCGACAACCATTGCAAACATTCATTCATTCATTCATTATGAACAATTGAATGAAACAAAACAAACTAACCTGTACATCTTGTTCACCTAATATAGAACTGACAACATCCGTTGAGCGAAATTCTTTGGATAAATTCTTCAGTGAACTTCCTACTGATCGGCCACCAGTCGCGTCTCTTAATTCACTCTGCAGATTTGGTAGAATAGAATTTCGAATGAAATATGTGCACTGTGAAAGAGTTTAGAAAACCGGGTGGCAGCTCATCATCATCATCATCATCATCAGTCTCACGATGAAAGGCTTGCAGCGAAACCTGAAGTACCGAGGCGACTCGACCAGATCGCATGAACCCTGATTGCTAACAAGCATTATAGTCAGTCATGAGACGAGAATTTCACTCAGTCCCCTTGATCAATCGCCATTAGTTAGAACATACATAGTGCAAGTATTGCTGATCGGTTGACACAGCTCATAGTTATTTTGAAATGTCTAATGGATGGACACATTTGAAGTTTGCAAATTCAACAATGCAATGTCTGTGATGGAAAGCTCAGATGTGTTCGAAGCATTGCTCTCGCATGCTGCAACAACCGAGTAAGCAGTGAGTGCTGTGCTTACGAAGGCACCACTACGTAGTAGGCAAGGCAAATCAATCGATGATCCATTGAAACTCGATCTGTTCAGGTGGTTGGTTGTGACATGTGTTACGTATTCTCAACCACCACCGACTGCCTCGACGAGCCATGTTTCGTCGTGAGTGATTGAGTGAATGAGTGAGTGAGTGAGTGAGTGAGTTGGAAGAGACGTAGTGCCGGACAAACCGAATCACAGCACAAATGCATGAAGTCACTCACAGCTGCACTGTGTGTGTCAGTCATGCTGGTAAGTGTAGACTACCTGGTTGTGGTCGGCCACACAATGAATGGCAAACCGACCGTCACACACTTTCAACGACATGACTCAAAATCGTTTGCAATGGCGCAGCTGCATGCACTCATTGTGTTCTCCGAAATTCTAATCTACTACTCAATTCCTCATCACCTCTATCTTCCTCCTCGTTCGAAATTTGTCTCACTCAATTATACTTCTTCAATAGTTTTCTCCAACACTTCCTTATCTTTTCCATCAACGCAAATGCTCACACTTCACCGACAACCATTGCAAACATTCATTCATTCATTCATTATGAACAATTGAATGAAACAAAACAAACTAACCTGTACATCTTGTTCACCTAATATAGAACTGACAACATCCGTTGAGCGAAATTCTTTGGATAAATTCTTCAGTGAACTTCCTACTGATCGGCCACCAGTCGCGTCTCTTAATTCACTCTGCAGATTTGGTAGAATAGAATTTCGAATGAAATATGTGCACTGTGAAAGAGTTTAGAAAACCGGGTGGCAGCTCATCATCATCATCATCATCATCAGTCTCACGATGAAAGGCTTGCAGCGAAACCTGAAGTACCGAGGCGACTCGACCAGATCGCATGAACCCTGATTGCTAACAAGCATTATAGTCAGTCATGAGACGAGAATTTCACTCAGTCCCCTTGATCAATCGCCATTAGTTAGAACATACATAGTGCAAGTATTGCTGATCGGTTGACACAGCTCATAGTTATTTTGAAATGTCTAATGGATGGACACATTTGAAGTTTGCAAATTCAACAATGCAATGTCTGTGATGGAAAGCTCAGATGTGTTCGAAGCATTGCTCTCGCATGCTGCAACAACCGAGTAAGCAGTGAGTGCTGTGCTTACGAAGGCACCACTACGTAGTAGGCAAGGCAAATCAATCGATGATCCATTGAAACTCGATCTGTTCAGGTGGTTGGTTGTGACATGTGTTACGTATTCTCAACCACCACCGACTGCCTCGACGAGCCATGTTTCGTCGTGAGTGATTGAGTGAATGAGTGAGTGAGTGAGTGAGTTGGAAGAGACGTAGTGCCGGACAAACCGAATCACAGCACAAATGCATGAAGTCACTCACAGCTGCACTGTGTGTGTCATGCTGACACACACAGTGCAGCTGTGAGTGACTTCATGCATTTGTGCTGTGATTCGGTTTGTCCGGCACTACGTCTCTTCCAACTCACTCACTCACTCACTCACTCACTCACGACGAAACATGGCTCGTCGAGGCAGTCGGTGGTGGTTGAGAATACGTAACACATGTCACAACCAACCACCTGAACAGATCGAGTTTCAATGGATCATCGATTGATTTGCCTTGCCTACTACGTAGTGGTGCCTTCGTAAGCACAGCACTCACTGCTTACTCGGTTGTTGCAGCATGCGAGAGCAATGCTTCGAACACATCTGAGCTTTCCATCACAGACATTGCATTGTTGAATTTGCAAACTTCAAATGTGTCCATCCATTAGACATTTCAAAATAACTATGAGCTGTGTCAACCGATCAGCAATACTTGCACTATGTATGTTCTAACTAATGGCGACTTATCAAGGGGACTGATTGAAATTCTCGTCTTAAGACTGACTATAATGCTTGTTAGCAATCAGGGTTCATGCGATCTGGTCGAGTCGCCTCGGTACTTCAGGTTTCGCTGCAAGCCTTTCATCGTGAGACTGATGATGATGATGATGATGAGCTGCCACCCGGTTTTCTAAACTCTTTCACAGTGCACATATTTTTTTCGAAATTCTATTCTACCAAATCTGCAGAGTGAATTAAGAGACGCGACTGGTGGCCGATCAGTAGGAAGTTCACTGAAGAATTTATCCAAAGAATTTCGCTCAACGGATGTTGTCAGTTCTATATTAGGTGAACAAGATGTACAGGTTAGTTTGTTTTGTTTCATTCAATTGTTCATAATGAATGAATGAATGAATGTTTGCAATGGTTGTCGGTGAAGTGTGAGCATTTGCGTTGATGGAAAAGATAAGGAAGTGTTGGAGAAAACTATTGAGTGAGACGAATTTCGAACGAGGAGGAAGATAGAGGTGATGAGGAATTGAGTAGTAGATTAGAATTTCGGAGAACACAATGAGTGCATGCAGCTGCGCCATTGCAAACGATTTTGAGTCATGTCGTTGAAAGTGTGTGACGGTCGGTTGCCATTCATTGTGTGGCCGACCACAACCAGGTAGTCTACACTTACCAGCATGACTGACACACACAGTGCAGCTGTGAGTGACTTCATGCATTTGTGCTGTGATTCGGTTTGTCCGGCACTACGTCTCTTCCAACTCACTCACTCACTCACTCACTCACTCACGACGAAACATGGCTCGTCGAGGCAGTCGGTGGTGGTTGAGAATACGTAACACATGTCACAACCAACCACCTGAACAGATCGAGTTTCAATGGATCATCGATTGATTTGCCTTGCCTACTACGTAGTGGTGCCTTCGTAAGCACAGCACTCACTGCTTACTCGGTTGTTGCAGCATGCGAGAGCAATGCTTCGAACACATCTGAGCTTTCCATCACAGACATTGCATTGTTGAATTTGCAAACTTCAAATGTGTCCATCCATTAGACATTTCAAAATAACTATGAGCTGTGTCAACCGATCAGCAGTGCGTGCACTATGTATGTTTTAACTGAGGGCGACTTAACAGGGAGACTGAGTGAAATTCTCGTCTCATGACTGACTATAATGCTTGTTAGCAATCAGGGTTCATGCGATCTGGTCGAGTCGTCTCGGTACTTCTGGTTTTGGTCGTAGCCATTCATCGGTGGATTGTTCATGATTATCTATGCGTAGGTTTGTTTTTTCTGCTATGTATGCGGATGTTTTCGACGCCCTCATAGGTGGTGGAATATGCTTATTTTATTTTTCTTTTATCTATTATTCTTGTTATGTACGTCTTCAGTTTTGATGGAGTTCTTTCACCTATTTCCTCTTCGTTGAGTATCTGGTGGTGTGCCTAATTGTGGTTTAATCAGAAGGATTTTATATACGGGCTGTTTTACTACGTCATATCGCTTTTCGGCATCTGGTTTAGTTAGAAGTTCTCGTTCCTTATTTACTACTTGGTCTGGGTGGAATAAGCGTGCATAGCCGAATATGTCTCTTTGTGAATCAATACGGTTGGTTAAAAAATAAATATCAAGTCTAATATACCAAAGTTGTGGGTCGGCGACACTAAACGCGGGAATAGCAATATTAAGGGATCTGACGGACTCCACTTGTGGTAGATTTGTTGCTTCAACTGAAGACATGTTAAGGTACAATTTATTTCGCGCAAATAAATTAACAAAAATAAGGGGTGGAAATCAGATAGATGATAATAATGTTAACAACAGTTAATAAAAGGTTATAACACGGAACAGACTTACTAAATTGCAGCAGTAAAACAGTTTTATATATAGTGACGTGAATTGTGATTGTTAATATTGTCGAAATATGTCAAATAATGTTTATGAAATAATTGTCATGCAATAAGAATATGACAGTGATAATAATCCACAATGGTAATTCGTATCGAAATATTTAATTTCAGCAATATTGCGGACGCTTTCGATTCGTGATCGTTGTATTCGGTCTGTCGTCGATATCAGCAAATCAATCCTGGGAGCGTCGGAATAACCAAATTGTGTGGCGAATTACCATCAACCTTGAAGGTCTTTTCGTGACGAGAGATCACGTGAAAAGATCCCTCATAAGGTTGTTGAGTACCGAATCTACTAGTAAGAAAACTTGCGGACAGGTAAATAACTCTCGAGGCAGAGCGACCTGTCGATGTTATATTCGAGTTCACACCGGAGGCAGCATTCGCATCTACGCAGATAGTCGGTGGGCGTTATCTGATATACATAAAATCGCTGCTCCGTGGTGTGAAAAAATTCCCCAGGCAGATGCAATGTCATGCCGTATAGAAGTTCGGAGGCGGAGCATCGGATATCTGCCGTTGCTGCTGCATAATCGCCGTGTCGTTTCCAAAAAATGCCATCTTTCTGCGAACCGAGTGAAGAGAGAAGTCTTAAGGACTGTGACAAAGACGAAGTAATACATATAGCAAGTAAACTGTCAAAATCACGCTTAGCGAAAACTAATCTGTCCAGTGCCAGTCGGCGAGGTTTTGCCGTGACTGGAGGTCTGCAGGTGACGATGTGGCTTACCACATAAATAATCACTAGTTAAATCTCCTCGGTTTCGTTACTTTGGGGAATTTATCGAATATAACATGAAATAAATAGTAATGCAAAAAAATATACATATTAATGATTCGGTACATATCTGTTTGCGCGTTAAAAACCATGGATTTGATATTCGACGAGGTATCGATTAACGCAGCCTACGTGAATCGAATAGCGATTCATAGAGCTGTAAGGAATCGATACCGAGTATGGCTATGGGAACATCAGAAGGGATGAACGTCCATCGATACTGTCATCGGTTATTCAGGTTGATAGTTAGCTGTCGTGTACCGTAGGTAGGAATGCGTAGTCGAAGCATCGTAGCTTATGACTTACTGCTACCAAACGATACGACAGAAACTTGGGCACTTGTGGCCGGCCACCAAGTACCTAGCGTTAGTGCAGAATTCGAGCACGTAAAATGAACTAACAACCTGAAGTGACAGGGAGGAGACAGGTGAGATTGCAATGACCTGCACCTCGGAGTCTATTATTATAGCTATCTACCATTTCGAAACATTGTTGCACGTATACTATATATTAAAGACATTATTAATAGTATTGGAACATTATAAAAATGGTGATAGATGAATAATAGACTCATCATAATTGACTTCTTTAGAAGAGACGTCGGTCTCACCAATTGTTGTGAGCGAGTCAAGATACTAGATTGACAATGCTCACCACTAACAGTTCCAGGATATCCTGTCGTGATTCATAGCAAAACAACATAAATCCATGGTTGAGTTGTTTATTGAAGGAGAACGTTGGCATTACATGGGGAGCAGTAAATAGAGAAAGATGGCGGCAACGCGAAGAGAACGTTGCACGCAAGAAGTAGTAGAAGTGTTTTTGGTACAGTTAAACAAAACGAGTACAATAATGTTTACATTTCAAAAATCGCATTTTCTTCGTAGAAGCGTTCCACTACAGCGTATATCATCATTACTACAATTTTTCATCAAGAAACTTCGATTTGTGTTTTTCAATACGTATCCATTAACACTTAATTACGCTTTGACTGATATCAGATGGCTCGTGATGTTTGTTGAATTCCCTAGCCTTTTTGATCAAGCACAGTCAACAAGAACAAGGAATATAATTTAATTAAAATTTACTACTATCTATCTATGATGATTCGTGCACCTGGTTCAGTTGTCCAACACGTGTATTATCTATCACTTTTCAGATTGTTTCCATTCATACAGAGAGACAAATCAGGCACTGCAAATCAGACATTTTTAAAATAAATAATCATGACCTACTTTTTTTTAAAATATTTCACAATCAACGTCTATTTTCGAATTAATTACTATTTTTTTAAAAAATATCTTTAGAGTGAATATAATTGTTACCCATCTCCTTATGAAGTAGAAAGTTATTTAAAAGATTTACGTTATGAATATCTTTCTTCAGATGTGGCTAGTTCAATATTTAGTGATCAAGATGTACAGGTTAGTTGATTTCCCTTCAATTGCTGATGTGATGAATCAACATTTTCCAATGATTATTGCTAAAATCTGAGCTTTCAGACAGACATTTTTATTGGTTAATTTGAAAACGTCAATTGTAACCATCCATATGAGGCAATGAGAAGTACTTGAATAAATAAACTTGCATGTAACGGAAGGAAATTAACTAGACAGTCATAATGCTTATAATAGATAATACAATTTTATAGCACTTACTTACTTACGCCTGTTACCTTCAATGGAGCATAGGCCACCAACCAGTTTTCGCCAACCAACTCTGTCCTCGGCTTCCCTTTCCAGTTCTGTCCAATGTTTGTTCATTCCTCTCACATCTTTCTCTATTTCTCGGTGTAATGTGTTCCTTGGCCTTCCTCTTTTCCTTTTGCCGTGAGAGTTCCATGTAAGGGCTTGTCTCGTGACGCAGTTAGGTGCTTTTCGTAGTGTGTGTCCTATCCACTTCCACCGCTTCTTGATTTCTTCCTCCCGCACCAACGCATACACAAAGCTACATGGATTTCACCGGACCACACTAATCAAAACCAGATTGATCATATCTGTATCAACAAAACGTTCAGAAGGACTATGGAGGATGTGAGAACCAGGAGAGGAGCTGATATAGCCTTAGATCACCATTTGCTGATCGCGAACTCACCACTCTACATCAACATCTACATACATAAAGGAAAAAGCGAAATTCTCCGATGCAACACAACATGCACCAAACAAATCACTCTTGATGCAGATGCCTTGGAGGACGTTAACACCTTTACATTTCTTGGCAGGATCATCGACAACCAAGGTGGATCCGATGCAGATATCAGGGCACGGATTGGCAAAGCAAGGGCTGCATTTCTACAGTTGAAAAATATCTGGAACTCCAAACAACTTTCAAACAAAACCAAAATCAGGATTTTCAATACAAATATCAAGACAGTTCTACTGTATGGAGCGGAAACTTGGAGGACCACGAAAGGCATCATCCAGAAGATACAAGTGTTTATTAACAGCTGTCTACGCAAAATTTTATAACACAGAAGAGTTTAATTAGAGGACGCACTAATGTAACAATTGTCTGTATAATCTTGTTATTAATGATTGGTAATATTGTCAAAGTACGTCCATCAATGTATGAAAGAAATAATTTGAGTGTAATGAAAACACGACAATAATGATAATAATATTAATCTGTTAAACCAATCAAGGCAATTTGAGTGATAATCACAATGAAATGAAAAAGATTACGTAACTACATCTAATAGGCAAAAGTTCAAGTGGATAATAGTGGATAATATTAATCAACAACAACAGTAATTCACAATTATAATTCGCCATCTGTTAAACATGCTCATCAAAAGTCTTATACAATCGAAACGTAAATCAACTTAGATATGCGTGACGTACAGAAGGCTTCTAAAAATAAGACATTTTTGATCATAATGTGGTGCGCGCTACTTATAAGTAGTATATGACGTGAGTGTCAACGTAATGTCTGGCAGCAGAAGATGGGGGAAGATCAAGAAAGGAAGAGTTAGAAAACAATCAAAATTTGTATGAAACGCATAAATAGTGACAATGGATTGATGTTGTTTGCAACAGGAACAGTCCATTTCGATATGATGAACTGATATTTTGCAAATTAACAATTTACGATATGGTTTTCCTATTTTACTGAGTAACTCTGTAATTTCGTTAAATACAATTCGGTTGTCCTCACACCTGTGTTCTCGTTCACTACAATAACAACTCTCATCGGCTTGCTACATATATCATCAACTGCCCAGTGCAGTGTTTTCATCAAAAAAACTTCGATTTCAGCTTTCCAATAAGCATCCATCAACACTTAATTGTAGTGTGGTGGGCAAGAGATATCTCGAGATACTTGTTATATTCCATAGCTCTTGGTCAGTCAAGTACAGCCAAAAACAACCTTTACTGCTATCATCTATCTACTGACGGACGATGATTCATGCGCCGGGTTAAGTCGTTCAACACGTGTATTATCACTCTCATATAAAGATGACAGACACTAGAGTGTCCAACACTTGTACAAAAAAAATCATGACCTATGATGTTTTGTGAAACATTTCACAGTCTACATACATATTTTATTCAAAAGTATATTTTATGAAATCTTTTTTAGAGTGAATTCAGTGATACGACAATTGACCAATGAAGGCGAAGTCAATGAAAAAAATTTACCACATGAATGAATACTTCGCAATGAATATTAAGGAAGGAATTCAGTATCAGATAAACAAGATGTAAAGGTTAGTTCATGTTCTTTCTGAGCCTTCTAATCGCTTGTTCTCCCATCATCTTTCATTGCAATCGGCTGCTGACTAACGATTGCCTCACACCAAACGTGCTTGATCAAATCCGACTGTTGATCATAGCCTCTATCTAAAGTTAATTCGAGTCAGCGATCGCGGCTGGAAACTAGTCGCACGATTATTACAGTGTATGATGATGAAGTTGGTCGTTGGAAACTGTCGACCTTTGTCGTCAGTCACAGTCTCATATAGATGGATTGAACGATTAATGTGAATCGAGCAACATTCCTCAATCAAATAGAATTTCGTCACCTCAGCAGTTCAGAATTGAGTTAATGGGTGTTCTTCACAAACAGTTGCTTTCAATGTTGTTCAATTTCACTTGTTACACTTGTATTGATCGCGCTGCTCGGATCATTCATTTTGCAATATGCTCACTTGAGCCTCAGTTTTCCAATCCACTTTTGTCACATCTCTTGACGTCCTGAAATATAATTGTGTAACTGTAGCTGGACGGACCTCTGATGAATCCTACCTTTTAAGTAAAATAGCCTCTATAGAATTTTTTAACCTTCACTCTCATTAAATTCACCTTCATCTGACGTTCTTTGTTGGTAGGGATCGGTTTGGGTTGATGGGGAATTTTTACAGCTGAAGTGGATGACTTTTATGTAATTTTGTTTTCTGAACAGGATATTATGACTGTAGAAATTTCATGGTTCTTCTGAACAACAGCATGGGCTGAAACTTCAGGTAGAAATGTAGTATTCGAATTTCTCCACGTATGACTCGTAGATTGATCAAGTGACCTAGATCTTGTGTGGTTTTTATTGACCCTTAGAATGTCGTTTTCTGCACCTACGACCAAACCTCGGATCATCCTACTCCATGTAAAAGACATATCAGCACGATTATCGAAATCATTGAGGATTGATAAAATAAACAGTTCAGACTGTGAAAAACACTACATCGGACAAAGTGGACGACATATTCAGCTTCGTCGGCGTGAACATAAATTAACGGTCGAACGCTATGACCTTACATCAACATATGCAGACAACTATAGATATGCATTCGATCGGTACAAAATACTGGAGAAAAGGAGTACAAAGAACACTATAGAATCATTAAAAGTTTGGTACTTAAGTCAATCATTAATCAACAAGCGCTTGGACATTGGTCCAATTTATCAACCGATCAAAAATGCTAGAAAAACATAGGATCTTTTGATAGAATCATAAGAAGACGTAGTTGATCTAAAAAAGTGATGTATTTGTGCAAGGCATTTTCTATGAAAATTAATAAAAGCTCAATGAAACAAATGTTCAAACAAACATGAGGTAATATCTGTTAGAGAATGAAAGAGAAAAAGTTACCACTGGAGTTCAGCCCTATCGGGTGTAGGCAAAAACTACCGAATACAAATGAGTGAAGTGAGGTTGCGTGAAAACCCTACATTGGCTCAAGCTGGACTATAACACTACTGTTGGGTGCTGGTCCATAAGTCAGATGTTGGCACGCAAGACCGAAGAAGGTACCGGGTTCGAATCCTATGAGTTACAGGAGTCGTGGGCACACGCTGACACATGATGAGTACCATACCAGGACGAGACAGCTATCCAGTGACTCCAGCTCCTTTCTACACAATGTTTTTAAGGACATCTTGATGTCAAGCGAGGGCTCCATTTCAAATATGTCATTCTGTCGATGAACATGGTTTTCTATTTCCCATATTGATTGTAACATTTTTACATGTTTACAATGAGTAAAAATCTAAACGTTTTCTTTAATATTATTCTTGTTTTCATAGGGCGCCATGCTGTAATGAATAAATTAGAATTCCGTTTCCCGGATTTCATTAAATCTTCAGAATGATGATTTCTAATTCTCCTTACACACTATTTTTGCAAATTATTTTCGCATTAATAAATTACATTTTTTTAAAGATGAATCTATTTTAAATATGATTGAATTGATTTGTGTTAATGTTTGGTTTGGTGTGTTAGATTCTTCATAAAGCTCATTATGTTAGTGGCCTTTGATCTAGTTTGTACTAGAAGTCTACTATGCTATGCGATGAATCTTCCCTTCAATTTCTGTATATCGTACTTAAGTAAAACCTCGTTTGCGATGGTGCCAATAAGAAGCCAAGTACGGGTTTGGTTTGAGGAGCTCATTGCAGGTAATTGTTCCTGGGATAGATTAACGATGAGGAGCATACAAGCAGAGCAATGCTAAGGGGAGAATGCGAGCGAGTCAACTCCATGCAGTTAAGCATGACTCAGTGTTTATGGTCAGACAAATTAAGCTAAACATGTTATGAATGATCAGCAGAGTTAGACATTAAAAATGTCGGATGCCGTTGAGTGAGTAGTCTACAGGTTAAACGTTGACGCGCAGGGCCGAAGTTCCTGGGTTCGAATCCTGAGAGTAGCAGTAGTCAGTTGTATATACATACAAGTAGATTTTACATATTGTTTTAGTGTATTTCTGTATGTTGATCGTCTGCTCGATCACTCGTGTTGATTAGTCATGTGTCCAAGCAACTTCGTCGTCACCACGGAGATATAGATTTTTTTCGAAAAGAGAAAGTATATCAGTTATATTTCTGAATAATTTTGACGGTAACTCTAGGTGATCAGCTGAGCTTTCTATCAGAGTTGATAATTTTAGTTCGATGAAAACTTAGGTACTTTTAGCTCTTAGTT
>OX103975.1:5782049-5850483 GCA_944470395.2 Schistosoma turkestanicum
TAGAAATCAGAACAGACAAACTGTATGCTGTCAGAGTGATGCAGAAGAATGTTAGAGAAGTTGATAGTTTTAGCGTTAAACTATTGAATTCTCCCGGAACGAAAGCGATAGATCATTAGTTAAATCTTGACCATAGAAATCTGGTAGGTGTCTTTAAAACACCCTGAAAAATTTTTCAGGTGAAATCAAAAGAAATCTTTACGACATCCTTCTCGTTGCATACAGTTGTTGAATGTGCAAATGGGGAGCAACTCTTCCGGAGGTATTTCGTTTTCTAAGCAGCTTCATTAAATTTCTTAATTTCACGTTTACGGAGCAGATAATAGTAATAATAATCCCATTTTACACTACCACAATTGTAAAAGGCTACGAAGTTGTTGTTAAAGCAATAGAATATGTCGCCGTAATTTTCAAGTCAGAATAAAAGAGTAGTATTAACAAATATTGTAGGTAATAACATCGATCTGTCGCTAAAGGTGATATTCCCTGTCTAAACCTACCCTCTTATAGCATAATAAAATTCTCACTGTGCACAGATTCCAAATTGTTCAGATAAAAAAACGAACCCAGTCGGCAGTAATCGTTCACAATATCTATCTTACAAACATGAACGAATTCAAATTACTTAGTGAACTTCCCCCTTCTACTAGTAAATCGGTCAGCCGTCGCGTCTCATCACTGTGGCGAAGCGAAAGACAAATATGTGGAGTGTGAATTATTTTGTAAAATAGGCAATCGAATTTAAGTCATAAATATGCCTTTACGTTAGTTGATTGGTTGGGTCGTTCGCTCGCTTCCTCAGGTGATCGATTTGGCGTAATAGCTAGCAAGTGTCTCGTTCACATCTCTCCAATTGTTTATCAGGTGGAACCGATTTTGGCGACCATCATTTATCATTCATTCAACGAATCAATTCTCCTTCGAACGAATTTCAATTTCATACTGTCCACTTGAACACATATGCCCAATCCTGATTTTCATCAACAAACTATGCCATTTCTTGCTACTCTAACCAGTATTTACATCTCTTTCAGTTAAATTTTATTTGACTGCCTCCGCTAAATACCCATTGAGTTGCGAAAGTCTTTGAAAAAATAACTGAATGAACTTACTGTTGAATGACATCATCATATACACCTTCATGTAACTAGATGGACATAAAGGCGAATATCATACGAGCAAAGCAAAACGAAGTGAATCGGAGAAGGCTAGTAGTGAGCCAACTCGAATTCATTGCATCTCGTATTCGTGTATTTATCGACAAAGAATATTAGGCTGAACATGTATTCATTCTGCGAGTGATCACGCACACATCCACATACACACACAATCAAATAAGCAATAATCGATACTCGTATTGGAGTATTACAAATTTTTAAAAAAATTGTTCAATACTGTCATCGAATAGTTTAAACGACAGTTAATATCCAATCTTCTTGTTTATATTCAATGGTAATATACGTCGACTGAGTAAATTCTTAAGTACACTTATTCAACAATTATGTGTTGATGAATGAATAACGGACAAATCGGCAATCACACATTTTTGAAACCATGAACCGATCAATGTTAGACCACCATTAGAAACCTGGAAGCACTGGACGGCCGTTTCGTCCTGGCAAGGGATTCCTCAGTAGTGTGCTTCCACGAATCCTGCATCCCGCAGGATTTGAACCCAGGAACTTCGGTATTGTGCGCGAACGCCCCAACCGATAGACCACTGAGCCGGTACCCTAACGGTGTTAATGTCTAACTTGATCAAATTCACGGAATCGCGCAACCTCATACACAGTCTTCGGTAGACACTGCCTACACCCGAACAAATTGAACTTCACTGGTCAAGTCTTCCCACTAGAACTCGGAGAAGATTCCTCACGAAGCTAGTCACTAGTGAGCGTTCGCGCACAATACCGAAGGTCCTGGGTTCTAATCCTGCGGGGTGCAGGAGTCGTGGATGCGCACTGCCACTGATGAGTCCCATACCAGGACGAAACGACCGTCCAGTGCTTCCAGGTTTCTAATGATGATCTAACATTGATCGGTTCATGGTTTCAAAAATGTGTAACTTAACAATCTTCACAACCCCGTAATGCAAATCGCCAATTATATCTCACACCATACTTTATCTAATCTATGTCATGATCTATTAAGAAACTTAGTTGTCTTTCATTGTTGTAAGACAAAAGTCTATGTGTATAGTTTAACAATTCAACTTGTAAAATAATGAGCATTAGAAAATCAAGCCTTTTTCTTGTTAGAACTTAGCAATAAAGATTCTCTAATTGGATGAAGTACATAGTTTTACTAATTAGCTTCCTCAAGTGAACTGTTCTGTTTTCGGTTAGGCCAACAGAAATGAGTTTGCTTAAATCTCTAAGATAATTCTCTCACAATAGTCAACTGTATGAACCAAAAAATCTGAAAATCAAATACCCTCAATACATGCTTGTTGGTGATTCAAGTGACTTTCCATGTAATAATATTAGCTTCAGAGCAGATGTCCAGTTTCATTTACAATTTGGTTTACTTCACAGGTTATAACTTAACATCAGAAGAATTCTTGCGATTCCATCAACAAATAAGTCTCCATTAAACGTTAGAACATCATAACCAATGGTGGGTGGTTCGTGAAGAAATCCTTAATTTTTCAGTCACAAAAATAACACGAGATAACGAATGGTTCAAGGTTACAATGAAAAAAAGCTTTATCTTAGTTAATCAATCATTCACAATTCACCAAATTGTTTAAATGAAACATTCGCAACATTTGCATATACTTCTTGAAAAACCGATCAGTTTAGTCAATCGAAATCTAAAGAAAATTAACGAGTGTAAGATTTTCCACTTCTAGTGTGGTGCGCGCTACTTATAAGTAATATATGACGCAAGTGTAAACGTAATGTCTGGCAGCAGAAGATGGGGGAAGATCAATAAAGGAAGAGTGGGAACACATTGGAATTTGTATGAAACGCATGACTAGTGAAATGTCAGATAGTGGATTGAAGAATAGAAATTAACGGTTACGATATGGTTTTCCTATTTTACTGAGTAACTCTGTAATTTTCGTTAAATACAATTCGGTTGGCCTCACCTGTGTTCTCCTTCACTACACTAGTAGACTTGCCAATTCTAATAGTGAACTAGTTAGAAATTCTTGACTTAATACAGAAATACAATGTTTTATAGTGGTAGTACGGCAGCTAAGATTACTTACTGCACGATTCGAACAATCGACATCTAAGTAATGAACACAGAACCTCAGAAAACTACGAGTTGAAAGTTAAATACTCTAGAGTTCATCATTCATGTCGGCCAATTTGATTGACAGGAACTAGTAGTGTGGTGTGAGCTACTTATAAGTAGTATATGACGCGAGTGTAAACGTAATGTCTGGCAGCAGAAGATGGGGGAAGATCAAGAAAGGAAGAGTGGAAACACGCTGGAATTTGTATGAAACGCATGAATAGTGACAATGGATTGATGTTTTGCAACAGGAACAGTCCAGTTCGATATGATGCATTGATATTTTGCAAATGAACGATTTACGATATGATTTTCCTATTTTACTGAGTAACTCTGTAATTTTCGTTAAATACAATTCGTTTGCCCCACCTGACTTCTCGTTCACTACAGTAGTATTTGCATTTCAATATAAGTTTTCATTGAACTGAAATCGTGATCTCTGATAAGAAGCTCAGCTGGTCACCGAGGGTGACCTTCCAATTTATTGAGAAATATAACTGATATATTTTCTGTTTTCGAAATAAACATTATATGCTTCAGTGGTGACGACGAAGTTGTTTGGACACATGACTCTTCCACACGAGTGATCGAATAGACAGACGACCAACATACCAAAATACATTAAAAAAATGTATAAAACCTAAAGACTAGAATGTATATAAAACTGACTGCTGCTACTCTCACGATTCGACTCAAGGAAATTCAGTCACTAGCGCGAGCTTTTAACCTGTAGATCACTCACGTGGCGGCATCCAATGTTAGTAATGTCCAGCTCTGCTGATCATCATCCAACGTAGACAGTGGATAGTGGTTGAGAAATACTTTATGCTGGATGCCAGCTAGCTCAGTAGTCTTAGAGGTTCAGCAGTCTCGTGCAAGACATTTGGTACTGGGTTCGATCCCCCTGTGGATACACTCTGCTCGAGAGTCTCATACTAGGAGGAAATGTCTGTTCAGTAGTTCGTAGATTCTAATGGTGTATTATTACTATAGTATTATTATATATAATAATAATATTATATCGATTATATAATATACTACTTAATTATGGTATGAGATATGATTGCCGATTTCTCTGTTATATTCATTCATCAACACAATTGTTGAATAAGTGTACTTTCTTGAATATTTACTCAGTCGACGTATATTACCAGTGAATATGAACAAGAAGATTCGATATTGAATGTCGTTTAAATTATTCGATGACAGTATTGAACAAAATTTTTAAAATTTGTAATACTTCAATCACAGTATCGATTATTGCTTATTTGATTGTGTGTGTGTATGTGGATGTGTGCGTGATCACTCACTGAATGAATACATGTTTAGACTAATATTGTTTGCCTATAAATACACGAATACGAGATGCAGTGAATTGGAGTTGGCTCACTACTAGCCATCTCCAATTCGCTTCGCTTTGGTTCGCTTTGCTTGTATGAAATTCGCTTTCATATTCACCTGCCTACACGAAGGTATGAAATAAATGAAAGGCATTCAATAGAAAGTACTTTGAATTAATTTTGCAAAGTATGTCACGGCTCATTGGATATTGTTGTAGGTAGTCAACTACAATATAACAGAACGACGTGTAATTACTGGTGAGAGAAGACAGAAGTGTCCTGGATTGTTGTTCAAAAAATGCAGTTATGCTAACGTGCAGAGCTGGATAAGATGAAATTACAATTCCTTCCATGTCAGACTGATGGGTGTGAAGTTTGAGAAATAAACAGTCTCCAGAATCAGTTTTGCCTGATAAAATTTATACGATATGTGAAATAGACACCTGGAAGCAATCACACGAAACAGGTAACCTGAGCGAGCGAACCAATGAACGAAAAGCTATGTTTGTGAATTAAATTCGACTGCCCAAAATCAAAAATATGTCATACTGCACATATTTGTATTTCCCCAAAATCTCTACAGTGAATTGAATGAAGAGACGTGATGCATGGACGATTTACTCGTAGACAGGAAGTAGTTCACTGAATAATAAAAACTGATGCAAAGAATTTCGCTGCTCATCGGACACTGATTGGTGCTGGAGTCGAGGCAGCTGAATATTTATTGATAAGGTGACAAAAACAAGATGTGCATATATGAAGGTTAGTTTTATTTTGCCTTCCCAATTGTTGTTTATTATGATCAATCAATATATTTGCAATGATTGTGTTGTTGGCAAAGTTCGAGCTTTCTTAAGACCGCGACATTTATTACTTTATTGAGAAATGTGAAAGTTTCAGATGCATCCATCCATTCGTTAGGCATTCAAAAATAACTAACTATCATATGTATGTTCCAACTAGCTAACTAATTAACTTACTAACCTAATTATTGACTTACTTACTTGGTCACTTACTTACTTCCTAATTCACTTACGTACTAATGACAACTTGGTGAGAAGGCTAAGTGAAAATCTTGTTTCAGGACGACCATGCTGCTTATTTACTTGCTTACTTATTTACTTAATATATTAGATGGCAATCGGGTTACATCCATTCGCCTCGCATACCCTCGCGACGAATGTCTCACCACACTGAACATGCTTGATTGTGCTCGACCGTTAATGACAGCTAGCCATATATTCAGTCAGATATTCGGCCAACCAGTCAACCTGTTACTAGAATTCATTCTAGTCAGTGATCGCTGCTCGAAACTGGTTAGACACTAGTTATCATTAGCATTGAATTATTAAGTTGTATAATAAGTTTGGACGGTGTAAATTGTCCAACATGTGTGTTGTCTGTCTCCTTATCAACATAATCATACGTTTACTGTTCAGTTTGTGTAGATTCAATGATTGTGTTTCGTTCTCTGAGCTGCATGTGTTTTGGTTGTGAAGCGTTCATTGTTCTCCTTCTGAACAGCATGATCAGCACAAACTTCGAGTAGAGAAGTGAAGTATTCGAATTTCCCCACGTTCGATCTGTTGTTTGTTCTGTTAACCTCGTACTTGATTGGTTACAGTTGACCTTAAGTCTATCGTTGTTTGCACCTTCGTTTTGATTTCATCCGCATTTTAATCTGTTTCTTAATCCTATGTCACCTATGATTTTCCTGCTTGTTTGACAAATTGGGTCAATGTCGATGTGTTTGTTGATTGCTGCTTGACCTGAGTGTCAAGCTTCTAGAAATTCTCTAGTACACTTTTTCCTCCCGCTATCCAGTATTTCCACATTGTCCCAATCGAATGTGTGTACATAATTGTCAGTGTGTATTGATATAAGTGAAGAACTGTCATGGCGTTTGACTGCTAATTGATGTTCACGCGGACGAAGTTGAAGAGGCCTTCCACTTTGTCGTTTTTCACAATCTGAGCAATTTATTTTGTTGATGATATTTGGTTTTGCTTCAATTGTCAATTTGTTCTTTGTTCTACACATAGGTTTGATTGAAGTGATTCTGTCGGTTTGTGTACCACTCACCTATTCCAAATGTTTTCAGTGGTCCTGCTGTATGCTCTCATATATTTTTTATGTATGGTAGGATGATCCGTTTTAATCGTTTCTGTACTTGATTTTGCTTCTGTTGACGATTTTGGTTGATGTTTTTTGATGAAGTGGCATGGATAGTCGTTCTTTCGAAAAATGTTTTCCTCGATTTTTAGTGCTTCATATGTGCTGCAGTGTTTCTTCGTTAGGCTGAACAATGTTTGTATGGGGTTGATTTTGTGTGTTCTTGGATCATTGCTACGGTAGTTGAAAATGGCGTTAGATCGAACGTCCCGTGTTCTAACCTCACAATCGGACGTTGTGGATACACACTTTTCGAGAGTCCTATTCTAGGACGAAACGTCTCTCCAGTACTTCCGAGTTTCTAATGGTGATGGTCTAACACTGATCCATGCATGTTATCGAAAACGTTCATAAAACAAATCTATCTAAGAATATTAGTAGTAATCAACCATCCATCTACACATTCGCAATATTTTTTTGTTAATTATTAACGAAATACTTCACCCAATTAGAGAATCTTTCTGGCGATGTTGTAAGAAGAAAAACGGCTTGATATTCTAATGCTCATTATTACAAGTTGAATTGTTGAACTATACATAGAGACCTTTGTCTTACAGCGAGGAAATACAACTAAGTTTCTTAATAGGGCATTATTATATCGATGATATAAAGTACTACTTAATTATGGTATGAGATATAATTATCGATTCGTAGAAATAAACAGTCTCCAGAATCAGTTTTGCCTGATAAAATTTATACGATATGTGAAATAGACACCTGCAAGCTATCATGAGAAACCCGTCAACTGAGCGAGCGAAACAACAAACGAAAAGGCATGTTTGAAAATTAAATTCGACTGCCCAAAATCAAAAATATGTCATACTGCACATATTTGTATTTCCCCAAAATCTCTACAATGAATTGAATGAAGAGACGCGATGGCTGGCCGATTTTGTAGTATAATGGAAGTAGTTTACTGAATAATAAAAACTGATGCAAAGAATTTCGCTGCTCATCGGACACTGATTGGTGCTGGAGTCGAGGCAGCTGAATATTTATTGATAAGGTGACAAAAACAAGATGTGCATATATGAAGGTTAGTTTTATTTTGCCTTCCCAATTGTTGTTTATTATGATCAATCAATATATTTGCAATGATTGTGTTGTTGGCAAAGTTCGAGCTTTCTTAAGACCGCGACATTTATTACTTTATTGAGAAATGTAAAAGTTTCAGATGCATCCATCCATTTGTTAGGCATTCAAAAATAACTAACTATCATATGTATGTTCCAACTAGCTAACTAATTAACTTACTAACCTAATTATTGACTTACTTACTTGGTCACTTACTTACTTCCTAATTCACTTACGTACTAATGACAACTTGGTGAGAAGGCTAAGTGAAAATCTTGTTTCAGGACGACCATGCTGCTTATTTACTTGCTTACTTATTTACTTAATATATTAGATGGCAATCGGGTTACATCCATTCGCCTCGCATACCCTCGCGACGAATGTCTCACCACACTGAACATGCTTGATTGTGCTCGACCGTTAATGACAGCTAGCCATATATTCAGTCAGATATTCGGCCAACCAGTCAACCTGTTACTAGAATTCATTCTAGTCAGTGATCGCTGCTCGAAACTGGTTAGACACTAGTTATCATTAGCATTGAATTATTAAGTTGTATAATAAGTTTGGACGGTGTAAATTGTCCAACATGTGTGTTGTCTGTCTCCTTATCAACATAATCATACGTTTACTGTTCAGTTTGTGTAGATTCAATGATTGTGTTTCGTTCTCTGAGCTGCATGTGTTTTGGTTGTGAAGCGTTCATTGTTCTCCTTCTGAACAGCATGATCAGCACAAACTTCGAGTAGAGAAGTGAAGTATTCGAATTTCCCCACGTTCGATCTGTTGTTTGTTCTGTTAACCTCGTACTTGATTGGTTACAGTTGACCTTAAGTCTATCGTTGTTTGCACCTTCGTTTTGATTTCATCCGCATTTTAATCTGTTTCTTAATCCTATGTCACCTATGATTTTCCTGCTTGTTTGACAAATTGGGTCAATGTCGATGTGTTTGTTGATTGCTGCTTGACCTGAGTGTCAAGCTTCTAGAAATTCTCTAGTACACTTTTTCCTCCCGCTATCCAGTATTTCCACATTGTCCCAATCGAATGTGTGTACATAATTGTCAGTGTGTATTGATATAAGTGAAGAACTGTCATGGCGTTTGACTGCTAATTGATGTTCACGCGGACGAAGTTGAAGAGGCCTTCCACTTTGTCGTTTTTCACAATCTGAGCAATTTATTTTGTTGATGATATTTGGTTTTGCTTCAATTGTCAATTTGTTCTTTGTTCTACACATAGGTTTGATTGAAGTGATTCTGTCGGTTTGTGTACCACTCACCTATTCCAAATGTTTTCAGTGGTCCTGCTGTATGCTCTCATATATTTTTTATGTATGGTAGGATGATCCGTTTTAATCGTTTCTGTACTTGATTTTGCTTCTGTTGACGATTTTGGTTGATGTTTTTTGATGAAGTGGCATGGATAGTCGTTCTTTCGAAAAATGTTTTCCTCGATTTTTAGTGCTTCATATGTGCTGCAGTGTTTCTTCGTTAGGCTGAACAATGTTTGTATGGGGTTGATTTTGTGTGTTCTTGGATCATTGCTACGGTAGTTGAAAATGGCGTTAGATCGAACGTCCCGTGTTCTAACCTCACAATCGGACGTTGTGGATACACACTTTTCGAGAGTCCTATTCTAGGACGAAACGTCTCTCCAGTACTTCCGAGTTTCTAATGGTGATGGTCTAACACTGATCCATGCATGTTATCGAAAACGTTCATAAAACAAATCTATCTAAGAATATTAGTAGTAATCAACCATCCATCTACACATTCGCAATATTTTTTTGTTAATTATTAACGAAATACTTCACCCAATTAGAGAATCTTTCTGGCGATGTTGTAAGAAGAAAAACGGCTTGATATTCTAATGCTCATTATTACAAGTTGAATTGTTGAACTATACATAGAGACCTTTGTCTTACAGCGAGGAAATACAACTAAGTTTCTTAATAGGGCATTATTATATCGATGATATAAAGTACTACTTAATTATGGTATGAGATATAATTATCGATTCGTCTGTTATATTCATTCATCAACACATAATAGTTGAATAAGTGTACTTTCTTAAATATTCACTCTGTTGAAGTATATTATCATGCGATTCAAACAAGAAGGTTGAATATTGAAAATTCGATAACAGTATTCGATGACAGTATTGAACATTTTTTTAAAATTTGTAATACTCCAATACGGGTATCGATTATTGCATATTTTGATTGTGTGTGTGTGTGTGTGTGTGTGTGTGTGTGTGTGTGTGTGTGTGTGTGTGTGTGTGTGTGTGTGTGTGTGTGTGTGTGTGTGTGTGTGTGTGTGTGTGTGTGTGTGTGTGTGTGTGTGTGTGTGTGTGTGTGTGTGTGTGTGTGTGTGTGTGTGTGTGTGTGTGTGTGTGTGTGTGTGTGTGTGTGTGTGTGTGTGTGTGTGTGTGTGCGTGCATGATCACTCACTAAATGAATACATGTTTAGACTAATATTGTCTGCCCATAAATATACAAAGTCAAGATGCAGTGAATTCGGGTTGGCTCACTACCAGCCTTCTCCGATTCGCTTCACTTTGGTGCGCTTTTCTTGTCTGACACTCGCTTTCATGTTCACCAGCCTATACAAAGGTATGAAATAAATGAAAGGCATTCAATAGAAAGTACATTAAATTAATTTTGCAAATAAAATTTCACAGTTCATTGGATATTGGTGGAAGTAGTCAACTACAACATAACAGAACGACGTGTAATTACTGGTCAGCGAAGTGTCCTGGATTGATGTTCAAAAAATATTCAGTTGTGCTAACGTGCAGAGCTGGATAAGATGAAATTACAATTCCTTCCATGTCAGACTGATGGGTGTGAAGTTTGAGAAATAAACAGTCTCCAGAATCAGTTTTGCCTGATAAAATTTATACGATATGTGAAATAGACACCTGCAAGCTATCATGAGAAACCCGTCAACTGAGCGAGCGAAACAACAAACGAAAAGGCATGTTTGAAAATTAAATTCGACTGCCCAAAATCAAAAATATGTCATACTGCACATATTTGTATTTCCCCAAAATCTCTACAATGAATTGAATGAAGAGACGCGATGGCTGGCCGATTTTGTAGTATAATGGAAGTAGTTTACTGAATAATAAAAACTGATGCAAAGAATTTCGCTGCTCATCGGACACTGATTGGTGCTGGAGTCGAGGCAGCTGAATATTTATTGATAAGGTGACAAAAACAAGATGTGCATATATGAAGGTTAGTTTTATTTTGCCTTCCCAATTGTTGTTTATTATGATCAATCAATATATTTGCAATGATTGTGTTGTTGGCAAAGTTCGAGCTTTCTTAAGACCGCGACATTTATTACTTTATTGAGAAATGTAAAAGTTTCAGATGCATCCATCCATTCGTTAGGCATTCAAAAATAACTAACTATCATATGTATGTTCCAACTAGCTAACTAATTAACTTACTAACCTAATTATTGACTTACTTACTTGGTCACTTACTTACTTCCTAATTCACTTACGTACTAATGACAACTTGGTGAGAAGGCTAAGTGAAAATCTTGTTTCAGGACGACCATGCTGCTTATTTACTTGCTTACTTATTTACTTAATATATTAGATGGCAATCGGGTTACATCCATTCGCCTCGCATACCCTCGCGACGAATGTCTCACCACACTGAACATGCTTGATTGTGCTCGACCGTTAATGACAGCTAGCCATATATTCAGTCAGATATTCGGCCAACCAGTCAACCTGTTACTAGAATTCATTCTAGTCAGTGATCGCTGCTCGAAACTGGTTAGACACTAGTTATCATTAGCATTGAATTATTAAGTTGTATAATAAGTTTGGACGGTGTAAATTGTCCAACATGTGTGTTGTCTGTCTCCTTATCAACATAATCATACGTTTACTGTTCAGTTTGTGTAGATTCAATGATTGTGTTTCGTTCTCTGAGCTGCATGTGTTTTGGTTGTGAAGCGTTCATTGTTCTCCTTCTGAACAGCATGATCAGCACAAACTTCGAGTAGAGAAGTGAAGTATTCGAATTTCCCCACGTTCGATCTGTAGTTTGTTCTGTTAACCTCGTACTTGATTGGTTACAGTTGACCTTAAGTCTATCGTTGTTTGCACCTTCGTTTTGATTTCATCCGCATTTTAATCTGTTTCTTAATCCTATGTCACCTATGATTTTCCTGCTTGTTTGACAAATTGGGTCAATGTCGATGTGTTTGTTGATTGCTGCTTGACCTGAGTGTCAAGCTTCTAGAAATTCTCTAGTACACTTTTTCCTCCCGCTATCCAGTATTTCCACATTGTCCCAATCGAATGTGTGTACATAATTGTCAGTGTGTATTGATATAAGTGAAGAACTGTCATGGCGTTTGACTGCTAATTGATGTTCACGCGGACGAAGTTGAAGAGGCCTTCCACTTTGTCGTTTTTCACAATCTGAGCAATTTATTTTGTTGATGATATTTGGTTTTGCTTCAATTGTCAATTTGTTCTTTGTTCTACACATAGGTTTGATTGAAGTGATTCTGTCGGTTTGTGTACCACTCACCTATTCCAAATGTTTTCAGTGGTCCTGCTGTATGCTCTCATATATTTTTTATGTATGGTAGGATGATCCGTTTTAATCGTTTCTGTACTTGATTTCGCTTCTGTTGACGATTTTGGTTGATGTTTTTTGATGAAGTGGCATGGATAGTCGTTCTTTCGAAAAATGTTTTCCTCGATTTTTAGTGCTTCATATGTGCTGCAGTGTTTCTTCGTTAGGCTGAACAATGTTTGTATGGGGTTGATTTTGTGTGTTCTTGGATCATTGCTACGGTAGTTGAAAATGGCGTTAGATCGAACGTCCCGTGTTCTAACCTCACAATCGGACGTTGTGGATACACACTTTTCGAGAGTCCTATTCTAGGACGAAACGTCTCTCCAGTACTTCCGAGTTTCTAATGGTGATGGTCTAACACTGATCCATGCATGTTATCGAAAACGTTCATAAAACAAATCTATCTAAGAATATTAGTAGTAATCAACCATCCATCTACACATTCGCAATATTTTTTTGTTAATTATTAACGAAATACTTCACCCAATTAGAGAATCTTTCTGGCGATGTTGTAAGAAGAAAAACGGCTTGATATTCTAATGCTCATTATTACAAGTTGAATTGTTGAACTATACATAGAGACCTTTGTCTTACAGCGACGAAATACAACTAAGTTTCTTAATAGGGCATTATTATATCGATGATATAAAGTACTACTTAATTATGGTATGAGATATAATTATCGATTCGTCTGTTATATTCATTCATCAACACATAATAGTTGAATAAGTGTACTTTCTTAAATATTCACTCTGTTGAAGTATATTATCATGCGATTCAAACAAGAAGGTTGAATATTGAAAATTCGATAACAGTATTCGATGACAGTATTGAACATTTTTTTAAAATTTGTAATACTCCAATACGGGTATCGATTATTGCATATTTTGATTGTGTGTGTGTTTGTGTGTGTGTTTGTGTGTGTGTGTGTGTGTGTGTGTGTGTGTGTGTGTGTGTGTGTGTGTGTGTGTGTGTGTGTGTGTGTGTGTGTGTGTGTGTGTGTGTGTGTGTGTGTGTGTGTGTGTGTGTGTGTGTGTGTGTGTGTGTGTGTGTGTGTGTGTGTGTGTGTGTGTGTGTGTGTGTGTGTGTGTGTGTGTGTGTGTGTGTGTGTGTGTTTTTGTGTGTGTGTGTGTGTGTGTGTGTGTGTGTGTGTGTGTGTGTGTGTGTGTGTGTGTGTGTGTGTGTGTGTGTGTGTGTGTGTGTGTGTGTGTGTGTGTGTGTGTGTGTGTGTGTGTGTGTGTGTGTGTGTGTGTGTGTGTGTGTGTGTGTGTGTGTGTGTGTGTGTGTGTGTGTGTGTGTGTGTGTGTGTGTGTGTGTGTGTGTGTGTGTGTGTGTGTGTGTGTGTGTGTGTGTGTGTGTGTGTGTGTGTGTGTGTGTGTGTGTGTGTGTGTGTGTGTGTGTGTGTGTGTGCGTGCATGATCACTCACTAAATGAATACATGTTTAGACTAATATTGTCTGCCCATAAATATACAAAGTCAAGATGCAGTGAATTCGGGTTGGCTCACTACCAGCCTTCTCCGATTCGCTTCACTTTGGTGCGCTTTTCTTGTCTGACACTCGCTTTCATGTTCACCAGCCTATACAAAGGTATGAAATAAATGAAAGGCATTCAATAGAAAGTACATTAAATTAATTTTGCAAATAAAATTTCACAGTTCATTGGATATTGGTGGAAGTAGTCAACTACAACATAACAGAACGACGTGTAATTACTGGTCAGCGAAGTGTCCTGGATTGATGTTCAAAAAATATTCAGTTGTGCTAACGTGCAGAGCTGGATAAGATGAAATTACAATTCCTTCCATGTCAGACTGATGGGTGTGAAGTTTGAGAAATAAACAGTCTCCAGAATCAGTTTTGCCTGATAAAATTTATACGATATGTGAAATAGACACCTGCAAGCTATCATGAGAAACCCGTCAACTGAGCGAGCGAAACAACAAACGAAAAGGCATGTTTGAAAATTAAATTCGACTGCCCAAAATCAAAAATATGTCATACTGCACATATTTGTATTTCCCCAAAATCTCTACAATGAATTGAATGAAGAGACGCGATGGCTGGCCGATTTTGTAGTATAATGGAAGTAGTTTACTGAATAATAAAAACTGATGCAAAGAATTTCGCTGCTCATCGGACACTGATTGGTGCTGGAGTCGAGGCAGCTGAATATTTATTGATAAGGTGACAAAAACAAGATGTGCATATATGAAGGTTAGTTTTATTTTGCCTTCCCAATTGTTGTTTATTATGATCAATCAATATATTTGCAATGATTGTGTTGTTGGCAAAGTTCGAGCTTTCTTAAGACCGCGACATTTATTACTTTATTGAGAAATGTAAAAGTTTCAGATGCATCCATCCATTCGTTAGGCATTCAAAAATAACTAACTATCATATGTATGTTCCAACTAGCTAACTAATTAACTTACTAACCTAATTATTGACTTACTTACTTGGTCACTTACTTACTTCCTAATTCACTTACGTACTAATGACAACTTGGTGAGAAGGCTAAGTGAAAATCTTGTTTCAGGACGACCATGCTGCTTATTTACTTGCTTACTTATTTACTTAATATATTAGATGGCAATCGGGTTACATCCATTCGCCTCGCATACCCTCGCGACGAATGTCTCACCACACTGAACATGCTTGATTGTGCTCGACCGTTAATGACAGCTAGCCATATATTCAGTCAGATATTCGGCCAACCAGTCAACCTGTTACTAGAATTCATTCTAGTCAGTGATCGCTGCTCGAAACTGGTTAGACACTAGTTATCATTAGCATTGAATTATTAAGTTGTATAATAAGTTTGGACGGTGTAAATTGTCCAACATGTGTGTTGTCTGTCTCCTTATCAACATAATCATACGTTTACTGTTCAGCCTATATAAAACACAATTATTGTGTTTCGTTGTCTGATTTGCATATGATTTGGCTGTAAATCGTTGATGTTCTCCTTCTGAACAACATCTTCAGCACAAACTTCGAGTAGAGAAGTGAAGTATTCGAATTTCCCCACGTTCGATCTGTAGCTTGTTCTGTTAACCTCGTACTTGATTTGTTGCTGTTGAGCTTAAAGCTGTCGTTGCTTGCACCCTTTTCATCTGTTTCTTAATCAAATGTTACCTATGATTTTCCTGATTGGTTGATAAATTGTGTCAATCTTGATGTGTTTGTCGATTGCTGATTGACCTGTGTGTCAAGCTTCTAGAAATACTCCAACGTTCTTTTTCTTCCCACTTATCTAGTATTTCCACATAGTTCCAATCGAATGTGTGTCCATAATTGTTGGTGTGTTGATATAAGCGATGCGTTGTCGTGGTGTTTGACTGCTAATTAATGTTCACGTAAACGAAGCTGAAGAGGCCATCTACATTGTTCTATGTTGTGTTTTTCACAGTCTGAGCAGTTGTTTATTTTGTTGATGATATTTGGTTTTGCTTCATTTGTCAATTTGTCCTTTGGTCTACTACAAATAGGATTGATTGAAGTGATTCTGTGTTGGTTTGTGTGCCACACTGATTCCAAATGATTTCAGTAGTCGTGCTGTATGCTCGGATATGTGTTTTATGTATGGTAGGATGATCGGTTTTATTGTTTTCTGTACTTGATTTCGATTCTGTTGATTATTTCAATCGATGTATTTTGATGAATTTGCATGGAAAGGCGTTCTTTTGAAGGTTAGTGATGAGATGTTTTTCCTCGATTTTTAGTGCTTCATATGTGCTGCATTGTGTCTCCGCTCCCTTCAACAAATTTTTTATGCAGTTGATTTTGTGGGTCCTTGGATTGTTGCTATCATTGTTGAGAATTGCGTCTGTGTGTTGGCTTCCTAACTACTTGAGTTTCCAGTTTTACTGTGTTAGATTTGATGATAGTATATAGAGAATGGTGAATTTTATTTCACTGAAGTGGATGACGTTAAGCAGTATTTTAGATTGATGAAAATTAGACGTAAACACCCCATTGGATGTCAGCTGGCTCAGTGGTTTTGAGGTAAGTTAGTCTCGTGCCATTTCAAAACGTCGCGTGTTCTAACCTCACAATCGGACGTTGTGGATACACACTTTTTGAGAGTCCCATTGTAGGACGAAACGTCTGTCCAGTACTTTCGAGTTTCTAATTGTGATGGTCTAACACTGATCCATGCATGATATCAAAAACCGTATTAAACTAAAGCTTTTTAAAAATATTACTGCTGACCAATATATCGCCTCTAGATTCGCACTATTTTCGTTGCTAATTAGAAAAACGAAACACTATCTAATTAGAGAATCTTTGTTTCTAAGTTGAGCATTATTATATCGATGATATAAAGTACTACTTAATATAGTATGACATATAATTGACGATTTCTCTGTTATATCCATTCATCAACACCTAATTGTTGAATAATACGTGTACTTTCTTAAATATTGACTCAGTTGAAGCATATTACCATTGAATATGAACAAGAAGATTGGATATTAAATGTCGTTTAAATTATTCGATGACAGTATTGAACAATTTTTTTTAAAATTTGTAATACTCCAATCACAGTATCGATTATTGCATATGTGACTGTGTGTGCAGGTTTGTGTTTGTATGTGTGCACGATCACTGGCCTAATATTGTCTGCCTATAAATACACAAAGTCAAGATTCATTGAATTCCAGTTGGCTCACTAGCATTCTCCATTTCGCTTCGCTTTGCTTCGCTTGTATGATATACGGTTTCGTGTTCACCTGACTACCCGAAGGTATGTAATAAATAAAAAGCATTCAATATAAAATACTTTAAAATAATTAATTTTGCGAAGAATTTCACTTGTCAATGGATATTGGTGGAGCCGGTCACATACAATTTGCCCGAATACACGAAGCTAGAAATAGCATGGATTTGGGGAGAAAAACTCAAAATGAGCACAGGAGCTGGTTACTAATGTGAGATATGATTTGTTTCAACAGAAGATTATATATATAATTGATTGACAGACAGACATTTCGTTACCACAATCACGCCAGACGCACAATATGCGAGATCTGAACGAGACACCATTCGGCTATCACGGCAAATCAGACATTTGACAGAGTGAGTGAGCCAGCGAAACAAACAACTAACGAAAAGCAGCCACATTTGTCAATTCAATTCGTTCGATTGCCCATTCCCGTTCTCAAAGATATTTCATATTACCCACTTCGCATATATAAATGTCATTCGCTTCGCCGAACGTAATATTAACAGTGGTTGTTTATCAATGATGATGAGGAGACTTGTCGGTGTGTGTAACTAGCAGCTGGCCAGCCAATTTACACAAGTAGAAATGAAGTAGTAGTAGTTCACTGAATAATAAAATAAATAGCTGATGCTTTGAATTTCGTTGCTCACTCACTCACTCACTCACTCATCGGACACTGATTGGTGCGGCTGCTGCTGCTGCTGGAGCCATGGCAGGCAGGCGGCAATTCAACAATATTTATCGATCATCGATCATGAATCAAGTGAACAAAACACGATGTAGTGCATACCTGACATACCTACAAAGATACAGGTGAGTTAGTTGTTGTATTTTGCGTTTGTTGCAATTAATGTTTGTTGATTGATAATGATCAATGAGTGTGGTGCTGTGGTGCGAACTACTTATAAGTAGTATATAACGTGAGTGTCAACATAAAGTCTGGTAGCATAATATGGGGGGAAGATCAAGAAAGGAAGAGTTAGAAAACAATGGAATTTGTATGAAACGCATGAATAGTGACAATGGATTGATGTTTGGCAACAGGAACAGTCCAGTTCCATAGGATGAACTGATCTTTTGCAAATGAACAATTAACGATATGATTTTCCGATTTTACTGAGTAACTCTGTAATTTGCTGGAAAGCATATCGTAAATTGTTCATTTGCAAAAGATCAGTTCATCCTATGGAACTGGACTGTTTCAATGTTTGTGTTAGTTTTCACTATTCGAGCTCTCTTTATACCACGACATTTACTTGTTTATTTTTTGAGATTTTTGTGAACTTGATGTGTTTATTACGTCTATCCATCTATTAGAGTTTCATATCAAATGAACCAACTATATATCACGCGTTCTTCGAAACGTTACGAATGCTTGCAGTATGTATGTACTAAATTACCAACTTACTAATTAACTATTTGCAATTTTTTTAGGAGACCGTGTGAAATTCTCATCTCAGTGTAAGCACACTGCTTATTGAATTTACTTAATTATTAGTCAGTCAGATAGTCGGTGTATCACTAGAATTCATTCCAGTCGGCAGTCACTGCTCAAAACCAGTTATTATTCACTAATTATTATTATAACACGATTATTACGGTGTATGATGAGGTGGTTGGTCGGTGCAAACTGTCCTCCAATAGGTGTGTTGTCTGTCACAGCACGGATGGATATATTGAAGTTTTACAGCCAATCGAGCGACATTCTTCTTCAATCAAATGGTATCTGGTCACATCAGCATCAGCTGCTCAGCATTGATTTTTAACGAGTCTTAAGAAACAAGTTTTGCTTAAAATATTGTTGAATTTCACTTGATACACATTCAGAATTGTTGTATTGATTGTGCCGTTCCGATCAGATCATTTTCTCAATCAAATTCACCGGAGATGAGATAAGATTGCACTTGTTGCTTATTTATGATCCGTGGGTGGCCAATACCTTTGCACTCAATTTAACAGATTGTTTCACATCAGTTTTTTCTAGAAATTGCTGTAATGTAGGTGATAGCTGGCCGATTAACTAGTTAATAGGAAGTTCACCCAATTATATTGAACACAAAGAATTACGTTGCTCATCGGAGGTTTGTACTCGATTCAAAGCAGTTAAATATTTATTGAGTAGCTGGAAATAATATAATTTACGAAATGGCTGGACATTTTACCAGTACGAATGCAGTTTACTGAATACAAATCGATGCACATAATATTGATGCACATCGGATGTTCATTCTGGCGTAAAGGAAGATGAAAATCTATTGATTAGGTATCTGGAAGAAATCGTACACGATGGCTGGCACGTATTAATATTTAGAAAATATATTCATCGAATTCTAATCGATTCAAAGTATTTCGTAGCTGTTCTGATGTCACGGCGGATGTATTATTCATGTTTAGGTGTAAAGAAGACGATGCAGGCGATGTCTGACTGATTTAACTAGTAGAGAGAAATTGGATATCTTGGTAGTCGAAATTGCTGCTAATAACGTCGCTCCACTTCGGATGTTGGTGCTGGAGTCAATTTATTTGAACATTTATTGCTTAGGTGTCTAGAAGATGATGCAGGCGATTGCAGGCCGATTTAATAGTGTAAAACGAAGTTAACTCAACACGAATTGATCCAAAGAATATCGCTGATCATCTGATAATGTCGCTGGAGTGAAGGCAGTATATTATTATTCGATAACATGTCTAGAGGATGATGTGAGCGATAGCCAGCCGTTTTGACAAAAAAAAACTATCTTCACCGAATATAATTCAATTGAAATTATTACGTACTTGATCGGATTTTGGTGTGGATGTCAAGGCGGATGAATCATCATTGTTAAGGTGTCGATAAGGCGTTGGCACGCCGATTTACTAATGGACAGGAAGTTTACTGAATTACATTATAGAGACAATTAATTTCGTTGCTCATCGGATGTTGATACTGGTATCAAGGAAGTTGCATATTTATTGTTTATGTATCTGGAAGATATCGTACGCGATGGCTGATTGTTTGGTACCGAACCCAACCGAACACTTACTTGCAGCCGTATAAAGTAACGTCCTTTCATTTTAATTGTGTCTATTACATTTTACTGATATTGTTTGGTCCGCAACAATTTATTGGTGAGCCCTAGTTATTCTATTTTTTCCCTTATAATTTTTTTTGCCTGACATAATTTGATCTCGCCTAACACTTTTTCCTTGGAACTCAACCAATACCATGAATTTATCCCCCAGCAAAGCATTTAACCACACCCCAGTCGGACGACAATACTTTAGGTTCAATTAATGCCGTTTCTGACTTCAGAATCCCAGCATACGGTTCTAGTAACCCTATGGTGTGGTTCGCACAAATCGGAACCCTATTTATGGCAAGAAGTATACGCTCACAAGCAACTGAATACGCATATGTAGTTAGCGTGCTAACAATGGCCATAGCAGCTGAAGTTGTGGACTTAATCGATGAGGTGCCGGAACACGAGCCGTACGATAAGATTCAGGCCGCTTTAATCAAGCGACCTTCAGTCTCTGACGAAAAACGGCTTCAGCAATTGTTAACCTCATGCGAGCTCGGAGACAAGAAACCATCACAATTATTAAGGCATTTGAAAAAGTTAGCAGGCCCATCTAAATTAGATGAAGCCCTACTGAAACGAATTTGGTCACAACGCCTGCCACAAAATGTACGACAAATTCTCAGCACGACCATTGACTGCGTCAGCTTAACAGATTTAGCTGACATGGCAGATAGAATAATGGAAATTTACTCAGATAGTAATTTATTAAGCTCTGTACAAACTACCGGCATCGCGGACATGTGTAACATTTTCCATTTTCAACAACAACTACTACAAATGACTAAGGAAATGCAAATTTTGCGGGTCACCATTGCAACCATTCGCGCCACACCAACTATATCTTTTCTAAGAGAAGGTCATGCTCCAGACCCCGCTCCGTGTCTCCGAAAAGGGCAACAGGTATTTGTTGATATCACCAGAAGTACGGTGGGATAGCTCGCCGCTGCACAAAACCGTGCACTTTCCTCGCAAACACACAGGAGACACAGGGAAACTGGCCAGCCAGACAGTGATGGCGGCGACTGCTTCTGGCCACGCTGCAAGTCGTCTCTTCCACATCACGGATAGGATTTCAGGCTCAGACTTCTTAGTCGATACTTCAACTTCCACGACGGCAACACACCACTAATAGTAAGGTAACACTACAGGCGGCCAACGAAACGTTCATCGAAACTTTTGGAGAACAGTATCTCATACTTGACCTTGGTCTTAGACATCGTTTCACGTGGGTTTTCGTAGTAACTCGTCTCAAACAGCCGATACTCGGAGCAGATTTCCTCAGAGCTTACAATGTGGTAGTAGACATGCATGGTAAGCGACTAGTCGACAAACAAATACTTCCACATAGCTCCCACCCCCAGAGAGTCCGGAAGTAACACTGATTATAATAATAATCACTAGAAAGATAGTGCAAAAATGTAGAGAACGGTATAACGGTATCATAACACAATAAAGAAATAAGAAAAATATAGTCACTCAGTGTTTTGATTTGTTAATGAAGATAACAATGTGCAAAACTGTTAAGAAACACACACACAAAAATTGGGTATATTTTTTTTATTTTATTCCGCGAAGTGTACATAACGTTTAGGTTTGTTTACCGCCCTACCTGAACGTGTTAAGCAAGTGGGCCTAACGCTCGGTTTTTTATCTTCCTCTACTTTCTTAGTGTTTTGCGGGATGGGTTGTTTCTCGGCAGTATGGTCTTCTTTGGTTGGTTGGAATTCGTAGAAAGCTGGTTTAATTCTACCTATGGCAATAGTTTCCTTCTTTTCACATTTGTTGATTATAAAATGCTTTTTGGTTCTTTAAAGTACCTGGTATGGTCCGTCAGAAGGTTGTTTTAATGGCTTTCTAACCGCGTCAACACGAACCAAAACATATTCACATGTCGTCAGATTTTTGTCATGTTGGATGCGATTATTATGTTCACGCGGCGGTATTGCTTTAATGCTTTGCATTGTTCGGAGCAGTCGACTAGCAAATCGACCTGGATCACTTGATGCTGATGTGTCTGGGTCTACCAATTGGCCTGGTAATGTAAGAGTTGTACCGTAGACCAGTTCAGCAGAAGTGCAACCGATGTCTTTCTTGATGGTAGAAGGAATGCTGAGGAGTATGAGCGGTAATGCATCGCTCCATTTCGTTGTATCAGCTTGTGTCATCAGCGAGCTTTTTAATTGGCGGTGAAATCTTTCGACCAGACCATTAGCTACTGGATGATAAGCTGTGGTTTTGATAGAAACTCCAAGGTAGGAGCACTGAATATGCAGTTGGAAGGGTTAATGACGACGCCGTACTTTCGGAAACGATCGAAGAGAGTCTGTAAATGCTGGACGTGTTCTTCAATCGATGCACTAGCTATTCAAACATCATCGATGTAGGCAAAAACGAAATCTAGACCTCTAGTTACTTCATCCATAAAACGTTGAAATGTTTGTGCAGCGTTTTTTAATCCAAATGGCATTCTTAAGAACTCGAATAAACCAAAAGGAGTGATAATGGCCGTTTTTCCGACTTCCTCTGGTGCCAGCGGAATCTGATGATATGCCCTTACTAAGTGAAGTGTGTGTCTGCCATGTGGGTTCAGTGGGAAGTCATGAAGGTGCGGAAATGGGTATCTATCTGGAACGGTTTGGTTATTCAAACGCCGATAATCGCCACATGAGCGCCAGTTCTGATCTTTCTTTGGGACCATGTGTAGTGGAGAAGCCCATGTGCTGCTTGACTGTTGCATCATATGTTCAAATTCTCTTTTAGCAATTTGCAGTTTGTGAGGTGGTAGTCTCCTGAGCTTCGCGCAGACGGGTGGACCTGTAGTGTTAATGTGGTGCTAGACATGGTGTACGGTGCATTCTTTACGATAGTTAACCTTGGTGATACTGTCGTACTTCGCTAAGATATCTGCGAAAGGTTGGCTTATGTACTTGATCATCCGTACCCCGTGAATTTCGTAGTTGTTGTCGGTTATACCGATTACGTGTAGACGTAGTTGTTTGTCGACTAGTCGCTTACCATGCATGTCTACTACCACATTGCAAGCTCTGAGGAAATCTGCTCCGAGTATCGGCTGTTTGACACGAGCTACTACGAAAACCCACGTGAAACGATGTCTAAGACCAAGGTCAAGTATGAGATACTGTTCTCCAAAAGTTTCGATGAACGTTTCGTTGGCCGCCTGTAGTGTTACCTTACTATTAGTGGTGTGTTGCCGTCGTGGGAGTTGAAGTGGTATGATGATTATTTCAGCTGCTTTATCGACTAAGAAGTCTGAGCCTGAAATCCTATCCGTGATGTGGAAGAGACGACTTGCAGCGTGGCCAGAAGCAGTCGCCGCCATCACTGTCTGGCTGGCCAGTTTCCCTGTGTCTCTTGTGTGTTTGCGAGGAAAATGCACGGTTTTGTGCAGCGGCGAGCTGTCCTTCCGTACTTCTGGTGATATCAACAAATACCGGTTGCTTTTTTCGGAGACATGGCGCGGCGTTTGGAGCATGACCTTCTCTTAGAAAAGATATAGTTGGTGTGGCGCGAATGGTTGCAATGGTGGGCCGCAACATTTGCATTTCCATAGTCATTTGTAGCAGTTGAAAATAATCTTCATCGAAGTCCAATTGATAAAAATTATTTCGTAGCTGATCGGATATTGGTGTGGATGTCAATGCGGATGAATTATTATTGTTCAAGTGTGAAGAAGATGATGTAGCCGATGTCTGGTGGATTTTACTTGTAGACCAAAATTAAATCTCTTAATTATAATAGTTGTTGCAAATAATTAAGCAACATATCAGATTTTTTGCTGGAGTCAATTCATTGGAACATTTATTGCTTAGGTGTCTAGGAGATGATGTAGGCGATGGCTGGCCGTCTTGATGGTAGAAATTATCTTCATCGAATTTTACTCGATTCATAGTATAACGTAGCTGTTCTGATATAGGTTTGGATGTCAGTGAACATGAATCATTACTGTTGAACGGTAAGGTGGATTATAGTGTCGATGCTAGGCCGATTTACAAATAAAGAAGAAAATTACTGAATTACATTGAAGACAAAGAAATTCGTCGCTCATCGGATATTGATATTCTGGTCAAGGAAGTTGAACATTTATTAAAAAGTTATCTGAAATAAATCGTACGCAATGGCTGGAGGTTTTAACATACGAAAATACCATTATAGAATTTTAATTAATTCGAAATATTTCGTAGCATTTCGTATATAGGTGACCATGTAAATGCGCATGGATCAATATTGTTCATGTAAAAAGATGAAGAAGCAATGACGGTACAACTTACTATTTGAGAGGAATTTCTTCACTGAATTTCATTAGAGACAAATAATTTCGTTGTTCATACAATGTTGATTATGGAGTGAAGTAGTTTGAGTATTAAACAAGGAAAATCAATTCAGAATTTGATGTACCGGATGGCAGGCCGATGTAACAATTACGAGAAAGGAGGAAATTCACTGAAATAATTAGTTATATTGGAGTGAAATAATTTGGTTGCTGATCGGCGGATGTTGCTAATGGAGTGAGTCAATGATGTCAGTTGAATGAATGTTTATTGATTAGATGAAAAGAGTATTATAACGTACTGGATCGATCAATGGCCGTTTCAAAAGTAGACATTCACTTCAACGAATATGTATAATTGAATTGGAACAAAGTATTTCGTAGCTGATCGGAAATCGGTGCGCACGTCAGTGAAGTTGAAGAATATTCATTGATTGTTTATTAGTTGTACAGAAGAAGATGGAGCGATGACTGTACGGCCGACCGGTTCGCCATACTACTTACAATGTCAGAGGAGCTTCTTCACTGAATTTCATTAGAGACGAATAATTTCGTTGTTGATGGAATGTTGATTGTGGAGTGAAGCAGGATGTTGTGTATTTATCATCGCTACGGAATCGTGAAGGTGATGTAGGCAATTGCTTGCCGATTTTACTATTTATGACAGAGGAAGTTCACTGAAATAATTAGTTATATTGGAGTGAAATAATTTGGTTGCTGATCGGCGGATGTTGCTAATGGAGTGAGTCAATGATGTCAGTTGAATGAATGTTTATTGATTAGATGAAAAGAGTATTATAACGTACTGGATCGATCAATGGCCGTTTCAAAAGTAGACATTCACTTCAACGAATATGTATAATTGAATTGGAACAAAGTATTTCGTAGCTGATCGGAAATCGGTGCGCACGTCAGTGAAGTTGAAGAATATTCATTGATTGTTTATTAGTTGTACAGAAGAAGATGGAGCGATGACTGTACGGCCGACCGGTTCGCCATACTACTTACAATGTCAGAGGAGCTTCTTCACTGAATTTCATTAGAGACGAATAATTTCGTTGTTGATGGAATGTTGATTGTGGAGTGAAGCAGGATGTTGTGTATTTATCATCGCTACGGAATCGTGAAGGTGATGTAGGCAATTGCTTGCCGATTTTACTATTTATGACAGAGGAAGTTCACTGAAATAATTAGTTATATTGGAGTGAAATAATTTGGTTGCTGATCGGCGGATGTTGCTAATGGAGTGAGTCAATGATGTCAGTTGAATGAATGTTTATTGATTAGATGAAAAGAGTATTATAACGTACTGGATCGATCAATGGCCGTTTCAAAAGTAGACATTCACTTCAACGAATATGTATAATTGAATTGGAACAAAGTATTTCGTAGCTGATCGGAAATCGGTGCGCACGTCAGTGAAGTTGAAGAATATTCATTGATTGTTTATTAGTTGTACAGAAGAAGATGGAGCGATGACTGTACGGCCGGCCGGTTCGCCATACTACTTACAATGTCAGAGGAGCTTCTTCACTGAATTTCATTAGAGACAAATAATTTCGTTGTTGATGGAATGTTGATTGTGGAGTGAAGCAGGATGTTGTGTATTTATCATCGCTACGGAATCGTGAAGGTGATGTAGGCAATTGCTTGCCGATTTTACTATTTATGACAGAGGAAGTTCACTGAAATAATTAGTTATATTGGAGTGAAATAATTTGGTTGCTGATCGGCGGATGTTGCTAATGGAGTGAGTCAATGATGTCAGTTGAATGAATGTTTATTGATTAGATGAAAAGAGTATTATAACGTACTGGATCGATCAATGGCCGTTTCAAAAGTAGACATTCACTTCAACGAATATGTATAATTGAATTGGAACAAAGTATTTCGTAGCTGATCGGAAATCGGTGCGCACGTCAGTGAAGTTGAAGAATATTCATTGATTGTTTATTAGTTGTACAGAAGAAGATGGAGCGATGACTGTACGGCCGACCGGTTCGCCATACTACTTACAATGTCAGAGGAGCTTCTTCACTGAATTTCATTAGAGACGAATAATTTCGTTGTTGATGGAATGTTGATTGTGGAGTGAAGCAGGATGTTGTGTATTTATCATCGCTACGGAATCGTGAAGGTGATGTAGGCAATTGCTTGCCGATTTTACTATTTATGACAGAGGAAGTTCACTGAAATAATTAGTTATATTGGAGTGAAATAATTTGGTTGCTGATCGGCGGATGTTGCTAATGGAGTGAGTCAATGATGTCAGTTGAATGAATGTTTATTGATTAGATGAAAAGAGTATTATAACGTACTGGATCGATCAATGGCCGTTTCAAAAGTAGACATTCACTTCAACGAATATGTATAATTGAATTGGAACAAAGTATTTCGTAGCTGATCGGAAATCGGTGCGCACGTCAGTGAAGTTGAAGAATATTCATTGATTGTTTATTAGTTGTACAGAAGAAGATGGAGCGATGACTGTACGGCCGACCGGTTCGCCATACTACTTACTATTTTAGAGGAGCTTCTTCACTGAATTTCATTAGAGACGAATAATTTCGTTGTTGATGGAATGTTGATTGTGGAGTGAAGCAGGATGTTGTGTATTTATCATCGCTACGGAATCGTGAAGGTGATGTAGGCAATTGCTTGCCGATTTTACTATTTATGACAGAGGAAGTTCACTGAAATAATTAGTTATATTGGAGTGAAATAATTTGGTTGCTGATCGGCGGATGTTGCTAATGGAGTGAGTCAATGATGTCAGTTGAATGAATGTTTATTGATTAGATGAAAAGAGTATTATAACGTACTGGATCGATCAATGGCCGTTTCAAAAGTAGACATTCACTTCAACGAATATGTATAATTGAATTGGAACAAAGTATTTCGTAGCTGATCGGAAATCGGTGCGCACGTCAGTGAAGTTGAAGAATATTCATTGATTGTTTATTAGTTGTACAGAAGAAGATGGAGCGATGACTGTACGGCCGACCGGTTCGCCATACTACTTACAATGTCAGAGGAGCTTCTTCACTGAATTTCATTAGAGACAAATAATTTCGTTGTTGATGGAATGTTGATTGTGGAGTGAAGCAGGATGTTGTGTATTTATCATCGCTACGGAATCGTGAAGATGATGTGCTGGATGGCTGGCCGATTTTACTATTTATGACAGAGGAAGTTCACTGAAATAATTAGTTATATTGGAGTGAAATAATTTGGTTGCTGATCGGCGGATGTTGCTAATGGAGTGAGTCAATGATGTCAGTTGAATGAATGTTTATTGATTAGATGAAAAGAGTATTATAACGTACTGGATCGATCAATGGCCGTTTCAAAAGTAGACATTCACTTCAACGAATATGTATAATTGAATTGGAACAAAGTATTTCGTAGCTGATCGGAAATCGGTGCGCACGTCAGTGAAGTTGAAGAATATTCATTGATTGTTTATTAGTTGTACAGAAGAAGATGGAGCGATGACTGTACGGCCGACCGGTTCGCCATACTACTTACAATGTCAGAGGAGCTTCTTCACTGAATTTCATTAGAGACGAATAATTTCGTTGTTGATGGAATGTTGATTGTGGAGTGAAGCAGGATGTTGTGTATTTATCATCGCTACGGAATCGTGAAGGTGATGTAGGCAATTGCTTGCCGATTTTACTATTTATGACAGAGGAAGTTCACTGAAATAATTAGTTATATTGGAGTGAAATAATTTGGTTGCTGATCGGCGGATGTTGCTAATGGAGTGAGTCAATGATGTCAGTTGAATGAATGTTTATTGATTAGATGAAAAGAGTATTATAACGTACTGGATCGATCAATGGCCGTTTCAAAAGTAGACATTCACTTCAACGAATATGTATAATTGAATTGGAACAAAGTATTTCGTAGCTGATCGGAAATCGGTGCGCACGTCAGTGAAGTTGAAGAATATTCATTGATTGTTTATTAGTTGTACAGAAGAAGATGGAGCGATGACTGTACGGCCGACCGGTTCGCCATACTACTTACAATGTCAGAGGAGCTTCTTCACTGAATTTCATTAGAGACGAATAATTTCGTTGTTGATGGAATGTTGATTGTGGAGTGAAGCAGGATGTTGTGTATTTATCATCGCTACGGAATCGTGAAGGTGATGTAGGCAATTGCTTGCCGATTTTACTATTTATGACAGAGGAAGTTCACTGAAATAATTAGTTATATTGGAGTGAAATAATTTGGTTGCTGATCGGCGGATGTTGGTAATGGAGTGAGTCAATGATGTCAGTTGAATGAATGTTTATTGATTAGATGAAAAGAGTATTATAACGTACTGGATCGATCAATGGCCGTTTCAAAAGTAGACATTCACTTCAACGAATATGTATAATTGAATTGGAACAAAGTATTTCGTAGCTGATCGGAAATCGGTGCGCACGTCAGTGAAGTTGAAGAATATTCATTGATTGTTTATTAGTTGTACAGAAGAAGATGGAGCGATGACTGTACGGCCGACCGGTTCGCCATACTACTTACAATGTCAGAGGAGCTTCTTCACTGAATTTCATTAGAGACAAATAATTTCGTTGTTGATGGAATGTTGATTGTGGAGTGAAGCAGGATGTTGTGTATTTATCATCGCTACGGAATCGTGAAGGTGATGTAGGCAATTGCTTGCCGATTTTACTATTTATGACAGAGGAAGTTCACTGAAATAATTAGTTATATTGGAGTGAAATAATTTGGTTGCTGATCGGCGGATGTTGCTAATGGAGTGAGTCAATGATGTCAGTTGAATGAATGTTTATTGATTAGATGAAAAGAGTATTATAACGTACTGGATCGATCAATGGCCGTTTCAAAAGTAGACATTCACTTCAACGAATATGTATAATTGAATTGGAACAAAATATTTCGTAGCTGATCGGAAATCGGTGCGCACGTCAGTGAAGTTGAAGAATATTCATTGATTGTTTATTAGTTGTACAGAAGAAGATGGAGCGATGACTGGTCAACCGGCCGGCCTACTTACTATTTCAGAGGAATTTTCACACTGAATTTCATTGGAGACAAATAATTTCGTTGTTGATGGAATGTTGATTGTGGAGTGAAGCAGGATGTTGTGTATTTATCATCGCTACGGAATCGTGAAGGTGATGTAGGCAATTGCTTGCCGATTTTACTATTTATGACAGAGGAAGTTCACTGAAATAATTAGTTATATTGGAGTGAAATAATTTGGTTGCTGATCGGCGGATGTTGCTAATGGAGTGAGTCAATGATGTCAGTTGAATGAATGTTTATTGATTAGATGAAAAGAGTATTATAACGTACTGGATCGATCAATGGCCGTTTCAAAAGTAGACATTCACTTCAACGAATATGTATAATTGAATTGGAACAAAGTATTTCGTAGCTGATCGGAAATCGGTGCGCACGTCAGTGAAGTTGAAGAATATTCATTGATTGTTTATTAGTTGTACAGAAGAAGATGGAGCGATGACTGGTCAACCGGCCGGCCTACTTACTATTTCAGAGGAATTTTCACACTGAATTTCATTGGAGACAAATAATTTCGTTGTTGATGGAATGTTGATTGTGGAGTGAAGCAGGATGTTGTGTATTTATCATCGCTACGGAATCGTGAAGGTGATGTAGGCAATTGCTTGCCGATTTTACTATTTATGACAGAGGAAGTTCACTGAAATAATTAGTTATATTGGAGTGAAATAATTTGGTTGCTGATCGGCGGATGTTGCTAATGGAGTGAGTCAATGATGTCAGTTGAATGAATGTTTATTGATTAGATGAAAAGAGTATTATAACGTACTGGATCGATCAATGGCCGTTTCAAAAGTAGACATTCACTTCAACGAATATGTATAATTGAATTGGAACAAAGTATTTCGTAGCTGATCGGAAATCGGTGCGCACGTCAGTGAAGTTGAAGAATATTCATTGATTGTTTATTAGTTGTACAGAAGAAGATGGAGCGATGACTGTACGGCCGGCCGGTTCGCCATACTACTTACAATGTCAGAGGAGCTTCTTCACTGAATTTCATTAGAGACAAATAATTTCGTTGTTGATGGAATGTTGATTGTGGAGTGAAGCAGGATGTTGTGTATTTATCATCGCTACGGAATCGTGAAGGTGATGTAGGCAATTGCTTGCCGATTTTACTATTTATGACAGAGGAAGTTCACTGAAATAATTAGTTATATTGGAGTGAAATAATTTGGTTGCTGATCGGCGGATGTTGGAAATGGAGTGAGTCAATGATGTCAGTTGAATGAATGTTTATTGATTAGATGAAAAGAGTATTATAACGTACTGGATCGATCAATGGCCGTTTCAAAAGTAGACATTCACTTCAACGAATATGTATAATTGAATTGGAACAAAGTATTTCGTAGCTGATCGGAAATCGGTGCGCACGTCAGTGAAGTTGAAGAATATTCATTGATTGTTTATTAGTTGTACAGAAGAAGATGGAGCGATGACTGTACGGCCGGCCGGCCTACTTACTATTTCAGAGGAGCTTCTTCACTGAATTTCATTAGAGACGAATAATTTCGTTGTTGATGGAATGTTGATTGTGGAGTGAAGCAGGATGTTGTGTATTTATCATCGCTACGGAATCGTGAAGGTGATGTAGGCAATTGCTTGCCGATTTTACTATTTATGACAGAGGAAGTTCACTGAAATAATTAGTTATATTGGAGTGAAATAATTTGGTTGCTGATCGGCGGATGTTGGAAATGGAGTGAGTCAATGATGTCAGTTGAATGAATGTTTATTGATTAGATGAAAAGAGTATTATAACGTACTGGATCGATCAATGGCCGTTTCAAAAGTAGACATTCACTTCAACGAATATGTATAATTGAATTGGAACAAAGTATTTCGTAGCTGATCGGAAATCGGTGCGCACGTCAGTGAAGTTGAAGAATATTCATTGATTGTTTATTAGTTGTACAGAAGAAGATGGAGCGATGACTGGTCAACCGGCCGGCCTACTTACTATTTCAGAGGAATTTTCACACTGAATTTCATTAGAGACGAATAATTTCGTTGTTGATGGAATGTTGATTGTGGAGTGAAGCAGGATGTTGTGTATTTATCATCGCTACGGAATCGTGAAGGTGATGTAGGCAATTGCTTGCCGATTTTACTATTTATGACAGAGGAAGTTCACTGAAATAATTAGTTATATTGGAGTGAAATAATTTGGTTGCTGATCGGCGGATGTTGCTAATGGAGTGAGTCAATGATGTCAGTTGAATGAATGTTTATTGATTAGATGAAAAGAGTATTATAACGTACTGGATCGATCAATGGCCGTTTCAAAAGTAGACATTCACTTCAACGAATATGTATAATTGAATTGGAACAAAGTATTTCGTAGCTGATCGGAAATCGGTGCGCACGTCAGTGAAGTTGAAGAATATTCATTGATTGTTTATTAGTTGTACAGAAGAAGATGGAGCGATGACTGGTCAACCGGCCGGCCTACTTACTATTTCAGAGGAATTTTCACACTGAATTTCATTAGAGACAAATAATTTCGTTGTTGATGGAATGTTGATTGTGGAGTGAAGCAGGATGTTGTGTATTTATCATCGCTACGGAATCGTGAAGGTGATGTAGGCAATTGCTTGCCGATTTTACTATTTATGACAGAGGAAGTTCACTGAAATAATTAGTTATATTGGAGTGAAATAATTTGGTTGCTGATCGGCGGATGTTGGAAATGGAGTGAGTCAATGATGTCAGTTGAATGAATGTTTATTGATTAGATGAAAAGAGTATTATAACGTACTGGATCGATCAATGGCCGTTTCAAAAGTAGACATTCACTTCAACGAATATGTATAATTGAATTGGAACAAAGTATTTCGTAGCTGATCGGAAATCGGTGCGCACGTCAGTGAAGTTGAAGAATATTCATTGATTGTTTATTAGTTGTACAGAAGAAGATGGAGCGATGACTGGTCAACCGGCCGGCCTACTTACTATTTCAGAGGAATTTTCTCACTGAATTTCATTAGAGACGAATAATTTCGTTGTTGATGGAATGTTGATTGTGGAGTGAAGCAGGATGTTGTGTATTTATCATCGCTACGGAATCGTGAAGGTGATGTAGGCAATTGCTTGCCGATTTTACTATTTATGACAGAGGAAGTTCACTGAAATAATTAGTTATATTGGAGTGAAATAATTTGGTTGCTGATCGGCGGATGTTGGAAATGGAGTGAGTCAATGATGTCAGTTGAATGAATGTTTATTGATTAGATGAAAAGAGTATTATAACGTACTGGATCGATCAATGGCCGTTTCAAAAGTAGACATTCACTTCAACGAATATGTATAATTGAATTGGAACAAAGTATTTCGTAGCTGATCGGAAATCGGTGCGCACGTCAGTGAAGTTGAAGAATATTCATTGATTGTTTATTAGTTGTACAGAAGAAGATGGAGCGATGACTGGTCAACCGGCCGGCCTACTTACTATTTCAGAGGAATTTTCTCACTGAATTTCATTGGAGACAAATAATTTCGTTGTTGATGGAATGTTGATTGTGGAGTGAAGCAGGATGTTGTGTATTTATCATCGCTACGGAATCGTGAAGGTGATGTAGGCAATTGCTTGCCGATTTTACTATTTATGACAGAGGAAGTTCACTGAAATAATTAGTTATATTGGAGTGAAATAATTTGGTTGCTGATCGGCGGATGTTGGAAATGGAGTGAGTCAATGATGTCAGTTGAATGAATGTTTATTGATTAGATGAAAAGAGTATTATAACGTACTGGATCGATCAATGGCCGTTTCAAAAGTAGACATTCACTTCAACGAATATGTATAATTGAATTGGAACAAAGTATTTCGTAGCTGATCGGAAATCGGTGCGCACGTCAGTGAAGTTGAAGAATATTCATTGATTGTTTATTAGTTGTACAGAAGAAGATGGAGCGATGACTGTACGGCCGGCCGGTTCGCCATACTACTTACAATGTCAGAGGAGCTTCTTCACTGAATTTCATTAGAGACAAATAATTTCGTTTTTCATATAACGTTGATTGTTTATTTTCTGTCTATACGATTTTATCCAGTTTCATATAGCTTGTTAATGACAAATGTAGTTAATCTTTATTGATGTGTTAAAAGATTTTGTTGGAATTCTTTGAAATACAAACTATGGGTGTATTTATCTTTCTGCATATTTCTGTACAGTTTCTCATTTCTCAATGTCTCAATCAATTTTCACTTTGATTTCTTGAATTATTTCAAACGTGTGATGTATATATTTATTAAGAATAAGTTAATCAATCCTTAGACTGATCGGCAGAGTCACACATTAACAGGGTTGGATGCCTGCTCAGTTGTCCAGGGGTAAAGCGTTCTCTCGCAAGTCCTCGGGTCCTTGGTTCTATTCCTGTAAGTAGCATGTTTCATGGATGCGCACGGCTGATGTGTCCAGTAAAAGGATGTAACGGCCATCAGTGCCTCGAGGTTTCTAACGGCAACCTTACAATGATTCGTTCATGATCTCAATGTAATCAGCACTAAATTTTTTACATTTCTTTAGAGATGAACTGGAAGATGTGGCGTTGTTATGTTAGAGAAATTTACTACTACAAAACGCATTGAAAATAATATTAAGAGAAAATATCAAGCGAACTACTTATAAGTAGTATATAACGTGAGTGTCAACGTAAAGTCTGGTAGCATAATACGGGGGGAAGATCAAGATAGGAAGAGTTAGAAGAACACAATGGAATTTGTATGAAACGCATGAATAGTGACAATGGATTGATGTTGTTTGCAACAGGAACAGTCCAGTTCCATAGGATGAACTGATCTTTTGCAAATGAACGAATGAGAATTTCTATGCATCTACGTTTATCCTTTGATAGTAGTAATACAAGAAGAATGAGTGTCATTGTTAATTGCCATTACTTTTCACAATCTAATCAGGTTATTATTATTTGTCGTACTGTCACTTCATGACAGATGTATGATGCAAATCCACACTGAGGATTAGGTAGACATAACCTGCACTGTATTGAAATGAATTCAGACTGTTTAGACTAGATAAATACAATAATGGTATCGGGCTGATTAATAGCGGTGAGTAGATAGACGACGGTCAAAGTTTGACTGAATGGGTCCACACAAGCCAACCAATAGAATTCAGCCAACCAATTTAATCCCGACATTCTGAGCCAACGAGCAAGTTTAAAAAATCTGCACGACTCATCACAGATTGGCAGACCGAAAACGTGGTGTTTTAGATGCTAAGACTTCATCCTTTCAAAGCGGCTAGATCTCATCTTTGTGTAAATCACGGTTTCGACACGGACGTTAGTTTTTGTACCAGATATCAGTGGTTTCAGCTTGTCGAAAAACACTAGGATTATAAATTACGCCTGTGACCCCCAAATGAAACATAGGCCGCCGACTATTATTTTTCAAATCAATCTGCCCTGGGCCTTCCTACCTAGTTTTGTTGGTTCTTGCTGGTTCTTCTGAGTTACCCCCACATCTGCTTTCATTGCCGCTGCTCGAATGAATGGTGGGCCAACATCGATTTGGAGGTTCATGCACGCTGCTTCAATGTTAGATGGGTTCAGTGTGGCTGGTAAGTCTAGAGTTCCTTAAAGTGGTCTACCCACCTGGTGCCTTAACTTTCTCTGCTCTCGTCGGGCTGACATTGATTGCTACCTTCTTGTTCCTCTTTTCTTCGATGTTTTCAAAAGTACCAACAGAAACCCATTCTTTGTGATGGTACTTGTGGCACAAAACCTCGTGACATGTTGAAGCGACTGCCTCCTTGATCCCTTTCCAATTGTTTTGCAAGGTTTATTTCTCTCCATTGAGTAGATCGTGCAAGGCGTGGGACTTATTGCTGAGGTCTATCTTAAATTAGTTGAGGTTTAACGGTATCCCGAAGAAAGGCCGTATTAAGTTTATCCGCCCGTTGTCCAATGCTTCTTGAGTTTCCGTTTCATTTTGGCGACCAGCAAGTGGTGATCTGAAGCTATATCGGCTCCTCTCTTGGTCCTCACATACTCTGTGGTCCTTCTGAAATTTTTATTGATACAGATATGGTCGATCTGGTTCTGAGTAATTTGATCAGGTGAAACCTATGTAGCATTTTATATGCGTATGTATGGGAATATTGTGCTGCCTATGACCAGTTTATTGAAGGCGCATAGGTTTGCAAATCTCTCACCATTTTTGTTCCTTGAACAGACTATAAGTAATATCATAAGCATTACTGAATGTAAAGGATTTGGATATATTAGTTTCGTTCAGTATTCGGGCGTGGTTTGTCAAAGTTGTTGACCTTGATCTATTGGTTTTGGAATGAACACAACTCTGGCAACTCAGTTACTAAAAAACGAAAATTTAATTGGTAGTATCCAAATCTAAATAATTACGTATGACATGAAATATGATTAGAGACTGTTAGCTGCTGCAAGTTCGGAGCATCATTCAAATCTCCACTGATGATAACTAATAAGTAACTCGGAAGCACAATATAAAACCCAAGTAGCTATTACAAGTATACTCTGGGAAAAGTAACCTGAAAGATTATGAGTCATCATAATGTCAGTGATCAATCAGTTAGACGCCCGATTAGATGAGAACACTGGTTTTTGCGTTCGTAGTAAGTAGGAGTAGCTGCCAGAACAGTAAAATACACCCAAGTAAAACCAGAGTGGTGGTTCGCGGAGTGCCTGATTTGGTTAGTAGTAGCTCAGATGAAGCTTGTGCACCTGATGGGCAACAATGAAGTCAGTTATCATGGAGCACAGGCCTTCAAACAACCATGACCACTAGCGTCTTCCGAATGTCTCTTGATTCACACCTCAAGACTAACAAGTCTCTGTGCCTGGTGGCTCTGAACGTCAGAGTGCAAGAAGACCTAACGGAGGCGCTTCAGGCTTGGTGCAGCATGAGGAAAGATCTCTCTGGTCACACTGGATGTTGGAGAACCGACCTATATCTGTGAGGCGACAACACACTAGTGATAGTCAACCTAAATGAACGGCGCATGCCGCAAGACATGAATATGATGATCTCGCCGATTGATTACACCACACAAAGAAAAGACCTGCAGATTCCAGTACCCGCAGAACTGGCCAGTTCGGTTTCAACAACTTGTTTGGAAATCTGACAACGGCTGTTGCTGCAGATCTGTATATGGAGATGAGATAAATCACCAAGTGACTTTATAATAAAGTAAGAGGACTGGGAAGTAAGCTTTAAGAGATCAGGAACATGTGATTTCACGAGGATCTACAGATCACATTTCTAACTGAAACATGGCTATTCATTATTATTGAAGACGACGAAGTAAGCGTGCAAGACCTAATATACATAAGACGAGAGGTGAAGTGGCGATATATACTGATAAGCATTTCAAAGCTGTCACACTACGAAGTACTGAACAAACCAACGAGAAAGAATCATGCTAGTGTTGCTTCAGTACAAATGGCAGAGTTGAATTATTTGTAATCTGCTCCTGGTCAAAGCTATCTATATCCATAAACCAATAGGATGTAGCGACCATGGCGAAGTCATGTTAAACGTGGTCATAAATAAAGCACTCTGTAGAATCTAATTTGTATGTTTTGTTTTTGTATATATATATATATATATATATATATATATATATATATATATATATATATATATATATATATATATATATATATATATGTGTTATGATATGACTGACTCTTTCTGTTTGATATTTTGGTACTTTATTGGATAACATTTTGAGATTTTATCATTGCATATTCTTATTGTTTCCATATCTTGTGCTTATATTGAAGTTGTTATGTTTCTTTCTGAACCATATATTTGTTGTTTAAATTTGATATTTAATGTGGCTACAGCCATATTTGGATTTGATACTCTAGCAGAAACTGACTGGAAGCACTTATTCTTCCAGAAATGGATACGCATTGTGGTAATTGTGAACTTGAAGGTGTAATATTGTTTTGAACAGTTTTCTCCCAGAATTATCGTGTTTTTGGTTCCTGACAGGGTAAACGCGTATCAACCTACACAATTCGAGACGGAGTGAACTGCTAGAGTGGAAAATTCATTTATACACTCAGGCAGGACGAAAACGAGCAGTACCTTTGATCAATAAGCCAATCTACTTGTCCATGAGAAGGCATATTCCACAAGCCTCATGTTCATGAGGATGGTCGATGCTGGCAGCAGACAACCACCGGAAATATTTGAAGTTTAAATTCTGAATGCTGTCCTACACTACGTACTTCAAGCAATTCGCGCATCTGGTAAGAGAAAAACATGGGTTCGGGGGCACTGAACTATTTTGTAGGCGATTAGGAGAGCCTAGCACAAGTGGAAGGTTTCTCTGAAGGGTTCCTGTGGTAGTTCTTACATGGCATTGGGAACCAGATGTAGTGCCAAAGCTTGGAGCGACAGAAGATTCTAACGACCGAAGATAGCTGGCGAAATGCAGGCAAACCGATAATATCTGTTAAGGCTCATGACTAAAAGAAGAACTACAAACTAGGGTGTCTGTCCAAATAGCAAAGGTCTTACCAACCTGCAGGTGGCTGAGATCTTTAAACCCTATCCGTCTATCAGTTAAACCAGGTACGTACAAGTTAAGAGTGCTACCCAAACCCTGTGCTAGTTAATGGGATAGGGAATATACTACCGACTGTTCATGTAGTGCTAAGAAAACGAAAATCCTGTGCCGAGGAAAGTCATCAGGATGTAAAAATATTTGCCCTATAGACTTAAACCAGTTTTCAGATGTGTGACGTTTTCAGACATTTACGGGACAGGTGAATATGCAAATGAGTTAGTACATGGACGGTAACAACATGCTCCATGAAGCTGAACACGAGTTCATGAAATGCAAGTCGTATGTATCCGATCTTCTCACAGAACTGAACCAGCTGGGATTGAAAAATATCGATCTCATGGTTATCCTGAATTTCACTAAAGCTTTTAACGCGGCAAACGTTGCGATGTGTTTCACTGATCCACATCCATCTTAACTTAGTAACTACCGAAAGAACGGAAAGAATAGTACCCAGGTGAACAGAGTTTATGCGGATTGGAGAATCTTAACCTAAAGAATTTCACAGACGACTAACTCAGCTACACTCCGCTTCCTGATATTTATCAGCTCAGTGGCATTATTCTATGCAGAAAACAAAATAATGTGGGTTTCAGTACTAAGTGACTTAACTGTGCTTAAACAGGACCATGAATCTACCGAAATAGGAGCGGTGAAAAACGAGTTTGCACTTCATCAATCAAAATGTCACATCATGAGCATTCTGCCCAGAAAGACGGGTAAAACTTAGGTCCTCAATGAAAGTCTGATACATAATGTTCACTGAGAGAGCTATCGTGGTATTATTATGACAGAAAGCCTATTTTCCAGTTCAAACTGCAACGGAGGTGATGCCAAAAACTTACTCAACTCTTCACTTTATACAAAAACAACATGGTGCTATCACCTCACACTTATTCTTAATACGCGCACCCTCATCTGGAGGTTCACGACGCCGTTGCACCCACTCTACATAAGAGAGACATAAATCTCCTGGATCGAGTACAGAGACGAGCGACGAAACGGGTGATATAGTTCAAAAATAAAGCAAACGAAGATAGACGCCAATAAAAAAGTTAATTATCACTGAGTTATGAGGGAATCAGAGGCTATCTGCTTATGTCGTGCTGTTAAATTTATAATTTACTCTTGCAGTCCACTTTTAACTCGCAAGGTGTAGGTTCATACGCGTCCCGCCCAGTCCAAGTCCAAAAACGATAATTCTGGTAGAGAACGATTCAAAACAATATTACACCTTCGAGTTCACAATTACCGCAATAGGTTCCGTTACTGAAAGAATAAGTGCTTCCAGTCAGTTTCTGCTAGAGTATCAAATCCAAATATGGCTGTAGCCATATTAAGTATCAAATTCAAACAACAAATATATGGTTCAGAAGGAAACATAACAACTTCAATATAAGTACAAGATATAGAAATAATAACAAGATACAAATGATAAATTCTCAAAATTGAATCAAATAGAGTGTAGTTGGATTTTCTACCGTAGCAGTTCAATTCGATTCCAATAGACGTATGTCGAACGCACCTTCCCTTAGTCGAATATCAAAACACAATAATTCTAGGAGAAAGCGGTCTATTTATATAAAAGAAATGGAAATACAAACGTTTACCTGACAATTATTACGTCTTCCAAGTCGAAATTACTCTGATGTGTATCCGAGTTCAAAGGACTAGGTGAAGCTAGTATACTGCGACGATATCAAATCCAAAAATATGGCTGTAGCCATATTATATATCAAGTTTAAACAACATATGTACAGTTCAGAAGCAAACATAAAAACTTCAATATCAGTACAAAATATAGAAATAATAACAATATACAATGATAAAATCTCAAATTGGAATCAAATAAAATACCAAAATGTCAACAGAAAGAGTCAGTCATGTCATAACAAAAATATGTAAACATGGAGGGATTTTCCAAAAAACAAAACATTCAAAAAAGATTCTACACCGGCCCGCAAAATCCCTCCATGCAAAAAGGCAAGCGTATACTGACACTTCAATTTAGGGTTCCCTCTCATTCCCTAATCCACACCGAAATAACGAATAGGACTTACAGCAGTACGCCTACCCGTTTTCAATATGGATATAACCTGTCTAGTTGGACCCTTCTAGGAGACACATATTTCGTATGTCTCTTCTCGCTACCCCGTTAGTAGTACGAACAACTATCGTTCTGACCTTTCCGTCCTTATCTGTCTCACAATCCTCTACTATTCCTAAGGGCCATTTTCCACGAGTAATAATATCCGAGGCAACAATAACTACGTCTCCTTTCTGAAAAGTGCGATGCTCTTTTAGCCATTTTTGACGAGTTTGTAAGGAAGGCAAATACTCCTTTAACCACCTTTTCCAAAATACATTGGCTAAATAATTTACCTGCTTCCAACGTTTGTGGAACTTGTCACGAATACTTCCTTCCTCAGCTATTCCGTCACATTCTCTCAATAACAGTAGGCTATTTGGTGATAAAGCTAGTCGGTCGTTAGCATCCTGGACTAACGGGGTTAGGGTTCGATCGTTTAGAATTCTCTCAATTTTAATCAGATACGTACCCAAGGTTTCGTCTGTTAACACCTGTTCCCTGGTGGTCAATAATAGCAGCCTTCGTATAGATCTAATCATTCGTTCCTAAACTCCACCTCTATGGCTGGCTAGTGGAGGGTTGAAATGCCATTGAATTTGTCTTGATGATAATTCCTTACTAATTTTCTGATGATTCCACTGTTGCACGAAGCTCTTTAGTTCAGTGACTGCCCCCACGAAGTTTGATCCATTGTCACTAAACACGTCTGTCGGTCTCCCTCTTCTTCCAATAAAACGTATCAAAGCCATTATAAATGAATCAGTATTCAGACTGTATGCCATCTCAATATGTACTGCTCGTGTCTGCAGGCAGGTAAACACACAACCATATCTTTTTTCTAGTGACCTACCCCTCTTGACTAGAAGAGGTCCAAAGTAGTCTACTCCTGTCGTCGAGAAACTATACCAACCTTTTTGCACTCTATAAACTGGAAGTGGCGCCATCTGTCGATTCCCTGGACCCAAAGTAAACCTTCGGCAAGTTTCACACTTTCCTATTACTCTTTTAACCGTGCTGTTGCCCTTAACTATCCAATAGTACATGCAGATCGCCGCTAACACATGCGAAGTTCCCATATGTCCTTCTTCCTTGTGATAGTGTCTGATTATCAATTCGGTTACCCAATGTCGACTAGGCAAAATTACGGGATGTTTTGATGCACTCGGGAGTTCGGAGTACATTAGGCGGCCTCCGACGCATAGTAACCCATCAATCATTATCGGTGCTAAACCTCTCAGACGTTTATTACTCACTTCTTTACGACTAACGTTGGATTCGTTAAGTAATTCTCCGTATACCTCCTTTTGAACAATCATCAGGACCTTCCGTTTGGCTGACTCAAGCTCCTTGACCTTTAAGTAACCTGTCGTGACAGAGCCTTCAATTCTCGGCGAGTGAAGTACTATCCAGAGGTCTATGAACCTTCTGAGCCACGCTACAGCCCTAACCAATTTCATCCATTCCGAGTAATAAGACAAGATAGGTGACGGAGTGTTTGTCGTGCTACTCAAGTTGACCGCAGCTTTTCTGAACTCGACTTGGTCCATAGTAGGTTCTGGGTAGTAAGTGGTGGTGCTTGAGTCACTGTACAGCAGTGTAGGACATTTAAAACAGGTCTCTAGATCATTCATCTTTTGTATGCCTCTCGAAGTCCAATCGGCCGGATTCTGTGACGAGCTTACATAACTCCATTGCTCAACACTGGTATACTGGTGAACAACAGCAAGACGGTTAGCTGTATCCATATTAAATATCAAGTTTAAACAACATATGTACAGTTCAGAAGCAAACATAAAAACTTCAATATCAGTACAAAATATAGAAATAATAACAATATACAATGATAAAATCTCAAATTGGAATCAAATAAAATACCAAAATGCCAACAGAAAAAGTCCGTCATGTCATAACAAAAATATGTAAACATGGAGGGATTTTCCAAAAAACAAAACATTCAAAAAAGATTCTACACCGGCCCGCAAAATCCCTCCATGCAAAAAAGCAAGCATTTAATGACACTTCAATTTAGGGTTCCCACTCATCCCCTAATCCACACCGGAAGAACAAGTAGGACTTACAGCAGTACGCCTACCCGCCCTCCAACATGGATATGACCTATCAAGCTAACTAGGTACCTATACCTTCCCATCAGGCCCTTGATTCCCCTGTCTATCGTAGCATGACCTAACGGTAGTATAAACCTTATCCAATTACCCACACGAACATGTACAACACGTCGTAAAACTGGTCATATCCTATCCGGGAACTACATTCCCTATCATAGGGACGAGTCATCAATCCACCACCACTTGCTCCGATCAGCAGATACAATGAAGTCCGTGATGCTGACTAATCAACAGAAGTTCTTGACCCATAGATAATATGCAAGGGTGGGATCTCCAATTTTGATATTTCCTCGTCTCCCGAAGACTTTAAGTGGCATAACATGGGACCAATATCTAACTCTCCATCTCCTGATACAGAGGAGGTTTGGTCAGCATTCGTCATCGTCGGCAACTCATTTGTCACATCAGTGACATCCAGATTATTATCATCGTCATCATGATTCCGTTGTGTCAGACAGGTCGCGTCGTTTCTGGCTGCACTAGCATCCGTAGAGTGAAACTCTTCCATTGTTGTATAACTCATCTCTCTACATGAAAGAACAGCATTAGTGTCACAATTCGAAACCGATAAACTCACTTGTTGTTCTTCATGTTCCGTTTCAGAGACACACGACATATGCACGTCAATAGCATCGTTATCATGCAACACTGTAGACTGGCTGTTACCATCAGACGCTTCCTTCTCATCATCACTTGACTGACAGTCAACCGAAGTAGGAACACTTACAGTTACACAACCTTGTGTATCCTCAATCAACTTAACATTCGCGACAAGGTCCGATGACGTCAAAACACTAGAAGGCTCGTTCGATGAAGTTGATCGACTAGTCACTATAGGTGGACTGCTCACACTTTCTGTCTCCTTACTATCGCTGTCACTACTAAGATTCCGATGACTACCATTTCCATTGCTAGTCATAGCATCCGAAAGAGAACGAAGTTTAGGCTTCTTAATAATAGTAGCATCATGTTGTTTCCTATGCTTCTTATCTTGAGTAGCAGCATGTGAGCGTAGCGTACGATCATTTCGACGACGATGAGTGTCTTTCAACTTCCATCGATCACTATTACTCGCAGGAGTATCATCAATGCTATTATCATTAGTAGCCGCATCTGTACAAGCAATAGTACACTTCTCATGGCATCCAGTCGACTCATGTACAGTGGCTAACTCTACTCGATCAACATTGCTTTCATTACTAGGATACGCATCAAGGGGTTTTAAATTATCGCGGTCACATACTCGGTTTTCAACGTGGTATACTTTTCTGATACAATTGAAAACTCTCTTAATTTCCGGGTGTGAGTTAGGTGTAAACGAAGAATCCTCTTGTCTCGCACGCAGATCACTAATAGCGTCCGTACCATGTCCTGTTTTAGCACGACTAGCTAATCTTCCGAACTTACTACTAGCTATCTTAGCACGAGACATAATAAAATCCGTCAATTCATTGAAATTAGGTTCTCTTTCCTCTTCGTCCCACTTGATTCCCAGCTCTGCCCACTAGGCTTGCATTCTATGAGGTAAGAGCCTAACTATTCGTTCTAAAGTAACCAGGGAATTAAGTTCTGTTGTACAATTTAACTGTTCTAAGGTTAGAGCAACATTCTGCATTTTAATCGCCAAATTCTTCAACTGTTCAGGATCATTATAATCTGCATTCCCGGTTCTAAACAAGTCCTCCAAGGTTTCACGGGCTATGGCATGCGACTGTCCAAAGAGCTGTTTTAAAATAGCCCTAGCTCTCTTATATCCCACTTGTGGTTCCATTATAAGGCAACCTTCAATCGCATTTCTTGCTTTTCCTTTACAGTAGTGAATTAAATATAATAAACGCAAATTATCGTCCTTTACTCTAGGTTCTATAAACGATTCAAACTGCTTAACGAATCTAAAGTAGTCGCGGGGTTTGTCGTCAAAGATTGAAAGTTCAACCTTAGGTAATTCTAAGTGTTACGGGAGAAACGAAGACATTTTGCTGATCAAACCTTTATATATATTATCATTTATTTCACTGTTTTTTGGGTATATTTGTTTTACTTAACTTATGAACTTGTTTGAATTATTATTTGCGGACATTTTGGACTCCCGTTTCTCTTTGTTGTTCGTTGCGGTTTTTTGCTCCAAGAGCTAATAAATTAGAAGGTAATTGTAATTATTATAATTATTGTTGTTAGAACGACATTGGTCGTCTATTTGTAATAAAGTAATTTGGTCGAATTTGTGATTTGGAATAAACTTTGGTATCTACTTTGGAGTTTCGTTCTTGGTTTAGAAATTTGGGACCGTGAATTACAAATAGTCGACAACCGTGCTTCGTAAGATCAACGAGCAAAAAACTGGACGTAACACTAAGCCTACTATCGGTGTCCTAAGCATCTGATCCTTCTCTGGTACCTTAGAATTCTCACCCAAATTTTGTTCCTTAATGCCTCCTAAGGGTGACTTACAATAATAAGTATCAAACGTAACATCATCACGGGTGGAAAAAGAACCCATTAAACAAGAAGAATCATTAACGACTTGCCTAGCATTTCGGGATTCTTCATGCTCTTTCACCCTCTTCGTGTTTGTTTTCTTGCGGCTGCTCATGGTTAATTGAAGTTCAACGGAAGATAAATAACAAATACAAAATATAGAAATTCCACCGGTAAATCTTGGTTAGTAAAATCCAAAATCAGAAAATCGTTTTCCAAAATACAGTTCGATCAAAAAAGAGATAAGTAATCCAAAGTTCTTCTTCCAAAAAGTTTAATATTGTAAACGATTAAAATTCCAAATGTTTCGTTGTTCTTCTTAATAATCAGACTATAGTAGGCTTGTTCTTTACAAACGTCAGACTGTTGCTGACTCGTTCTTAATAATTGTCAGACTGTAGTTGGATTTTCTACCGTAGCAGTTCAATTCGATTCCAATAGACGTATGTCGAACGCACCTTCCCTTAGTCGAATATCAAAACACAATAATTCTAGGAGAAAGCGGTCTATTTATATAAAAGAAATGGAAATACAAACGTTTACCTGACAATTATTACGTCTTCCAAGTCGAAATTACTCTGATGTGTATCCGAGTTCAAAGGACTAGGTGAAGCTAGTATACTGCGACGATATCAAATCCAAAAATATGGCTGTAGCCATATTATATATCAAGTTTAAACAACATATGTACAGTTCAGAAGCAAACATAAAAACTTCAATATCAGTACAAAATATAGAAATAATAACAATATACAATGATAAAATCTTGAAATGGAATCAAATAAAATACCAAAATGTCAACAGAAAGAGTCAGTCATGTCATAACAAAAATATGTAAAGATGGAGGGATTTTCAAAAAACAAAACATTCAAAAATGATTCTACATACAGTACAAAAATATCAACAAAAAGAGTCAGTCATATAGTAACACAAATATATATACATGGAGGGATTTTCTAAAATACAAAGCCTACAAAATAGATTCTACACGTACAACATATTAAGCACTCTAAGCTAATCCAAACTGAGCATCTTACCGAAGCATCACCACACTACCTTCGAGGGAACGTCCGGAAAATCGCTCATCAAAATGAGAATAATTAGTTTCGTTCAGTCATTTTTATCATTAAAAGTCGTCATAACTTGGAATGCTCTCCCTATCGAGGTGATAGCAGCCCCTTCATTAGACAGATTGAAGAAGCGACTTGATAATCACTTTCTCACATACGGATTATCATTCCCCTCGTGGAAAGCTGTACCCGATACATGACTTGAGGCCTGCCAGTTGTTATTATTGCCATCTCCGCAGGTCGCTGACTTAATGTATCTCGCTTATTATCTCTGCTTCCTCTCTCAAGCTTACACTTCGGTCCTCTCTCACAAACTTCACTACCAATTAATAAACTAAATTATCTATATATTACTTAGTTCTAAAGTCCTTTTCTCATTAGTATTTGAGTTTTCGCCTTATTATTCTCCACTAACTGATCCCAGGTCTGGTGATGTGATAGCTGCTGGTATCCAGAAACCCTAATGCCCCGAAACAAACGCCGTCATTCATGATACGGGACATGCAAACAACTGCCAACTACCTAGAATTAGACAGCCTAGTGGCCAGACCCTCATTGCTTGGATAACACCAAAACCTGGAACCGTAACGAAAGAATAGGAATCGAGGGCAAAGAACTCAAATGGTTTTACTAGCTCTCGAAAAAGGTATTGGATATTGTACACGCTATCTCCCGCTGATTACAGCAGGAGCGTTACTGTTTAACATGCTTTTCCAGATAAATCCTGGCTTTCTGTCCAAATCCTTTAAGAATGAGTTTCGAAATTGTTACACTGAAAAGCACTCAACAGAACTAGTCACAGGTAATTCTTTTTGTGTTATAATTGTTTTCACATGCTGAATAGTTGCTATCTGGTAATGTAATTCATGATTATTCAGTTTCTATTTCTTCTGTGATTGAGTATAAAACATCCTGTTTGACACATGACAAAGCACGATCTGAAGAATCTGTTTCTTCTGCTTTCTACAACTATGTAGTGCTAATGTAGAGTTTTGTGTATCAATGGAACTTAAACTATTGTTTCAACTAATCCTTACAAACTACGCGTGTAAATGTGGTTGTAATATAAATTAAAAATATGGTGATTTTTAGTGCACTGCATGAAAAGCCTCTCAGGTTACTTCAGATCATCGGTAAGAATAACAAACAATTGCATACAAGTAAAGTTTTTGTGAGTTTCATTCTTCAAATAACTTTCTGAATTCTAACAATGTTAGGGGCTTGATCAACTACACTCTCAGTATTAAAATTTAAACTGGCTCGTTCAACTGCCCAATCGAATTTATTCATAATCGTTCATCGTTAGGTATGATTAGTTTCAAAGCAATTGACTAGATCTAATATAAATTCCATGTCGACTGACTCAAAAATTTCCACTTTTATAGTAAACAACTTCGAATACTTCTTAAATAAATGTCTACAAATCGAATTACTAATTATACTTTGTATAATATCTGTGACTTCGTTCACAAACTTAGTATTTGGGGGGTGTTTTTTTTACGTTGTTTTAAATGTCAGCTAGGAAATATGACTGAAGTCCACTAACTGGTAAATAACTGGCAAAGAATTGCATTTAATGATTTCTTTTCAATCTTTTCTCCAACACTGTACCTCATAAGAATATGTTCAACCAACCAGTTTCCTTATTTTCTAAAATCTGTTCATTTGAAGGTTGTGGGTCATTAATTTGGTTACTGTTGTTGTTGTTGTTGTATATATGCTGCTATGTTTCGTTAGCAAAAACTAACTCACCAGTTTTTCCCCGCTTTTAACGTTACCGATATTTTCTCACAAATTTATTCCAGATGAAAGTTTACTGAAACATGTCCCCTTTACTTTTGCTAAGTTCGAAAACTTCGTGCAATTCAGGCAAAACAATGAAGGTATATTGGCCAATTGTTTCTTAAAGTTTAATCTTGTAGAAACTATGGACACAAAACAGTTGGTTCAGTTAGTAGAAGAGGAAGCCGAAAAACTACCTTTTGTGCGAAGAGGAAATGATCTTTTCTCATTCTATCAAAGTTGTGATGTTGTAAATTTATGTTCAAATGAAAAGAATTCCGCTAATACTTCCACATTCCCTTTACTTGTCAGCTTAAGGTAAGTGTATCAGACATTTTAAGTTCATTGAATATTTTTTTTACTTGTTGTCATACATATCACTGAGAATTCTCTACATCAGAGAACCTGAACTGCGCCTTACAAAGTAGAATCTTATTGTAAGAAAGAGTCGTTTCAATGCGTCTGTTTTGAAATGTACACGTGAATTAGTAAAAAAAATCGTATATAAAATAAGCGCCGATTTTATCTACCTATGACTATTTCAACTAGAAATTCGTTTTCGTAGAAAGATTTTTCACGTTGTTAGAAGTGTTGTTGATGTTATTGAGGCCAGTCAATAAATCAGACTGTTCTCAGTATCATTCTGTCCCACATTAGAGATGATATTTAAACATATCGGGTAAAATTATTGTCCATTTTGATAGACTAGTTACTTGATATTAAGCTTCTTGTTATTAGCGTCCCAGATTAATGAAATTAATTTTCGATATTCATTAAATGCAACTTACTTTTAACTTGTTAGCATACTGTGACTAGTAGATTTCATTATCATTGATACAATATTCTCTCAAATTTTAACCTTCTGAATTCCTCATCACCTTCATCTTTATCTTTTTAGGCTTATTTCACTAGATCATACTTCTTAAGTAATCTCTCTGATCACTGCTAATAAATATACTACCTCTACTACTATAGGATTTAAAGTGGTATGGCAACTTGAACTGATGTACGTACGTACAAAGTTCTGCGTTGCTGTTGACTGACTGACTGACTAACATTGATACGGTAATCCAGTAAGACACTGAGCAAATGACAAGCCCACTCGAATGGCCAAGATTTGGCTTCCTTTTCAAAAGGATGAGACACTCTATAAATGGGAATATGTCCTAAATATCTAAATGATATGTATATATGTATATGTATAAACGAATGCAGAATTGTTTCTCAATTCGGTTGACCTACTAAAAGATTGATTATTATCCATGATCTCATTCAAATGGTTGGTTAGTTGTGCTCGTAAATAGGAACTTTATGCGTTACCATTAGGTTCTTGAAATTGTTGTGTATAGTTCTTATCAGTCTAAACTAATAGGTAGTAAGAAGTTTTAAGGTGCCTAGAGAGACTTTGTGTTTATAAATCTTCAAGAGACTTTACACACTATGTCCGTTTGATATGCATTTATCAGTAGAGAATCTGTTACAGCGTGTTTTATATGAGGGTGTATGTTACTTCCCGGCTGCCTACACGGTGGAAGAATTCTGTTTGTCAGAAAGGGCATCGGAATCATGAATTCCGTAGGAACTCGGCTTTCATCATGAGATGTCATAACTCTTCTAAATGAAAACCTTCTAAATCCCAGAGCAGAGTTTATATGGTTTGAATTATTTTTTCGTGTTAACGGTTTTTTGGCAAGTTACTTTTTTTCCGGGATGTGGTCGCCAACCCCATGTCCAACCCTCCCCGTTTATCTGGGCTTGGGACCGGTAGTAGCCCTGAAGGGTCTACAGGCGGAGTTATTTCTAATAATAAACAGACAGACTGTGAATTTGAATTTCTGCCTACACTCTGGGTTTTTTTTCTTCTCAACTTTATTCTAATGTTATTTCAGTCTTAATAATCAGGTTATACTGTAGTGACGGAGAACACAGGTGAGGGCAACTGAATTGTATTTACCGCAAATTACAGAGTTACTCAGTAAAATAGGAAAACCATATCGTAACCACCGCTAATTTGCAAATCTTCAATCCATTGTCTGACATTTCACTGTTCATGCGTTTCATACAAATTCCATTGTGTTCCCACTCTTCTTCCTTTCTTGTTGATCTTCCCCCATCTTCTGCTGCCAGACATTACGTTTACACTCGCGTCATATACTACTTATAAGTAGCGCGCACCACAATACTAATCCAGGTTTACTATTATTATTAAATTAACTTATTTAATACCATTTCATTGTCATTGGTTTTATATTTAAAACAGAATGATGTGTAGTTATTGGCGAAAAGTAATATTTTTCCACTCTTAACTATTATTACACTACGTTACATTACACATACGTACACATACGTTTACAAATGTCATTTTTTGTTCTCACAACAAAATAGTACTAAATATGTCACCTCCCCCCGCCCTCCAGCAAGTAGTAATTCATTCCTAATGACTGATACAATGAATGCTAGGAGAAACATGATACAGATAGTAGTCATTCTATGTTTCAAAGATGTTACAGACTGTTAACGCATGTACGTAAACACGTCATTTTGATATGCTTAAACTATTACGAGTTTACCTGAGTTGGAAAACGAGATCGAAGATCCGGCGTCACGACATGCTACTCTGATCCGATTGTCCCAACCCCCCATTGAGTAAAAGAAAACTTGATAGGAAGTAGAATGTGTATTCTACAAGCTCAAAATCTTTCGCAATGGCGCCGGTGCATTTATTCTCTGTGTTCTCTCAAATCCTTATCTTCTGGATTCTTCAACACCTCTAGTTTCGACTGTCTAAACTTTTCTCACTGAACCATACTTCTTGAATAATATCTTCTAATCGTAACCTCTCCGATTACTTCTAATTCCCTTACTACCTCTTCTACTATTGGATTTGAATTGACGATTACTTCCCTGTGCTGATGTTGTATGGCAACATCAACTGATGTACTTATGTACAAAGTTCTACGTTGCATCTGACTGACTGACTCTACAAGCATCCAGAAAATACGAGGTCCGGATCCGGGTAATAAAACTTTACAGACAATGCGTATTTATACAATTAGGTCGAATAAGAAACAACATTGAAGTCTGTGACATTGACACTTAGGATGACCAATAGGAATCAACGTTTGAAGTGACATCGACAGTCAGGACGACCAAAGGGAAACAACATTGGAGCACGTAACATTGCTATCTAGGACGACCATAAAATTGACCAGTAGGAATTAACCAATAGGAATTGACCAATAATTCTCTTAGGATATTGGATGAATATCCTAACAAGATCTACTGATCACATCAAAAGGGTTAATATTAACAAGTTCCTTCAGTCAATTAATCAATCAATCAGCTACAACATGTAGAACTTCGTACGTACGTACGTCAGTGCAAGTTGCCATACCACATAAGCACAGAGAGATCGGATTGTAAATTCAAATCCATGGTAGTGTTATATAGTGGAAGTATTAGAGGTTATAGAGAAGATAAGGGTTTAAAGATATGATTCGGGAAGTATAATCCATTGAAACAAATTTTAAAAAGAGAGAAAAATTGGTCATGAGGAAGTCAGAAGATTGAAATTTGAGAGAAGACAAAGAATCGATGCATCTGCTCTATTGCAAACAACTTTCAGCCATGTCATTCAAAGTCTCTAACCATCGATCACCACCAGTTACCAGTGTCTATCAGACCTCAACCAGGTAGTCTTCACCCAGCTGATATGGCCCAGTCCTGTTGTCAGTGTTTTTGGTTTGACCACCTCTACACTAGGCATCATCGCTTGTCGAGACAGTCGGTGGTCGAGCATACGTAACACATGTCCCAACCATTTTCAACTAATGATGATTCACTACTTCATCAATTGGTCCTTGATCTTTACCTAGTCAGTCAGTCAGATGTTACGGGTATGAGGGCGGTTGTCACTTCCCGGCTGCCCACACCGTGGAAGGTTGTTTCTTGAGGGACCTGAGAAGGAGGATGGATTAGTGTTGGTGCGTGACCGCAGAGCCCAACGGACAACTGCTTGAGGCCGGTCACGCACGGCCTTTTTATGAAAGGTATTTAGAGGATTAGCTCCGTTCTTAAAGGCCCTTAGTGGGCACCCTTACTGCCGGAGACGGAAATCCATGAGGTAGGGTGAGGTGTAACATTTTTAGAGTCGACCTTTTCTAACCCTTCCTTCCGTTGTGAGAAGGCAGCATCGCTGCAGATGCTGGTTGTCCGAGGGAAACACCTTACTGCTGTCACACCCCTCTGCAGTCAGCAGTACGACTTCGCCCTCAGACCTTGGGTAGCTGCTTTTAGTCTCATCGTTCTCCAATCGACCAGCCTGGCATGGTAGGACCTGCAGGAACATATGTTCCAGCCAGTATAGCTCGGTTGGGTCATCACGATAGGCAAGCCCGACCACCACGTCAAGGTAGCAGCTACGGTCGGGATCTTTACCTAGTACCCGTTTTGTATCAACAGCATTTCTCACTCGGTGGTCCCAGGATATACAATATCGGTGATCGAATACTAGTAACCTACTGATATCCTCGCTTCTTACTGGTCATGTTTCACTCCCATATCGTCGAACGGAGCGAACTGCTGCGCAATAGACTTTTCTTTTAGTTAGTAGACAGATATCTCTCCTACGCCATAAGTGATCCAGGTTAGCAAAAGCCAGTGAAACATTCCTGTATCCGTCGCGAGATTTCGTCACATTCCACGCTATCAGAACTGATGAGACTCTGAAGATAAGTAAATTAATCAACAGGTTCAACTACTTCACTTTCTATCACTAGTTCAGGTACCGATGCAAGCCAATGCTAAAAGTAACACTTTGCGTTTCGAGGGGGAGCTTCGCTTCCATTATTGCTTCAGGCGGTCAATAGACTGTGCATTTTGTCAGCGTCTTCATCAAATAGAACTATGTCATCGGCATATTTTAAGTCAACAAGTGAGTCTCCTGGTAGAAAAGTCAACTCTTGAAAAGTTCTTTCAGTATATATATATATGTATATGTATTTTTTACTTACGCCTGTTAGCCCCAATGGAGCATAGGCCTCACATCAGTTTTCTCCAACCATCTCTCTCCTGGGCTTCCCCTTCTAGTTCTTTCCAGTTTTTTGTCTTTCTCTATTCCTCGGCGTAATGTGTTCCTTGGCCTTCCTCTTTTCCTTTGACATTGAAGGTTCCATGTCTTGTCTTGTCTTGTGACGCAGTTAGGTGCTTCCACCGCTTCTTCCTGATTTCCTCCTCCACTGGAATCTGGTTTGTTCTCTCCCACAGTACGTTGTTGCTGATAGTGTCTGGCCAACGAATCCAAAGTATTTTGCATAGACAACTGTTCATAAATACTTGTATCTTCTGGATGATGGCTTCCGTAGTTCTCCAAGTTTCCTAAAAGGATGGTTGCTTTGGTTGTCAGAATAGGCATCGACCCCGTGACTTCGGAGGGAACTCGGCTTTCATCACAAGACATCATAAGTCTTCTTTCAACTCTGAGGGCAGAGTTAAAATGGTTTGATTTATTTTTTCTGGTTAACGTGTTTTTTTGGCAAGTTAGTTTATAGTTGAGATGGGGTCGCCAACACCATGTCCAACCCCTTCTCCTTTATCCGGGCTTGCGACCGGCAGTAGCCCCGAAGGTTCTACAAGCGGAGTTATATATATATATATAGTTTGTTGTTTTATTAACTGTCCTTCTATACAATGTTTTTCTCATTATACAGGACATTTTTACTAGATAGTGTTCTTCCATGGTTAAAAGATATCACAGGTATTCCACTTTATGAGAATAAACTAGACTTGACTTCTTCATATTATAAACATGGAGGTAAGTAGTAGTAGTAGTATGATGATGATGATGATGATGATGATTTGGTTGTTTAATGCATAAAAAAATCAATAAATATTGAATGTTTTTTATAGAGAAGGTACAGCACCAGTGCGATTTCTTGTGTATGTGAGGCATTTTCTGTTTAATGGCCAGTTTACAATAGCATCCTCTCCTGAAGATAGTCTTTTTTGTCCAATGTGTTTCACTGATTTCAAGTACCACCGAGTGGTATCTTTCCAGGTTCACAGTCTCCCTTAGTGTGCTAACATTCCATGTACTTACATGAATGGGGTTGCTCAAGTTGTCCAGAAGGTGTATATCGGCTTCATGACTTCTGGAGGAACTTGGTTTTCATCATGAGGTGTCATAAGGCTTCTGAATGAAGATTTCTCAACTGCCAAGTCAGAGTTTAAATGGTTTGAATTATTTTTTATGGTTAGGGTATTTTAAGCGAGTTGGTTTTCTATATGATGAAGTAGCTAGTCCCATATCCAACCCTCCTCCTTTATCAGCAGAGCATGGGATCGGCAGTAACGTCAGAAGAGCTCCAGGCAGTTCACTAATACATATATTTTACTAGATTCGGAAATAGGAATCTAGTTTACATTCTATGATATTAACTATGCATTATTTGCGAAAATGACCACTTTTTTGACTGAACTTTATTATTTACAGAAAAGCACATTTTAAAAAAAATGAAACGTGACACCTTAAATCAATGAAAATAACGAACATCACCAAGCAACTAGGATGTTTTATGAGAGGATTTTCCCAAGACGACACACAGGTAAGATATTAAGACCAGGTGGAATAAATGATTTAGTTGAAGAAGGTATAGTTTACTAGCCTATTGTATACAGTTTATCTTCGCAATTCATTTGTGAAACAAGCAGATTTTTTGGCTATCTTCGAGCTTTTAAAATTCTCTGATCACGCCGCGAATCCGGATTCGATACTTTTCAATTCAGTAATAACTTCTACGCGTGACTCCACTGTATATTACTTATAAGCCACGTTGTGAGTAAACTGTGCTTGGAGCTTTTTTGGGGTTACTGTCGGTTCCATGCTCGGATAAAGGAGGAAGGTTGGACATGGGGCTCTCTACCCCATCATGTAGAAAACCAACTCGCTAAAAATACGCTAACCATAAAAAATAATTCAAACCATTTAAACTCTGACCTGCCAGTTGAGAAATCTTCATTCAGAAGCTTTATGACACCTCATGATGAAAGCCGAGTTTCTTCGGAAGTCATGAGGTCGATATACACCTTCTGGACAACTTGAGCAACCCCATTCATGTAAGTACATGGGATGTTAGCATGATAACGGCGACCAGAAAAACTATTCTAATTTCTGCGAACCTAGAACGATACCAGCAGGTGGTACTAGAAGTCAGGTACTCTTGAAGCTATTAGGAGTTCACCTTAGTCAATAAATGCGAACGAGACAATTACCAGCGTCCAGATAGGCTACCTTGAATCCCAAGCTGTAAACAGAAGTCTTGGTAAGCGTAGAAAGTATATTCTAAAAACACCCAGCAATCACAATGCAATCAAGCACACAACTCTCGTTTATTTATATATCATAGAAACGTTCTTGGGACAGTTACGTAAATAGCGCACTAAAATACACAGCAGCCAATCACAGTCATGGATTTTCCTTGTGGGAAGTGAAATCTCAAAGTCAACTGATCAGCCCATGCTAGCAAACGTGAAATCCAAAATAAGGCATTTATCAAGCGAGTTCTGGGGATCTAACGTCCCCAACAGTAACATATTGAACGCAGGTTGGACAAAAAAGACTAGCTTCAGGTGAGATGTTGTTGTACAGTGGTCATCAAACAGAAAACGTCTCGTACACACAAGGAGTTGCACTGATGCTGTCAAAAATAATCACAAAATGCACATATAGGATGGAAATCACATGAATCAAAGATCACCAAAGCCTCATTCAAAACAAACAAAGGGGATTACAATGAACATCATTCAGCACTATGCACCGACCAAAGATAACAATGAGAACGATATGGATCAATTCGATTAGAGTCTGCAGTCAATCTTCGAGAAATACCCCCCAACAAAGGATTTGGCCTTCATGGTGTAATAGAACAAACCTGATTCCAAGTGAGGTAAACGCTCTGGAGGTGGATAGGACGCATACTGCAGAAATTACCCAGCTGACCACAAGAAAAACCCTAACCTGGAATCCTCAAAACAAAATAAAAAGACGAAGATTGACGATTAAAAAGTGCTGAGAATCGGTAGCAGACGTACAATCAATGAAAAGCCATTGGGTAGAAATGGCCATGAAGGCCAAGGACAGAGTAGGTTGGAGAATGCTCCTATGTGGCCTATGCTCCAATAGGAGTAACAAGCGTAAGGAAGTAAGTAAGTGACTAATCTATGCCAACTTGGCTTGCTCATAATGAATGTATTGAGGCTCTGCATAACACAGTCGAATAACACTATAAACATCGTAGATGTCTTAGAAGCATTGCTCGTATATCGTGGGACAACCGAGTAAGCAATACTGTCGTTAGGAAACGAGTACTAGGTAGGGATAGCAGATCAATAGATGAAGTGTTGAAACTTCATCAGTTGAGGTGGTTGAGACATGTGTTACGAATGCCTAACCACCGACTGCCTCGACGAGCTATGTTTTGTGATGCAGGAGTAGGTTGGAAGAAAGTTAGGGGTGGCCAGACCAAAACATGGCACAAATCCATGAAGTCACTGACAAGTGGACTGAGTCATGTTGGTAGTTGTCGACTACCTGGTTGGATTCAGCGAGACGAAAGTCACCAATGGTTAGAGACCTTGAACGACATGGCTCAAAATCGTTTGCAATGGCGCAAGTGCATCCATTCTTTGAGCTCTCTCAAATCCTAATCTTCTGGATTCTTCAGCACCTCTACTTTTGTCTTTCTAAACTTATCTCACTGAATTATACTTGTTGAATAATATCTTCAAACCCTAGTCTTCTTCATTACCATTAATACCTCTACTATCTTTATCAATATGGGATTTGATTTGACATTTGCGTCTCTGTTCTAATGTGTGGTATGGCAACATGAACTTATGTACATACGTACGAAGTTCTTTCTACGTTGCAACTGACTGACTGATAACACTATAAACATTCAGACTGTATTGAAATGTGTTTCTAGATGTCTAGTGGGGACAACTCAAATTCTCTGATCACATACAAATTAATCATAAATTCATTTAGAAAAATTCCACATAATTCCTTGTGTTTTTTTTCAAAAAATATTTTTCACTGTTTATAGATTATCTTCTATGTCATGATGATAAATTGGAAGGTCGTCGATTGGCATTTGTTTGGTATCTTGTACCTGATAATTGGAATAGTCAAACAGATGGAGGTGAACTACAATTATTCGAAAGTCAACTAGACGTCATTGATAACGATCATGATGATGATGGTGACAGTTGTAGTAATAAGAATAAGAATAATGGAAAATTTCAGCCAACTATCATCTCTACAACAATACCTCCTAAACGGAATATGTTTATATTTTTTGAAGTATCCCCAAGATCATTTCATCAGGTATTGTGTTGTATTATTTTTAAGTATATTTTCTACTAAGTAACTTTAACAAAAAAAACCTTATAATAAGGCTATTTATGATTCATTCAGTCATCTCTAATTCAAATGTTTGATATGATGAAGATTTATTTACTGTATACTATCGATCGGTTTACTGAAGTAATGCTAATTAAGACTAGAAGATAGACAGTAAGTTCCTTAATATCACAAATGAACAATCTCTATGTGTTATAAATATCTCTCTCTCTCTCTCTCTCTCTCTCTGTGAATAAACTCAGCTATTCCTATTGAGCTTAGTATTCTTGGACAACAATACCACTCGACAAGTTCTCCAAATCAGAACACAGTTGAACACGGAAGAGATTATATATTCCAAATAGCAAGGTTAAATAGAGAGGTATGAAGCCGAAGTGAAGGTGAAATAGGAATAACGTTCCTATATTTTTAGTTCTTTTTACATGAGAATCTTCTGGAATGTACTCCACGTGGTCGACTTGCTCTGATCGGATTACATTTAGCCAATTAACGTGCAGCAAACAACACAAGAATGTTGTAGAATCGCTCTCCAAGTATCGACCAGGCCTCTGATTGGATAGGAATTAGCCAATCAGCTGCGCAGCTAACGCAGTCATGCTTTAATTCATCTATGTCTCACTAATAGTATGCCTTTTCTGCACGATAATGATATTACATTCAGGTATACAGTTGACTCGACCAACTTGATAGTTTATAGAAAGCATGTTGAAATCGATGTGTTGAATAATAATGCTTATAAACATCATTAAACTTTGACAGTCTATCAGTCAGTCATTTACAATGTAGAACTTCGTACGTACATCAGTGTTCAAGTTGTTATACCACATTAGGACACACAAATCGAATTGTCGATTCAAAACTCATAGTACTAGAGATACTATAAGTGAGAAGACTGAGGCAGGCGAGGAAGATTGCACTATGCAAATTTACACTCTGAGTCAGTTAAAAATGAAAACATTACATTGAACACCACTCTATTTGCACACCATCTTTGAGTCGTGACTTCCAACGCTCCATCCTTCTTCCTTTCCTTCCTGTTGGTACACCATTTACTTCTTGCTTTTGCTCCATTTTCTTTCCGTTTTCCTCTTCTGACCGTGCGACTTCTTCTTTCACGTCTCTTCTTATACTACTTATATCGTTCGTAAAAGTAGCACACACCACAACTCTTGATTGATTATAAAAAGTCAGCTAATATTTTTGATATCCATTAATCAGTGTATGAGATTACATAGATGACTATTTTGTAAACGGTCGGAGGAAAACGAGCTCACATCAGTGTTAGATCAAAACCATCAAAAGAAATAAAGCTCAGATTATTAAAAGTTAGGCAATGAAGGCTGGAATGAAATTTCTATAGAATTTGAAGTCTGTTTGCTTGACCTTCAACTCACTCATTTGCCGCCACAATAAATACTGTAATTTCCTGGATTTCGTAATGATTTGTTATTCTTATGTTTTTCATAGTCATGTTATGTTTCGAACACCTAGTTGGAAATCCTGTTTTTTTAGAGATGTTTGTGTATGTCGAATTGTCAACGGATGTAGACTTTTATCAGTCTAGTTCAGATGAAAGAAGTTCTACACATTTGAAATCATCAATCAATCATTGATTGTTAGACTACCATTAGAAACCTGGAAGCACTGGAAGGCCGTTTCGTCCTGGTATGGGATTACTCATCAGCAGTGCACATCAACGACTCCTGCACCTCACAGGAATCGAACCGGGACATTCGGTATTGTGCATGAACGCCTAACCATCGGACCACTGGGCTGCCATCCAACGGTATTAATGTCTAACCCTGATTGATCTAGGAATTTCACGCGACCTCACGAATTTGTCTTTGGTAGTTACTGCCTACACCCGACAGGGTTGAACTCCATTGGTCACGTCTTCTCTCACTAGAACTCCGAGAATTTTCTCACGAAGCTAGTCACTATTGAGCACATTTTACGATATTTTCAATTAGAGTTATGGAGATCAGTGTTTTTACCCATTTGAAATCATCAATCAATGCGCACTGCTGATGAGTCTCATACCAGGATGAAACAGCCGTCCAGTACTTCCAGGTTCCCCTAATGGTGGTCTAACAATGATTGATTGATCGATGATTTCAAATGTGTAAAAACACTTATCTCCATAACTCTGATTGAGAAAGTAATTCTATCAAATTGCAACTTGGTATTTTTAGTAAGAATCATAAATAAAAAATACAATTAAAGATGATTCGTTAACAACAAAAGAAAACTATTTTCCACACTGTTTATTTGTACAGTTTATACAATAGTTTTATTTTTATACTACTTAAATGTTTACAGTAGTCTGTGTAAAATTATAAAAAAGGTGGGTCTTATTTAAGAGTCAAAGGGATATTGCCTAATAAACGAGACGTACAGAAAAACGTTGTTATTATTATATGAAACCGAAGTACGTGGCAGATAATTGTCCACACAACATATGTGAAAAAGGTGAAGATTATTAGAAAATCAAAAACTTCAGAAAATATCCGCAACATTTAAAACTTTATTGAATATATGAAATTCATTAAAAATTTGTTTTAAAACCATTATCAAATGGCTTTTCAAAATGACCGTGTAAGAGATAACATGACTATGACATGCATGAGAATAACAAATGGGCACAAAATTGCAGTGGCAAATTAGCTGAAGGTCAATCAAGCAGATTTCAAGTACCGTAGACATTTTTTATTCCATCTTTCGATGTCTGGTTTTTTAGTAATCTGAGCTCTTTTCTTTTGATTGGTTTTGATCTAATATTGATGTGAGCTGTTTTTTTTTACACTTACCGTTTATAGAATAGTCATCTATGTAATCTCATGTTGTTATTAGTGTGAACTCATTATATTTTATTGCATTGTTAACAACTCACATCTTGTTATTAGCTTGCTCTCATTCATTTACGCCCTTTTTCAATATTCATTGGTGTAACCGAGATATCCGTCTGCTAACTAAAGGACGAGTGTACTGTACAACAGTTCACTCCGTCCTACTTTATGGCTGTGAAACATAGCCAGTCAGAGTAGAAAATATTCGTCGGTTATTGGTTTTCTATCATAGGTGTCTCCGAAGCATTGCTCGCGCATCCTAAGACAATCGAGTAAGCCATACTGTCGTTAGGATACCGATCCTAGCTAGGGATAACAGGTCAGTAGATGGAGTATTGAAACTTCATCAGTTGAGGTGGTTGGGACATGTGTTACGTATGGCTAACCACCGACTGCCTCATCGAGCTATGTTTTGCGATGTAGGAATAGCTTGAAAGAAAGCTAGGGGCGGCCAGAACAAAACATTGCAGAAATCCATGAAGTCACTGACAACTTGACTGAGTAATGTCAGTAGGTGTCAACTACGTGATTGGGACCCGCAAGATGATAGTAATCAGTGGTCAGAGACCTTGAATGACATGGCTCAAAACCGTTTTCAATGGCTCAGTTTCATTCATTCTTTGTGTTCTCTCAAATCCTAAACTTCTGAAGTCTCCATCACCTTTTTCTTTTTAAACTTATTTCACTAGATTCTACTTCTTGAATACTATCGTCGAATCCTAATCTCTCCGACTACTGCTAATACCTTTACTACCTCTAACTACTACGGGATTTGAATTGACAGTTGTGTCTCTCTGTGCTAATGTAGTATTATGGCAACTTGAACTGATGTACGTACGAAGTTCTATGTTTTTGTTGTTGACTGACTGTAGGTAACTGTGAAATCACAATTGTCCCTGGAATCTTCAACAACACTTGAGATCACTTTGTTTATGGTAAAAAAAAAACTTTTCGTTATTTTCAATGTTTCCTTTTAAAACTACTTAGTCTCAAAATGGTAAGAAGATTGATGTGAATAATTTGTAATTCTCAACTGTCATATTAATTATTATTTTAGGTTGCAGAAGTATTAGGTTCTTCTAAACGCATCTCCCTACATGGATGGTTTCATGGACCAAGTCTATGGACTGTAGATAATAATAATACTGTAATGAGACGACAGTCTATTGAAAGAATTTCTCCTATACACATAGAAGTAAGTTATTACTGTCAGAATATTTGTTTGAATTGTATTTCACCAATAAATTTGATGTGTATTTTCATCTGTGATGAAATAGTTATTATTGAATAGGTTCATTGATTTTTTTCACATTGTTGGTAAAAATCTGTATTTCGCTGCTCATAATATAAGATTCACCGTCTCGATGATTTTTTTGTGTAGGCATGTGTTGGGGACGTTCGATCTCCAAAACTCACTTGATAGAGGTACTAATTTTTAATTTAATGTTTTCGAGCATGGGCTGATCGGTTGACCTTGAGATTACATTTCCCACCCCGAAAAATCCTTGGCTGTTATTGGTTGATGTATTTCAGTACACTATTTTCGTGGCTCTCCCAAGGACGTTTGTATCATGTATAAATAAACTCGATTTGTGTGCTTTCCAACCTCATATTTTTTTCGGGTCCTTGTAGAATACACTTTCTACGCCATATCAAGACTTCTTCCTCTAGTCAGTGGGGCTTTGGGACTCTCAGATTAAAGTAGCCTATCGTATTACTGGATCATTTGTCTTCGCTCTCGTTTACCAACTAAGGTGAACTTGTAATAGCATTCAAGCATATCAGTTGACGAGCATATCACATATCGAGATGAGTAATGGGAAAAAAATGCTATCAATGTATCCGCTGAATAGGCTTATATATAACCGCAGACAGTAAGTACTTACTTACGCCTGTTACCCCTAATGGAGCATAGGCTTCCGACCAGCATTCTCCAACATACTCTGTTCTGGACTTTTCTTTTCACTTCTACTCAATTACTGTTCATTCCTTTGATATCTGCTTCTTCTTTGGAGTTTTCCTCCTTTCATTTTAGCCTTGAAAACTCCAAGTGTGAGAGCTTGCCTTGTGATACAATTGGATGCTTTCCTCATTGTCTATATATATTTCCTATCCACCACCTGCATCTGTACAGTAATCAAATACAAACCTCTATTGACTTAGATCTTAAAGAATTTCTTCGATTTACTAGTTTTAAAATGTTATAACTACTTAAATAGATTTCCTATCATTCGTGCTCTACTCAATAAAATCATCCTACTGTTATTCAACTTTTTACCCTATTACAGACAACTGTCAATCGATTTTTAAATAAATATCTGAATGGAAAATTTCATTTTCAACTAACATGAAGCAGAAAAGTTTCATCATAGTGTTTATTGGCTATTTCTAAATTGTTTCACATATTAACACTGTTTCTCGACCGTAGTAGCTGTGCTACCTTTACGTGGTGATCGATCTTGCCTGTTGTGATGACCCAACGGAGCTATATTGGTTGGAACATCTGTTCCTTTAGGCCGAATGGCGAACGATGAGACTAAAAGCAGCAACTCAAGTTGTGAGAGCGATGTTTTACTCTCAAATTGCAGAGGGGTATGACATCAGTAAGGTGTTTGTCTCCGAAAACCAGCATCTGTATCGATGCTACCTTCTCACAACGGAAAGGAGGGTCTAAAAAAGGTCGACCGTAAGAATGACACTCCTTACCTTACCTCACGAAATTCCATCTCCGGCAGTATGGCCTCTTCAAGAGCAAAGCTAACACTTTAAAAATTTCTCTTAAATATCCCGTGCGTGACTGGCCTCAAGCACTTGTCCCTTGGACTCTGCGATCACGCTGCCAGGTCACTAAGACCAACGCTAATCCAACTTCTTTTTCAAATTTCTCAAGAATCACCCTTCGACTGTATGGGCAGCCGGGAAGTAACCTCCACCCTCATATTTCGTAACAGCACACAAGGTCAACTGATATTTCTTTACTAAGTATGCATCTTTTTAAAATTCTTATTGAAATTTAAATAGTAGTAGACTAATAAAACATACAACCGATGAATATATTAGTTTAAAACACTAACATGTATATTGTCGAGTAAAATATCCCGCGTATCTTTGTTTAAATGAAATTTAAATCATTTAAAATGTTATCCCATCGTTAAATATAGATTTTTATCATATTAATCCGTATTGTGGTGATAATTTAGTGGCCTAACTCTGATTATTATTATTATTATCAGATGACGAACAATCAACTATGCTATGTGAATCAATCTTCAACATAATTTTCTGTTTAACATCTCGGTTAACCCTGTTTGAGGATATTGGTACTGGGGAAGTGGTATACCAAAACGCCTCCATTTAATCAGGCCTGACTAAAACTATTGGTTTATTTCCCAGATAGAAAAATATGCACTAGACATATGATGACGATGATGATCATAGAGTTGAGCGATACACAGACACATACGCTCAACGAAAAAAAACAGTCAAGGTCATGCACGCCTGATTGACAAGGTCAAAATATGTGTTGAGCAGGCGAAATTAAGTCGTCTGTCGCAAAGTCGGTCAGTGCTTTTCCGAAATATCAACACCATCATCCTTCTTGTTCATTTCAAGAAAATTAGTTCATTCTACATGAATAAAATATAACAACAAAATAAATTAACTTTTCAAATTAAAATTGTCGGATGTTTTTTTATTTCTTAATGAAAATTTATTGATTAATATTTTGTTATATATATCAATGTATATATTTGATTGATTGATTTCAGGAAGAACTAGTCTATCAATGGATTAATCCAGTTTATTTTGATACAGATCAGTTACGCAAGATTCGACAAAGATTTTGTCGCTCTTCAGAAATTCAATTAACTAATTTCATCAAAGTAAGTTATGTCTGTGTAATTGTGGTGGTGTTTCGTTCTCTGACCTGGATGTGTTTTAGTCGTGAAGCTTTCATTGTTCTTCTTCTGAACAACACCATCATCAGCACAAACTTCAGATAGAAGAAGTGAAGCATTCGAATGTCTCCACGTTTGACCTGTAGCTTGTTCTGTTGACCTCGATCTTGATTGGTTGTTGTTTGCCCATTTGTTTTGATTGTATCTCCCTTTTGATCTGTTCCTTGATCCTATGTTTGCCTATGATTTTCCTGATTGGTTGATAAATTGGGTCAATGTCGATGTGTTTATTGATTGCTGATTGACCTGAGTGCCAAGCTTTTAGAAATTCTCTAATGTTCTTTTTCCTCCCCCTATCCAGTATTTTACATTGTTCCAATCGAATGTAGTATGTCCATTATTGTTGGTGTGAATTGATATAAGCGAAGAATTGTCGTGGCGTTTGACTGCTAATCGGTGTTCACGTAAACGAAGCCTGAAGAGGCCATCCATTTTGTCCTATGTAGTGTTTTTCACACTCTAAGCAGTTGTTTATTTTGTAGATGATATTTGGTTTTTCTTCCTTTGTTAATTTGGTCCGTTGATTAGATTTCTCTACATGCCTCTTTGGTGTACCATGTAGTCCTTTCTCATATTTCCTTTTCGTGTAGTTTGTTCCGTTGTAGTTACAAGGTCTTTCTTCCTTGGTTCCGAATGTTAACTGTAAAACTTTTCTTCACTTATTTATTTGTTTTTGTGTATTCGCCCGAAGTCTTGGTTCTTTCTTCTTGGTTTGTTGTTATTTACTACTGTTTACTAATCTCTCTCCCCCTCCATTCGAGAAGTTTTCTTTCAATCTACTTCATCTCATCATACGCGTCCGTAGCCAGTGTTAGCCGTCCTGACAATGGCGTTTAGCTGCTTTATCAAAATACTGAGGTAGTTTTTACAGGGCATTTCTCATAGATAAACTTCACTCTCCTATGAAAATGGTCTTTATGGTATTTTCTGTTATCTTTAGTGAATGCATACTCCTGAATGATGTTCATTGTAATCTTTCCCTTCTTTGTTTCGAAGGGAGCTACGTTCGTGTTATTTAAGTTAACACAATAATGGCCAATGCAACCTATCATCATCAGCGACACAATAACAGGAGTAAGTTAAGCTATTCGCTTGTGTTCCAGCTAAGCTAAATGGATTAAGAAAACGTTCATAGTAAGCAGGAAATATGTATAATCCGTAAGCAGCCAAGATGAACAAACGAAAATCACTCAACTCATGTACACTGTAACTACAATACGAATATGTCCTTGTAAATGTCACAAAATAGAGTTTCAAACAACCGAAGGGAACGATGACATGCTAAGAGGGGAAAAGCAAGCGCAAACGACCAGTGTAGCAGCAGCCTCTGCAGCAGTAGGTCTCAACATACATAAAGGAAAAAGCGAAATTCTCCGATGCAAAACAACATGCACCAACCAAATCACTCTTGATGGAGATGCCTTGGAGGACGTTAACACCTTTACATATCTGGACAGCATCATCGACGAGAAAGGTGGATCCGATGCAGATGTTAGGGCAAGGATCGGCAAAGCAAGGACTGCATTTCTACAATTGAAAAATATCTGGAACTCCAAACAACTTTCAACCAAAATCAGGATTTTCAATACAAATATGAAGACAGTTCTACTGTATGGAGCGGAAACATGGAGAACTACGAAATCCATCATCCAGAAGTTGTCTACGCAAAATACTTCGGATTCGTTGGCCAGACACCATCAGCAACAACGTACTATGGGAGAGAACAAACCAGATTCCAGTGGAGGAGGAAATCAGGAAGAAGTGGTGGAAGTGGATAGAACACACACTGAGAAAAGCACCGAACTGCGTCATGAGACAAGCCCTCACCTAGAACCCTCAAGGCAAAAGAAAAAGAGGAAGACCAAGGAACACGTTACGCCGAGAAATAGAGAAAGATAAGAGAAGAATGAACCAAAATTGGACAGAACTGGAGCGGGAAGCTCAGGACAGAGTTGGTTGGAGAAAACTGGTGGGCTGCCTATGCTCCGTTGGGGGTAACAGGAGTAAGTAAGGGAGGAAAACGAGGATGGGAAAAATTTCAATTTCCACAATTAAATTACGAAAGATACGAAGTTTACTAAGTCGTTTCTAAGGATCTGACATCCCCAAGAGAAGGATTTGTTGACGATCTTTTTGTGTGATCTTTTTGGGGGAGCAACAGCATAAATTAAAGTCATTACAAGAAATATTTCTACCTCATAATTAACCTATGATTTAAAATCGGTAATTACCGATTCAATCGATCACGTACTTTCAATCGAATATTCTAAGTGTTAAAATTATTGATCGGGAAAATCGGCTAACATAATCTAAGATCATCTCTATAGGATTGTTAAAATAGATGGTTGAGCTTCACTAAAATCGTAAATCGATCAATGTTAGACCTGGATGGCTTTCTCCTCCTAGTATTGAGACTCTCCAACAGTCGCGCATTACCGTGGATTGATTGGTTTGAGAGATTAACACAGATGGATGCCGGCTTAGTGATCTAGATGTTGATCTTTCGTGTGTGTGGGTGCGTACTGCCGATTGGTCTCATTCAAGCATGAGACGGCCATCCTGTTCTTCTAAGTTTTCAGTGGTGGTCTAACGCTAATCAATTCATAAATTTTAACGAAATCCAAAACCAATTCTATTGATCAAGCGTGTTCCATAGTTCAGTTTCCTTGATTCACTGACTTTTTGTGCCCACATCCCATGATTTATTTGTTTTCCTAAATAACTGACTGCATACTACTGTGGTGTGTGCTACTTATACAAACGATATAAGTAGTATAAGAAGGGACGTGAAAGAAGAAGTCTCACGGTCAGAAGAGGAAAACGGAAAGCAAATGGAGCGAAAGCAAGAAGTAAATGGAGTAGTACCAACAGTAAGTAAAGGAAGCAACAACAGGAATGGAAGAAGGATGGAGCGTTGGAAGTCACGACTCAGAGATGGTGTGCAAATAGAGTATTCAATGTAATGTTTTCGTCTTCGTCTTGTTGGGCAATTCCTCTTCCAATGCCCGGTTCCTCCGCAAATATAGCATTTATTATTATTTCTTCCACCCTTTATTCGTAACGCTGCCACCTCGCGTTGTAATTCTTCTATCTTCTTCGTGACATTATCAGCCTGTCTTTCACACGCCACTGAGGCGACTGTTGTGTTCGTCAGCTGTCTTGTTACTTTAGCCAGCTTGGTGACGTCCATTGGTTGTGCCGCGTTCACCAATCTCAACTGTTGGGCAACCTCTGCAGGCACAGTTTCAATGAATTGCGACGCTAGCAGCTGTGCTTGCGACTCCTCATCCGAATTCGGCAGACCCCGGCGCAGTAATCTTGTCAACTCCACAGCCAGCACGAGTGGGTCGCCATCCACCGTCAGCCTCGCCTCTCGGAACTTCTGCAGTGCGTCCTGCCTATCCGCCGGGCTTTCGAACTCCACCAGCAGCCTTTCCGTCACCACCTCCCAGTCAGCCTCATCCACACCATCGTACACCGCTCTCGCCCTACCTCTTAGTAGAGTCCCCAACTCCACCGCCTTCGCCCTCTGCTCCTTGACTCCAACCAGCTCCGCCACGGCTTCGAACTCCTTCAAGAAGCTCCTTACATCTCCGTCTTCAAACTCCCGAGGCCATGGGATCTTCATCCTGTGTAGAGGCAGCGACACCAATTGAGAAGACTGAGGCAGGCGCGGAAGATTGTATTATGCAAATTTACACTCTGAGTCAACTAAAAACGAAAACATTACATTGAATACCCTATTTGCACACCATTTTTGAGTCGTGACTTCCAACGCTCCATCCTTCTTCCATTCCTGTTGTTGCTTCCTTTACTTCTTGCTTTTGTTCCATTTGCTTTCCGTTTTCCTCTTCTGACCGTGAGACTTCTTCTTTCACGTCCCTTCTTATACTACTTATATCGTTCGTATAAGTAGCACACACCACACTACATCTAACAGTATGCAATTTACAGAATCTTCTATGCCTTATCATTAATACTTACTTACTTACTTTTTAGACAGATAAATGGAAAGAACTTGTTCAATGTATAAAAAGTTTGCCAGCAGATAATTGGTTACATTGTGGTCCACCTAACAGAAGGTGATTGATTAATGATTGATTTCATCGTTGCTTTTTTTCGGGTGAAATTTTATTTTTAATAAACGAAATGTTATAGTTTATTAGGGAGAATGCTCAAAAACGAACATTTCTCAGTAGTTGTATTATTATTATTATCTGTGATGGTGACAAAGTTACTTATTTGCTTGCTCCTGTTACTCCTAACGGAGCATAGACCGCCGACCAGCTTTCGCCAACCTACTCTGTCCTGGTCCTTCCGTTCCAGTTCTATTCAATTATTGTTCATTCTTCTCGTGTCTGTCTCCACTTCTCGGCATAAAGTGTTTTTTGGTCTTCCTCTTCTATTTTGCGTTTGAGGATTCCATGTGACGGCTTGTCTTGTGACGCAGTTGGGTGCTTTCCTCAATGTATGTCCTATCCACTACCTCCAGCGTTTTTTCTCAGTCCCC
>OX103975.1:5850977-5902493 GCA_944470395.2 Schistosoma turkestanicum
TTGTTGCTTCTCGTTTTACTGTTCTCTAATTGATATAAAGTAAAAAGTGCTTCAGCCAATTACGTCATCATTGAGTCACCAAAATCAGGCAAGCCCTATTACTGTAGTGAAGGAGAACACAGGTAAGGGCAACCGAATTGTATTTAACGAAAATTACAGAGTTACTCAGTAAAATAGGAAAACCATATCGTAACCACCGTTAATTTGCAAATCTTCAATCAATCATCAATCCATTGTCTGACATTTCACTTACTCATGCTTTTCATACAAATTCCATTGTGTTCCCACTCTTCCTTTCTCTTGATCTTGCCCCATCTTCTGCTGCCAGACATTACGTTGACACTCACGTCATATACTACTTATAAGTAGCTCGCACCACACTACCACGTCAACATATCAGCTACTACAGTCGAATTCATATTATTAGAGATGTAGACTCGTGAAAAAAATGTAACTTATGACGAAGAACTCAATATTGATTTCAGATCAACGTTCAATAACATTTTCGTTAATTTACGAATTTTTAATGTATTTTGATAACGATTTGTGTTGAGTGACAGTTACTCGATCGAAATGTATTTCAGGAATACCAACCATCACATTGCCATTCATCGAATGTACTCTTTTCCAAACAAACTATAACCAATTAAAAACTAATATGTACAAGACAACTTGTCATCTATGTATGGCGTAATCTAAACACATCATTACTTCCACTTAAACTATGTGCTAATAATGTGTGTATTTCGATGATAGACTGAGAGCTTCACAATTGAATCTTCTAGTTAAGAGAACTACATGTCACCGTGATCATCCAAGTGAGCAGCACATCTTATTCACCAACTCCTTTCGATAACATTCTACACAAATTTGTTCGTGTATTTTATGTGGTAAAAATCAATCGCAGTGTATTATGCGTCGATTTAAACCGCGAAATATAAAATAAAATGAACCAGTGAATTGAAATATCTATGAGTCGATAACTAATAGTTTATTAACTTGACAACTTGTATTGTCTTTTTGAAATTCCCGACTATACTTATCTCTTCTGTATTGATAAAGAGGTTTGCGAAGGAATATGCATAGCTTTTAATCAATATCAATGAAATTTAAATAACTTAGTAGCGTATGAGTGTACTTACTTACTCACTTACTTACACCTGTTACCCCCAATGGAGCATAGGCCGCTCACCAGTTTTCTCCAACCAACTCTGTCCAGGGCTTCCCTTTACAATTCTGTCCAATGTTTGTTCATTCCTCTCATATCTTTCTCTATTTATCGGCGTAATGTGTCCATTGGCCTTCCTCTTTTCCTTTTGCCTTGAGGGTTCCATGTGAGGGCTTGTCTTGTGACGCAGTTGGATGCTTTTCGTAATGTGTGTCCTATCCACTTCCAACGCTTCTTCCTGATTTCCTCCTCCACTGAAATCTGGTTTGTTCTCTCCCACAGTTCCTTGTGTCTGATAGTGTTTAACCTACGAATCCGAAGTATTTTGCGTAGACAACTGTTAATAAACACTTGTTTTCTTGTGGCTGATGGCTTTGGTAGTTCTCCAAGTTTCCGCTCCATATAGTAGAACTGTCTTGACATTTGTATTGAAAATCCTGATTTTGGTTTTGTTTGAAAGTTGTTTGGAGTTCCAGATATTTTTCAACTGTAGAAATACAGCCCTTGCTTTGCCAATCCGTGCCCTCACATCTTAATCGGATCCACCTTTCTCGTCGATGATGCTGCCCAGATAGGTAAAGGTGTTAACGTCCTCCAAGGCATCTCCATCAAGAGTGATTTGGTTGGTGCATGTTGTGTTGCATCGGAGAATTTCGCTTTTACCTTTATGTATGATGAGACCTACTGCTGCAGAGGCTGCTGCTACACTGGTCGTCTTCTCTTGCATTTGTTGTTGCGTGTGCGATAGAAGAGCCAAGTCATCTGCGAAGTTCAGATCGTCCAGCTGTGTCCTAACTGTCCATTTGATACCGTGCTTCCCTCCAGATGTTGACGTCTTCGTAATCCAGTCGATGACCAGGAGAAAGAGAAAGGGTGAGAGTAAGCAACCTTGCCTGACACCGGTCTTCACCTCAAAAGAGTCTGTTAGATGTCCTCCGTGCACGATTTTGCAGTTGAATCCATCATAAGAATTCTGTATGATGTTAAATATTTTCTCAGGCACACCATGGTGTCAAAGAAGCCTCCACAGTGTTCTCCTATCCACGCTATCGAATGCTTTCTCGTAGTCGATGAAGTTGATGTAGAGTGGTGAGTTCCATTCAATTGATTGTTCTTCAATGATCCGTAATGTAACGATTTGGTCAGTACACGATCGATCCTTACGAAATCCAGTCTGTTGATCTCGAAGTTGGACGTCTACGAAGTCCTTCATTCTGTTTAACAATACTTTGTTGAAGACTTTGCCTGGTATTGAAAGAAGAGTGATGTCTCTGTAGTTCTCACACTTGTTGAGATCGCCTTTCTTTGGTATTTTGATCAGGTATCCTTCTTTCCAATCTGTTGGTACTTGTTCCTCATCCCAAATCTTCTTGAAGAGGATGTGAAATATTTTTGCAGTTGCTTCTACATCTGCATTCATTGCCTCTGCTGGATGGAATGTTGTCTGGTCCTGTTGATTTGCTACTCTTGATTTGTCTGATCTAGAGTGTACGCTGACCTAATAAATTTGATCATATGAAACAAATTGTATTGAGCATTGAATTTGTATATATCAAACTATGACTTCTATTGTCATACATCTTTGTTTTAGACTGATGAAAATATGCCTCAATCTAATAAACGCATGAAAACTGATCACATGATTAGTGATGGCTGCACTACAAATGATGCTAACGAAAACCCTTTACCATATTTAACTGAACCATGTCTACGTAGACTTCAATCGGGTAGTTATACTCTACTCTCAGATGTTGATATGTCTAATCAAGATTGGAGGCTGGAATGTTTATTACATATTCATGGGTATAATGTTCAAAGCAATGCAAGTGCTAAGAAAGTTAAACTTCATGGTAGGCGTTCTCAATCAACTAACAATCATTCATGTTATGGTCAGACTGTTTATGTTGCTGACGATGAAGAAGATGAAGTAAGTTGATTGAGTTATCATGTATATATAAATAAACTCTCGAATGAAATCCATCCATGCGGCTTATTGAAAATCAATAAGTTTATGTAGTGAAATATCAGTCACGTCTATGTGTCTGCAGACTTTACCATTCAATGGTGAAAATGTGAATCATTCAAGCAATAGACTATAATCTTGCATAAACGTCTTTATATAAAATAGATAGAATATGGTTAGCAGTGGAATCTAGGATTTTGGGACTCGTCAGTTGAATGTACCTCCTGTATTAGCTCAATTCAAATATAGTTCGTTTTCACTGAATGATATGGTTCAAAAACTGTTTACAATGGCGCAGATGCTGCATCCATGTTTTGTTTTTTTCTGAAATTCTAATCTTCTAAATTCCTTGTCACTTTTGTCTTTCTCTTTTTAAGTTTATTCCACTGGGTTTTACTTCTTGAATAATATCTTCTAATCCTAACCTCTCCGATTACTGCTAATATCTTTACTACCTCTACTAATGCTATGGGATTTCAACTGAAAATTGCGTCTCTGTGCTGATGTGGTATGGCAACCTGAACTGATGTACGTACGTACGAGGATTTACGTTGTAACTGAATGAGTTTTCACTATGATCAAATAAAGATCGATATATTGTGTACTGTTGACGGTTGCCTATTATATAGGCGCTAGCAATTGTTGGTACTAGTTGATTAGTGGAACTGAAGTAAATTTTGTGAAGCTCAGACATGTAACCCGAATAACTGAAAATCAGTTACTTTTTTTGAGTTTGCTAACGACAGGAGTGTAGGTGGCCTGTGTTAGTTCTAACAATGTCGATATTTTAGTTGATCCAACTTTCTGTTGAATGCGTCTACAAAAAGAGCTTTAATTCATGACTTCTTCCATTCACTGACGACGATTCGATGGAAAAGTTGATAGTCAACAGACAAGTAGTTTGTTCTCGGCTTGTGAATCTTTTTAGAGTATCGCCGTAAATTCTTTGTTTTGGAAAGCAAGAGAACATAAGGACATATCAAATGAGAATTTATCATTAAGTAATGTAAAGTCTGATTAATTCATCAACTCAGGTCCTTCTGTGGTTTTAAATTAGCCGGTCTTTCTTTATACGGAAGACTTGAGATTCCAAGAATCAGCCTAGACACAGTTCTTCAAACCTTTTCCAACAATGAGCTGTCTTTTTTAAGGCAAGCGCCGTCTGTTTGTGTGCTAATACTTCTACTACCTCTACTACTATGAGATTTGAAGTGACAATTGCGTCTCTGTGCCGACGTGGTATGGCAACCTGAACTGATGTACGTACGAAGTTCTACGTTGTAGCTGACTGAATGACTGCTTGTGTGCAATACTCAACTTTAGGATAAACGACTACTGTATACACACAATTAAAAATTCCGTAGCGTCTACATGGCTAAAGGCTCTACATTATTGACCATAAGGTTCGAAAACTTTTGACAGCTGTGTGTTCGGCAACATGTAATACTATTCATTGAGTATCTGAATAACAGGTAGATCGATGTTATCCACCCTGATGATCAATATGTATCATGATACACTTGGTAGTGTTTATCGGCAACTGCTACATTGTTATAATGCTGCTACGTACAGCTGTTCAGTCCTAGCGGTGTCCAATTCAAATATCCCAACACGACCCAAAATGCTATTTCCAAATCTCCTATATATCAGAACGCAACACCGTGGGATGGAGTTGTTTATTTCGTCGAGTACAGAAGAGAGAAGGTAGGCTGGAAGGAAACGGAATCGGAATCATGAAGTCTTACAGATAGTGCGTATTTATACATTTTGGGTCGAATAGAAAAGAGCATCAAAGTCTGTGACATTAACAGTTTAGGACGACGACCAATAGGAGAAAGAACATTTGAAATGACATTGACAGTCCGGATGACCAATCAGAGACAACATTGAAGTATTTGACTTTGACATAATTTTGACCAATAGAAATCGCCCAATAGGATTATACTTCCAAAAATAGTAGTACTCTTAGGATATTTGGTGAATATCCTAACACATATTCGTTTTATTATAGAACAAACAATAAGAGTAATCGATTCACTTAAAACCCATCAAATTTTTCAACACTTCACACATTTGTACTCAGTAATCATAAAAAATTTCTAAAAAAAATTTTGTTTTTGATTTTATTTCAGCTTCTCACTGTTACACCATTAAATAATGCATTAACTTTAGTCTACACTGGTCCTGGAACAACTAGTTTCTTGAAATATATTCCTTATCATTATAGTACAATCATTCAACAAAATGATTGTCCGACTTTGATTACTACCACTGATCATCATCATCAGTCATCAGAAAATGGTACAACTAATCTACAATTATTTGACTTATTTGTCAAATACTTTGATACAACACGATCAGATTCAGAAGATGTGAATAGTTTGCTAAACGATACTACTACTAATAATAATAGTAGTGTCAGTAGTTTGACTGACGAAGAACAAGAAGAAGAAGAAGAAGTAGAAGAGGGGGAAGAGGAAGAATCCATTCAATCAGTCCCTGAAGATGATGACAATGATTCACGGACTGATGAAGATAAACTAGAAGAGGAGGAGAAGGAAGTGATACAATAAACAAGTGACATTTGTTTGTGTATATTGGTAATTATGATCTTGTTTGTATATCGATTGAATTTTGATAGTTAACAATCTTTTTTTTTAGAGTAAATGTTAGTGTTTGTGATGATTTTGTTAGGCGTTACAATAATAACTATAATGCAAGAAGCATGTTTGGGGGGAATGCGATCCTCTTCCTCTCTTCAGGATTGGTTTGTGTGAGTGAAGTTGTTGAGCGTGTTGACCGCTTTGCTTATCTTGGGGAGTCTCAGTGCTGATGTCTGACAAAATATCAGAGCGGATACAAATCGACTGGATTTTGCTAACTTGCGTCACTAATGGTATAGGCGAGAAATGCGTAACTTAAAAACACGTTTACTGTATCGGTTGGATCAAGATCCTAAACTCACTTTTAGCGACATGGCCAACGAATACCAACAGCCCATTAATCTACAACGAGACACGACTATGGTTCAGAGTGGTGGCTATAGTCGATCTGAAGTGCGTATGTTAGAGCAACACCTAACCAGAACAAATGTGTACCTGCTACACCCAGTCCATCTCACTCCAGCTCAGTCCGAAACACGAAGACGAATCCCCCCGCTTCTTGCTAGCACTGTAGTGCATTGCACTATTTACGAAACTGCCCATTTAGGCAACATCGATGCAGGGAGTGTAAGGTCGTGGATCATAAAAATGGGTTTTGTCTTAAGAGGAAACCAAACCGATCCAGAAGTACCAAAAATACTTTTCCTAGATCCGGTACCAATTCGTTGAGCCTAATATCATCTTATCAAAGCTCATTCCCAAGTGAGACGAAATTCATAAGCAGGGCCTGGGACAACGGATTAGAATAGCCTATCGTGTCACTGTTGCTGATCTTCGTTCCATTTACCGAGTAACGTGAACTCGTAATAGCATTCAAGCATATCACAACCAAAGAACGAGTCTACTACGCAGCAGTTCGCCCCGTCCTATATGGCTATAAGGAGTAGAGGATATTCGTAGGTTGCTGGTTTTCGATAATAAGTGTCTCCGAAGCATTGCTCGTATATCTTGAGACAATCGAGTAGGCGATGCTGTCGTTAGGAAACGAGTACTAGGTACGGATAGCGAATCAATAAATGAACTATTGAAACTTCATCATTTGAGGTGGATGGGACATGTCTTACGTATTTCCAACCACCAACTGCCTTGACGAGCGATGTTTTGTGGTGTAGGAGTTGGTTGGAAGAAAGGAGCATGGTACAAATTTTCGAAGTCATTGACAAAGAGAGTGAGTCATGTTGGTAGATGTAGACTACCTGGTTGGGGTCCGCGAGACGATAGTAACCGATGGTTAGAGAGACTGTGAACGACATGGCTTAAAATCGTTTGCAATGGCGCAGGTGCATGCACTCGTTGTGTTCTCCGAAATTCTAATCTTCTGAATTCCTCATCTCTTTCTTTCTCTTCAAAGAAATCTCGACTAATTTTCTCGAAGCTTAATCTTCTCCATTACCGCTAATACTTCTACTACCTTCTACCACTATGGGATTTGAAGTGACAATTGCGTCTCTGTACCAATGTGTTATGGCAACCTGAACTGATGTACTTACGTACGAAGTTCTATGTTATAACTGACTGACTAACCGTGCATGAATCAACTCAAGTTCAAAAACTTGAAGCATTTCAACTGTAGTAGCGAATTGATTTATTCATTCTTAAATCAAATCAGTCGTCTAATCTGAGACCCAGCATTGATTGACATTAATCGAGTTGTGTTATCGAATGTAAAGAACCCATGAACATGCATGCACACACACATACACAAACCATTGATAATCAAACAATAATAATCATAATAATAACAATAGACATTTGACAAATTCACAAAAAAAATTTATTTTAAAATGAAATCACAGCAATGCTGGTTGTTGTTGTTAATGTCAAATACGATTCAAAGTAGAAATAGCAATTGAACACAAAGTATTCATTCCATAAAAGTAAAAAGAAAACATTTGAGAATAACATTTTGTTGTTTGAAATAATAATAAATAAACAAACAAACAAACATACATGCAAAAAACAACAACACGCACACGAAAAAAAAATTAACATATTTTCAAAAAGAGCGCATTTTCTTCGGTGTTTAATAAAATATATTGAAACATTGAATAACTACCACATAATAAAAGAATCACTAATAACAACAACAACAACTAGATTGAATAAAAGTTAACATGTGAAAATTAATTTTTTTTTAAGTCAAGGCAGGTACAAAAAGAAAAGTAATTCAAATAATATATTTAGAAAAGTAAAGAAAGACCAATTGTAACACAATGTTGAAAACATTGATTGAACCAAGCATAAAATACAAATAGATAGATAGATTAGATAGGATATATGAAAGTAACATTGAAGTGTTGAAATGTTTACACAATCGAAATTGACATGAGACCCAGAGTGATCAAATTGTTTACTTGGATGTCCAAACACACACAGGTAAGCGATGCTCATCACAAGATATTATTGCTGTTAGTTTTTGATGATTGATGATTCTTTGAATATAATTATACTTTTATTCAACTGTCACAGATTTTGCTAAATTTCGAGGGCAATCCACCTAAAGATATTTATTATTTGCAGCAAAACAATAAAGACATTTTTTTATGAATTATAATTAAAAAAATCTTGAAGAAAAAAAAACACTAAATATTCACCATTGTGAATTGTACAAAAAAAAATTCGGGGAACCATGTCAATTCACTTGTCAAATGTATCAGTTCGAAAGAAAAATTACACCGACACAATAAACTGGTCAGTCAGATGCAACGTAGAACTTCGTACGAAAGTACATCAGTTCATGTTGCCATACCACATCAGCACAGAGATATAATTGTCAATTCAAATCCAATAGAGTAGTAGAGGTAGTAAAGGTATTAGGAGTAATCGGAGAGGTTAGGATTAGAAGATATTATTCAAGAAGTATGATTCAATGAGATGAGTTTAGAAAGTCAAAAGTAGGGGGGTTGAAGAACCAAGAAAATTAGGATTTGAGAGAACACAAAGAATAAATGCACCGGCGCCACTGCAAACGGTTTTGAGCCATGTCATTCAAGGTCTCTAACCATCGATTATTATCATCTCGCCGACCCCAACCAGGTAGTCGACAATTACCAACATGGCTAAGTCCACTCGTCAATGACTTCATGGATTTCTGCCATGTTTTGGTTTGGCCGCCCCTAACTTTCTTCCAACTTACTCCTACACCACAAAATATAGCTAGTCGAGGCAGTCGGTGGTTAGGCATACGCAACACATGTCCCAACCACCTCAACTGATGAAGTTTCACCACTTCATCGATTGAACTGCCATTCTAACCTAGCACGTGTTTCCTAATAACAGCATCGCTTACTCGGTTGTCCCAGGATAGGCGAGCAATGCTTCGAAGACATCAATGATCGAAAACCAGTAACCTACGAATATATTCAATAAACTGGTCCTTATGCAAGTTGTCAACTCTGTCTGGAGCAATGTTTTGGGGGTTATTGCCGGTCAAAAACCAGGATAAAGGAGAAAAGTCGGGCATGGAATTATTAACCACTCCATTTTGGAGAAAAATAACTCGTTGAAAAAGACACTAACCAAGAAAGTGATATGCTTGAATGCTATTACGAGTTCGCCTTACTCGGTAAATGGAACGAAGATCAATGATGCAATGACACGATAGGCTATTCTAAACCAATCGTTGCATCCTGATAAGATGTAGATAAAATGTATTCCACAGGCAACCAGAATGTATGACGTCCACAAGCGCACAACTCAAGCTTATTTATACAATGATAGCAACGCCCTTGGGAGAGCGACAAAATAGCGTACTAAAATAATCCATCAACCAGTGATAACAGTCAAGGATTCTCCGAGTGGCGAATGTAAGCTGAAGGTCAACTAAGCGTCTCTGGCGCAATTACATAAGTATTCAAAACTTCAGAAATAAATTATAGAGTTATGACCTTTTCCAAGTGAGTTCTTGGGATCTAACGTCCCCAACAGAAAAATAATTTAAGCCATTTAAACAGCAATCGAACGGAACTAGAAAGAAAGGACCAGGACAGGGTAGGTTTGAGAATGCTCAAGGGCGGTCTATGCTCTTTGGGGGTTATAGGAGTAAGTCGATGATACAGATAAACACCAAAGAGCAATATCTGAGAGGGAGAGAGAGAATCATCAGAACAAATTTTTTTTTAAAAAAAAAGGAATAATGCTATATCGAAGTAATCAAAGAACTATACAACATTTGTATCTCAACAACATAAGTGATTTTCAAGCGTACATCATGAGTTTCAGAACAAGTAAGTTTAGTTGCAGTTCTTAAGATTTTGACCATGATGCGTGCTATTTCCTGCCAATTACTCAAATCAAAAGTTAAACAATTAACACTGTTGGATGCCGACTCAGTGCTGGTCTACAGGTTAAGAGTGCGTACGAGACCGAAGATCCCAGGTTCCATTCCCGCCAGAAGCGGCGTGGATAGATAGGAACTGCGTACGAGTTCCATAGTAGTATGAAATGGCCGTCCAGTGCTTCCAGATTTCTTATGGTGTTCTAACAATGACCGATTCATGATTTCAATGAAACTCAACTATTTTCACAACTCTATCATGAAAAAAAAGTCAATAACTCTGATAAAATCGTACACCAGTTCATTAGCATGAAAATGTACATTTTAACGTAGTAAATGACAATTCCATTGAGACAAACATTTACACGAAAAAATATGTAGCAGAAGATGGAGTTGTTGAAATTCGCATCAATACCGAATACATGAATAAAGGAAGCCCCAAATTCAAATTACGGTGTTTATTATATGAATTTCTACAGCTGAAAAATATCTGGAACTCCAAACAACTTTCAACTAAAATCAGGATTTTCAATACAAATGTCAAGACAGTTCTACTGTATGGAGCGGAGACTTGGAGAACTGCGAAAGCTATCATTCGGGAGAGACAAGTGTTCATTAACAGTTGTCTACATAAAACATTTTGGATCCGTTGGCCAGACACCATCAGCAACAACCTACTTTAGAAGAGAACAAACCAGATCCCAGTGAAGGAGGAAATGAGGAAGAAGCGGTGGAAGTGGATAGAACAAACATTGGGAAAATCACCCAACTACGTCACAAGACAAGCCCTCACATAGAATCCTCAAGGACAAAAGGAAAAGAGGAAGGCCAAAGAATACATTACGCCGAGAAATAGAGAAAAATATAAGAAGAATGAACAAACATTGGACAGAACTGGAGAGGGAAGCCCACGACAGAGTTGGTTGGAGAAAACTGATGGGCAGCTTATGCTCCATTGGGGGTAGGTAACAGGCGTAAGTAAGTAAGTAAATTATATGCATCATTGTGTAAAAAACTTACATCTAATCCACGTTGTACTGCTATATGAAATGAAATCAATTGTAATGGAATAACTGCTAGTACACTTTGTAAACAATCCACTGTTTCCGGTATTTGAATGGAATACGATGCATCTGCCATCACTTGTAAATCACCTTCACTGCAAATTACAATTGGATGTCCCTTAGGGGGAAGAAAGAGAGAGAAAAAATGTTACAATCTAGTTTAGAAGTTACATATTTACTGTTTAGGGTTCGAAGATATTATTTAAGAAGAATTTAAGAATTCAGAAGATTAGGATTTGAGAGAACACAAAGAATAAATGCACCGGCGCCATTGCGAACGATTTTTAGCCATGTCATTCAGAGTCTCTAACCATCGATTATTATCATGTCGCCGACGCCAACAATGTAGTCTACATCCACCAACATGACTAAGTCAAGCCGTCAGTGACTTCATGGATTTCTGCCATGTTTTGGTTTGGCCGCCCCAGCTTTCGTCCAGCCTAATCCTACACCGTAAAACATAGCTCGACGAGGCAGTTCGGCATACGAAACATATCTCAACCACCTCAATTGATGAAGATTCACTACTTTATCAGTTGATTTGCTATCCTTACCCAGTACCCTTTTCCTAACATTAACTTTGCTCATTCGGTGGTCCAGGATATACGAGCAATGCTTCAAAGACATCTATAATCGAAAACAAGCGACCTACGAATATCTTCTACTCTGACTGGTCATGTTTCGCATCCATATAGTACAATGGGGCAAACTTTTACGCAGTACACTCGTCCTTTAGTCAGCAAACGGATAGCTCGCCTACGCCATAAGTGACTCAGGTTAGCGAAAGCCAATCGAGCCTTCTGTATCCATGCTGAGATTTCGTCATTCATCAGACTATCAGCATTGATGAGACTCCCTAATTCTGATTCTGAAAACAAAGTTTGAAATCTGCTAAGAAAAATATTTACATTACATAATTGTAACAGATTATAACCTTTGCATTCATTCCTGTGTAAACTTATTAAATCACTTAACAGTTGACTTAAATCATACAAACACACATCTAAACCTAACAACTTCACATATTAAAGTTATGCTTTTTTGAAATGAAAACTAGATAGTTTAGTTGAGACGTGTAAGTGTGTGTGTGTGTGTATCGGCATGATTTTTTCAATGAACATTTTAAATTATTTTTAATTAAAGTAGAGAGTATACACGTTACATGAAACTATAAAGTGAACTGATCTCGTTAATCTATTTAAATACTTAAATATTATTCTTCCGTACAAAAGGGGCACCTAGATGTTTATAGACAGACAGATACAACGCACAGAACTTCGTACGTGTAAGTACATCAGTTCAGGTTGTCATGCCCCATCTGCACAGAGACGCAACTGTCAGTTCAAATCCAAGAGTGATAGCGATAGTAGAAGTATTAGCAGTGTAATGGAGAAGATTAGGGAGCGAAGATACGATATGATTCGAGAAGCATAATTCAGTGAGATAAATTTAGAAGGAGAAAGGTAGAGATTATGAGGAATGCATAAACTCAGAATTTCATAGAACACAAAGAGTGGATGCACCTAAGCCAGTGCAAACGATTTTGGGTCATCTCATTCAGGGTCTATAAGCATCGAGTACTATCATCATTACTATAAACCAGGTAGTCGACACCTACCAGGATGAGTCAGTCCACTTGTCAGTGACTTCATGGGTTTCCGCTATGTTCTAGTTTGGGCACCATCGTTCAACCTACTCCTACACCGCAAAACATAGCTCGTCGCGGCAGTCAGTGGTTGGGCATTCGTAACACATGTCCCGATCACCTCAACTGATGAAGTTTCACTACTTCATCTATTGATTGGCCGTCCGTACCTAGAACTCGTTTCCTAACGACAGCATTGCTTATACCTTCCTTTCATCCAAAAGTCTAGTGTACAAGATAAACAGTGAACCAATGGAAAGGAGATTCATTCCCCATTGGCATGGTCGTCGGACACCAACAACAAGTTCAGACGCCTTTTGGTTCCATCAAGATCCTGGAGTCTATGTTCACCAATGGTTCGGATTCAGGATTTCCAAATTCTTCTAGGTTGATCCTCCATACCCACCAACCCGATTTAAGCCTCGGTCAGGCGCTCACTTTCCATCCTTTCAATTTCACAAATAACACTACTGACACAAGAAGCTAGTGAGTAGGACAGACAGCCATATGAGAGTATTTCGACAGGGAGAAAACGACAGACAGAGCAGACTCTTCCCACACTCAGCTGAACCGTGGCATTCAGGGAATAGTGAAAAATAATTGAATTATATCCATGTTAATCATGAATAACGAAAAAAAATCGAACGTTGATCATAATATTCATAATAATAATGACTGGAATTTTTTTAAATGTACTTCCTTCACTTCAAAACAATCAATATACATAATAAATTCAATAGACAAAATATTCAAAAAAGTTTGTTTGAATGAGCGGCAAAAAAAATGATTTGAATATATGAAATTATTTTTTTTTTAAAAATAATAGTAATTTAAACAAATACCCGATATTATTTGTGAATTACCTTTCGCGCCCGGATTTCTGACAATGCATTCATTGTTTTCTACAACAAGAGGAGCAATACACACACACAAACAGAACCGACGTGAATAATGAATACGCATTAAAATAACAAAGAAAATGTAACAATCGATCAATAAATTGTGGTTTACAATAAAAATAAGTAAAAATACACGTTTCCAATGGCAACGTATGCATACAGGCGAAGGATACTACTACCACTATTACTACTAGTACAACCGATTACTACCCCCTCTAACTCAGATCTTATATGGTTGGGGAAAAAAATGCAAATTACGTTATTGCAATAAAAAAGGGAACATGTTCCAACATGAGATAAACCTTATTAAATGTGTTTGAGCTGTTTGTTTGCATCAAGCTGGGCTGCATCGCTTACGGTCCCTATGCTATACGATCGATATATCATGAGCTATGTTGCTCTATATATAGAGCTCAAGGTGTCCTATGAGACCAGAGGTTCGCTATGATGAGCAGTGTATATGGTTTGGCATGCTTTTGGGCACGTTTTGCTAATAGTTGTTCATATACAAATTTGGTTAGCAGGATGACCTATATTTCATTGATACTGATGATGGTGGTTGTCTTGTAACATCCCCGAGGGTTATTTATTTATTGTCATCGGAACGCTGTAATGGTTATCACTGTTGCTAAGAGTAATAATAATAATAATGAGTTTGTGCTAGTCATGTAAACGAAATGAGTCAAATTAGCCTGTTCATGCTGTAACTGTATGGTTGCAACACGGGATTCAGGCGAACTGTTCAACATTGAAATGTTAACACCTGAACAGTGTCTGACTCTCACGAAAACCAATGTGAAACCGACCTTTGCCACCTGAGGTTAAATTTATAATACAACTGTATTAACAGACAAAGTAGTCAACACTTTGTACAGATCACTGATTGCATTGTACAGTATACAATATTTAATTGACCAACTATAACTCAGATTATGAGAACAGGAGATTTAGTCCATCGGTATAAAAATCGATTGAAAGACTGGACCACATTCGAATATGTCCGTTGTTTGTGTAGAAGAAAAATACTATGAACTAAGTAAAATGTCCGTAATCTCGGGCTTCCTAGAAAATTTTACAGTAAATGTGCTAAAGGTCAACCATTTATCTTTGCTGTTTTGACCGATTACCGATTAAAGCTGGATATAACCTTATCCTCATCTGAATTTTCAGTAGACATTTTACCAGGAGGCTCACTTATTGACTTAGAATATGCCGATAACATTGTCCTACTTGGTGAAGATGCTGACAAAGTGCAGAGTCTTCTGACTACCCTAAGCAACAATGCAAGCATGTTCGAGATGCGGTTTTCCCACTCCAAATGCATAATGTTGCTTCAACATTGGGTTTCATGGGCACCTGAACTAGTGATAGGGAGTGAAGTAGTCGAACGTGTAGACCGCTTCACTTATCTTGGGAGTCTCATCAGTGCCGATGGCCTGGTGACTGACGAAATCTCAGCTCGGATACAGAAGGCTCGATTGGCTTTTGCCAACCTTCGTCACTTATGGCGTAGGCGTGATATCGGTTCTCTAATCAAAGGACGAGTGTACTGTGCAGCAGTTTGCTCCGTCTTAATTTATGGCTGTGAAACATGACCAGTGAGAGTAGAAGATATTCGTAGGTTACTGGTTTTCGATCATAGGAGTCTTCGAAGCATTGCTCGTATATCCTAGGACACCCGAGTGAGCAACGCTGTTATTAGGAATCGAGTGCTAGGTAAGAATGGCAGGTCAATAGACGCAGTAGTGACACTTCATCAGTTGAGGTGGTTGGGCCGTGTGCTACGTATGCCTAACCACCGACTGCCTCGACGAGCTATGTTTTGTAGTGTAGGAATAGGTTGGAAGAAAGTTAGGGGCGGCCAAACCAAAACATGGCACAAATCTATGAAGTCATTGACGAGTGGACTGATCCATGTCGGTAATTTTCGACTACCTGGTTGGGGTCCACGAGATGATAATAATCGATGGTTAGATACCTTGAATGACATGGCTCAAAATCGTTCGCAATGGCGCCGGTGCATTTATTCTTTGTGTTCTCTCAAATCCTAATCTTCTGGATTCTTCAACACCTCTAGTTTTGACTTTCTAAACTTTTCCCACTGAATCATACTTCTTGAATAATATCTTCTAATCCTAACCTCTCCGATTACTTCTAATACCTTTACTACCTCTTCTACTATTGGATTTGAATTGACAATTGTATCTCTGTGTGCTGATGTGGTATGGCAACATGAACTGATGTACTTACGTAGGAAGTTCTACGTTGCATCTGACTGACTGACTGACTGAGAAAAGAAACCTTGAATTTGACACTTACCACTGATTACTACTGCTAGTACTACTACTGCTACTACTTAGCCAATTCGATTTTTCACTAAAAAATATAAACTTGATGAAACTGTGAAGTGAGATTTCTAGCACACACACAAACATCAACAAATAAATAATGAGTTCACATTGTTGCATAGAAATTTTATTTTTCAATATATGATTAGTATAGGTCAGTTAAATTATTTTAACACGTAACAAATCTATTCAATTTGGTATGAACGGATTTAAACTTTAATTCATAATGAAAAATGCCGTTTTAAATAAAGAGTTAACATTATCAATCAGTCAGTCAGTGAGCTATAACCTAGAACTTCGTACGTATGTAGGTACATCAGTTCAAGCTGTTCTACCATGTTACCCCACACAGAGATCGGATTGTCAAATTCAAATCCCCGTAATAGTAGAGTTAGTAAAAGTATTATTAGCAGTAATCAGAAAGATTAGGATTCGACAAGTATATCTCAATGAAATAAACTTCAGAAGAGAAATGGAAAGGTTATGAGGAAATTCAGGAGATTAGAATTTGAAAGAAGACAATGAATGCATGTCAATGACTTCATGGAGTTGTGCCATATTTCGGCTTGAGCGCCGCCAGCCTTCTTCTAACCTACATCTGCCTATATCACAAAACATTGCTTGTCCAGGCAGTCGTGCTGGTCGGGGCACATATGTAAGTAACATCATCAAATATAAATCAATACAATACATAATATAACTAATTAATTAATTAATTAATTTACTTTAAATAAACGATCTCGTGTAATAATCATAATTATTGTACTTTCATGATCAATCATTGCTAATGGACCATGTTTCAATTCACCAGACATAATACCTTCTGCATGCATATAAGTTAATTCTTTCAATTTCTATAAATATTTAACAACAACAATAAAAATAATAACAAAAACTGTATATCAGTAGTATAAAGTGATATGATTGAATGCTATTACGAGTTCACCGACCGGAGCTGCTAACTTTACATGGTGCTTGTCGGGCTTGCCTATCATGTCATGACCCAACCGAGCTATATTGGCTGGAATATATGTTCCTGAAGGTTCTACCATGCCAGGCTTTTAAAAAGAACGCAGCTAATACTCAAAAATCCTTTCATAAAAAGGCCGTGCGTGAATGGCCTCAAGCAGTTGTCCCTTGGGCTCTGCGGTCATGCTCTCAGGTCTCTAAGACCAACACTAATCTATCTTCCTTTTCAGGTCCCTCAAGAAACACTCTTACACGGAGTGGGCAGCCGGGAAGTGACAACCACCCTCATACCTGTGACAGAACCCGAGACCACATCGGCCATAATCAAATCCTTCCAGCACCCCCTAACATCTCTCTTATCTCCACGACTAACTCTACTCACATTCCTTTATCACACTGCATAGCTAATGCAAACGATGCAAGTTAGTCGGTAAACGAAAGCGAAGACAAACGATTCAGTGACACGATAGGCTACTCTAATCCGAGCGTCTCAAGGACCCACTAAATAGAGGAAGAAGTCTTGACAAGACGTAGAAAGTGTATTCTACAAGCACTCAGAAAATATCAGGTCCTCAAGCACACAAGTCAAGTTCATCTATACATGATAGAACCATCCTTGGGAGAGCCATAGAAATAGCGTACTAAAATGATACTACATCAACCAATAACAGTCAAGGATTTTCCGAGTGGGAAATGTAAGCTCAAGGTCAACTGATCAGCGCATGTGCGGAATCATAAAATCCAAAATTAGAACCTTTATCAAGTGAGTTCTGGGGATCTAACGTCCGCAACATAAAGGTTGTGAAAAATTATTGAATCGCATTGAACTCTCATCAATTGATCAATGTTACACTGTGATTCGAAACTAGGTAAAAACTGGATGACGGTTTCTTTTGACAGTATGGGGGGGACTAAGCATCAATAGTGAGCAATAAGATTGAAGGAAACACTAAGGACTGATAGATATTTGCTTGTTCTTGCATATTGATTAACTTATTATAATGTGAATAAAATTTAGGACACCATTTAACGCTATTAAAACGATTTTTTGAGTTTACTGATTAGTTTTTTGCCTATATAGTATTATGGAGATCATTGTTTCTACACAGTGAAATCATAAATCGATCATTGTTAGACAACCACCATTAGAAACCCGGAAGCATTCGAAAACAGCAGTTTCGTCCTAGTATGGGACTACTCATCAGTGGCAGTGTGCACACACAATCCTAGCTTGCAGGAATCGAACAAAGGACCGTCGGCCTCGCACACGAACGCCTAACCTCTGGACCATTGAGCTGGCATCCAACTGTGTGAATATCTAACTCCGATCAATCTAAGGATTTTTTTTCCGCAACCTCTTCGGTTTTTACTGCCTCAAACTCGACAGGGTTAAACTCTCCACTGGTTACGTCTTTTCACTAGAACCCAAAGAAACTTTTTCACGAAGCTAGTCACTAGTGAGCACATATTTTTATGGAAATATATGATATAACTGTTCGAATATTCACCAAATATCCTACGAAAAATCATTTTGTAAGTGTAAATCCTATTGGTCATTATTATTGTCGTCGTAGCCATCACTGTCACGTACTTCAATGTTGTTTCTAATTGATCGTCCTGACTGTCAATGTCACTTCAAATGTTTTTTCCTATTGGTCGCCTTAACTGTCAATGTCACAGACTTCGATGCTGTTTCCTATTCGACCAAAATGTTCTCCTTCACTAAACTACGACCAGGATCCCTAGTCCGGGATCCCGATTATCTCCTGGACTCGGACCTTGTATTTTCTGGATGTTTGTAGAATACACGTTCTACTTCATATCAAGTCCACTTCTTCTTTCACTCAATGGGGGGGGTTTGGGATACATTCAGATTAGAGTAGCATGTCGTGTCGCCGGATCCTCGTTCTCATTTTCCAACTAAAGTAAACTCAGAACAACACATATAAGCGAACAATATTGTTTTCGATTAGATCGTCATCAGGCTGCTTTACTCTAATATACATGAATATTTATATGAAAATGTTAACATTTTCATATAAATATTCATGTATATTAGAGTAAAGCAGCCTGATGACGATCTAATCGAAAACAATATTGTTCGCTTATATGTGTTGTTCTAATTTTCACAATGGGAATCTTTAAAATTCTTAAAGTAAACTCGTCGTAATAATAGCATTCAAGCATAATCAAATGGACATGTTTACATGCATTCAATAACAGTAAAAAACAATGCACAAAATATGAAAACTAATGGAGAAACGTTTTCTATCTATCTATCTATCCTACTGTTTGTTACTGAACAATCGATCGATCGATCGATTGATTGACCGATCAATCAATCAACCAATCAGCGCTGCTGTTGTTGTTGTCGTTACAATGAACTGAACTGAACTCAAAACAAAAAAATAAAACAAACCAAACCAAAGATCACACACAACATGTGTCATCATCACATCAATTGATTGAATAGAAGATAAGCGAAGATTCTGTTTGTTTTTCTTCATAATTATGATCTCATTTGCATGAAATTAATTAATTAATTAATAATTCAATTATAGTTTAATGATCTTGTACAGTTAGTTTGTTTGTATTAAGGAAGTGAGAGCAATTTTTAACATGCATCTTCTATCCATCATATAACAAAATGCGCAAATGAGTAAATTTACAAATAGATTTTTTTTTCCCGTCAATTTCTGAAACTGTGATCGACTTTAAAAGCGCTGATATCGTAAATAATTATTATTTTGCAAATTATGCCCGCTACCCCGCGCCCAGTGGAGCATACGCTGCCGACCAGTATTCTCCAACCTGATAGGTCTTCGGCTTTCCTGCCCAGTTCTATCCAGTTAGTGTTCATCCTTATCATGTCTGTCACTGATTCCCGGTGTAACGTGTTCCGTGGTCTTCCTCTGTTCTTTTCGCCTTAAGGATTCATTCCAAGTGAGGGTTTTCACGTGACGCACTTGGTTGCTTTCCTCAATGTGTGTCCTACCCACTTCCAGTGCTTCTTTCTCCCTTGGAATCTGGTTTGTTCCCTGTCACAGTAGGTTGTTGCTGATAGTGTCTGGTTAACGAATCAAAAGTATTTCGCGTAGACAACTGATAATGAATACTTGTATCTTTTGAATGATGGCTTTGGTAGTTCCCCCGAGGTTTCTGCCACCCATACAGACAGACAGATACAACGCAGAACTTCGTACGTAAGTACATAAGTTCAGGTTGCCATACCACCACATCAGCACAGACACGCAACTGTCAGTTCAAATCTAAGAGTGATAGCAATAATAGAAGTATTAGCAGTAATCGAGAACATCAGGGAGCGAAGATATGATTCGAGAAGTATAATTCAGTAAGATAAATTTAGAAAGAGAAAGGTAGAGATGATGAGCAATTCAGAAGGTTAGAATTTTATAGTACACAAACAGTGAGTTCTCCCCCCCCCACACAATAGAACTGTTTTGACAGTTGTATTGAAAATTCTCATTTTGGTGTTGATTGATAGTCAGCTATTTTGTGTTCCATATGTTTTTCAAAATGTACAAATACTAGCCTTGCTCTGTCTATATTATCCACAGCTTCACATCTGCATCAGATCCACTGTGCTCATCCATGAGACTGCACAAATACGTAAACGTTTCTACTTCCGTCAAAGCTTCTTTGTCACAAATGTGATTTGGTTGATGCTTATCATTATAACAATCCACTTAAGGTCAAATACACGATTGATTATTTCACCTGATATCTACCTACCTACCTACACCTCTCTACCCAACCTCATGTACACAGTCAACCTGTAGTGAAGGAGAACACAGGTGAGGGCAACCGAATTGTATTTATCGCAAATTACAGAGTTACTCAATAAAATAGGAAAACTATATCGTAACCACCGTTAATTTGCAAATCTTCAATCCATCATCAATCCATTGTCTGACATTTCACTACTGTTCATGCGTTTCATACAAATTCCATTGTGTTCCCACTCTTCCTTTCTTGATCTTCCCCCATCTTCTGCTGCCAGACATTACGTTTACACTCGCGTCATATACTACTTATAAGTAGCGCGCACCACAAACCTTATTATTATTATTATTATTATTATTATTATTATTATTATTATTATTATTACTATTCATTTCATGTTAAGTTCAATTGTAAGAACGTCGTGATATTGACAAAGTGTAAAAGAGAAATCAAATCACACTTACTAATGCACCTTCTAAGCAAGTAGCATAATTATAACCACGACCCATTACTAAAATACTCTTTTTCATATAAATTGTTTTAGCCAATTCTTGTAACGATGAATCCAATTTCAATATAGAACGTATTTGATCTTGATGGGGGTATTTTTATTGAAGGGAAAAAAGAAAACACAAAGAATATAAGCATAGTAAAAGACAATTTGAATGAATAGTTTTGCATTCGAGTATATTATACTTACTTACTTACTTACTTACGCCTGTTACACCCGCAATGGAGCATAGGCCGCACACCAGTTTTCTCCAACCAACTCTGTCCTGGGCTTCCCTTTACAGTTCTGTCCAATGTTTGTTCATTCCTCTCATATCTTTCTCTATTTCTCGGCGTAATGTGTTCCTTGGCCTTCCTCTTTTCCTCTTGCCTTGAGGGTTCCAAGTGAGGGCTTGTCTCGTGATGCAGTTAGGTGCTTTCCGCAATGTGTGTCCTATCCACCACTTCCACCGCTTCTTTCGGATTTCCTCCCCCACTGGAATCTGGTTTGTTCTCTCCCACAGTACGTTGTTGATGGTCGTGTCTGGTCAACGAATTCGAAGTATTTTGCGTAGACAGCTGTTATTAAACACTTGTATCTTCTGGATGATGGCTTTCGTAGTTCTCCAGGTTTCCGCTCCATACAGTAGAACTGTCTTGACATTTGTACTGAAGATCCGGATTTTGGTGTTGATTGATATTTGTTTGGAGTTCCAGATATTTTTCAACTGTAGAAATGATCGTTATTTTTACACATGGAAATCATGAATGACTCATTGCTCAAGATTATCATCATCACCATTATTAGAAATGTGGAAGCACTGAAAGATAGCCAGTTTCGTCTTGGTATGGAATTATTAATCAATCAGCAGTGGCAGTACGCATCCACGATTCCTGCTGCTACTTGCAGGATTCGAAGCCAGGATCTTTGGTCTTGCGTGCAAACGCCTAAACTCTAGAACATACAACAGTGTTCATGTCTAACTCTGGCTATTTTGAATTCCTCATCATTTCTATCTTGTTTTTTCTAGAGTTATTCTCACTGAATCACACTTCTCAAATCGTATCTTCTTCATTACCGCTAATACTTCTACCACTATGGGATTTGAACTGATAGTTGTCTCTCTGTGCTGACGAGGTGTGGCAACCTAAACTTATGTAAGTACATACGAAGCTGTACGTTCTAGCTGACTGACTAATTGAAACTAACTGCTTCGCGTAACCTCACATCAATTGTCTTCGGGATTTTACTGCCTCACATACTTGACAGGGTTCGAACTCCAACTAGTCTTACTGGTGTACATGAAAATAACTATTTGCGCGAAAATCACACACAGTCAAGCAAACCTACATATATAAACGTAATGTCTGGCAGCAGAAGAGGATGGGAGAAGATCAAGAAAGGAAGAGTGGGGGGAACACAATGGAATTTGTATGAAACGCATGAACAGTAAGTGAAATGTCAGACAATGGATTGACGATGGATTAAAGATTTGCAAATTAACCGTTTACGATATGGTTTTCCGATTTTACTCGGTAACTCAGTAATTTTCGTTAAATACAATTCGGTTGCCCTCACCTGTGTTCTCCTTCACTACACTACCACTAATACTATTAAAATTTTTAAATGAATATTAAAAAAAACTTACCAGATAATTTCGACAAGGCGTCAATAATTGCAATACGTTTTGGTTGTAGAGAAATACGATCTTCAGATAAAACTAAAGCAAACATTACTAAAGCAATCACTTGACTTGTATAAGCCTATTTTATAGCGCCATTATTATTGAAAAAAAAAATTAAAAAAAAGTACAACTTTAATGTACACATTACATCAATTGTACATATATATATACATATATTACATTTTAAAATAGAGAAATATTTCTGATCTTCATTATAGATTTATAGCGACTGGGTTCGATTCCAGTGAGCGTGAGTCATGGGATGTGCACTATTGATGAGCAATGCCACTGTTAAATGTGCTTCCAGAGTTCTAATGGTGGTAATCTAACACTGATGATCAATTCATAATTTCGGCTGCCTCGTTGAGCAAAAGTTTTGAGGTGTTGGAGTAGGTTGGAAGAAAGTTAGGGGCGGCCAAACTAAATCACGGCACTGACAAGTGGACTGTGTCATGATGGTAAGTAAGTGTAGACTACCTGGTTGGGGTCCGCGATACGATAGTAATCGATGGTTAGAGACTTAGAGTGACATGGCGCAGGCGCATCCACTCTTTGTGTTCTCCTCAAATTATAATCTTCTGAATTCCTCATCACCTTTTATCTTTTTCGTTTTAAGTTTATTTCACTAGATTCTACTTCTTGAATAATATTATCGAACCCTGAAATTTCCTATTACTTCTTATATGTCAACTACCTGTATTACTATGGGATTTGAATAGACAATTGCGTCACTGGGACAATGTATTATGACAACCTGAACTTATGAACGTACGTACAAAGTTCTCTATTTTCATGACAGTTGATTAGTTACAATCTCTACCTACTCTCAGTTACTTTTGGTTCACTCATGTACGTACAGTTGTTCATTTCCATTTATTGGTGGTCATCTGGTTTGGGTTTTTTTATAAATATGAAGGAATGTCTTGAAATGTAATAACGAAAATCTTCAACTGCTCGTCGTGTAGTCTCTTTAATGTTCCTCTTTCGTTAGGACAAGTTAGTATTGGCCATAAGGTGACAAATCATTTCGCTCTTATTGCGTATTGCTTACTCACAGGTCGAATGAGTAGTAGTAATAATCAGTGCAAAGGACAGAACAATTTCACAATACAATGATTTTCAGGTATATTTTTATTCCCAGATTAAATGAATGATCGAGTTTATTGCTACCAATGTAAAAGTAAAGAGAACCTAAAAAGCAAGAAGACAGATACTACTTTATTTCACTACACAATTAATTATAAGTAGTAGTCACCTCTTAGGGTACTCCAAAGTAGAAACCAATGGTAGTTAAGGAAACCATCTATCTATCTATCTATTTAAAATGGCCAATAGACTAAGTGCCTGTCAGTTCACACACTCAATGACCAATCACGTTTTTCTTTCATTAATTTCTCTACATACATCATGCTGCAACTTGGATGACTTTACCGGTCTCCTAAACATTGTACAAACATTCCATTTACCTAAATTATTAATTGCTCTGGTTGTCAGCAAGGCTGTCGGCCTCGTGACTTCCGAAGGAACTCCGGTTTCATTATGAGACATTATAACTCTTCTAAATTGAGACACATTCTAGTTAGCTTTGTTTTAACGAGTTCGTTTTCTACGGGAAGATGTCACTCTAACCCCCATTATCCAACCGACCTCCTTTATGCCCGAGCCGGCGACCTGCATCATAATGTTAAACGTAAATGTTGTCAAGGTATTATTACTATTATTATTTATAAAAGTTAGAAGTCAACCAATGAATAATCATTCAATCAGCCAGTCAGTCAGTTGCAACGTAGAACTTCGTACGTATGTACATAAGTTCAGGTTGCCATACCACATTAGCACAAAGACGTAGATGTCAAATCAAATCCCATAGTGATAAAGATAGTAGAGGTATTAATGGTAATGAAGAAGACTAGAGTTTGAAGATATCATTCAAGAAGTATAATTCAGTGAGATAAGGTTAGAAAGACAAAGGTAGAGGTGCTGACGAATCCAGAAGATTAGGATTTGAGAGAGCACAACGAATGGATGCACTTGCGCCATTGCGAAAGATTTTGATCCATGTCATTTAAGGTCTCTAACCATCGGTGATCATTGTCTCGCGGACCCTAACCAGGTAGTCTACACTTAACAGCATGACACAGTCCACTTATCAGTGACTTCATGGATTTGTGCCATGTTTTGGTTTGACCGCCCCTAACTTTCTTCCGATCTACTCCTACACTGCAAAACGTAGCTCGTCGAGGCAGTCGGTGGTTATGCATACGTAACACATGTCCCAACCACCTCAACTGATGAAGTTTCACTACTTCATCTATTGATTTTCCACCCTTACCTAGAACTCGTTTCCTAACGACAGCATTGCCTACTCGGTTGTCCCACGATAAACGATCAATGCTTCGGAGACACCGATGATCGAATATTAGTAACCTACGAACATCTTCTACTCTTAAGGGCCATGTTTCGCATCCATATAGGAGAACGGAGCGAACTTCTGCGCAGTACACCCGTCCGTCGATTAGCGAACGGATATCTCGATTATCATTCAATAGTTCACAATTAGGTTGTTCAATTGATAACAACCAAAAAAATATTTTTTTTAAAAAAAAGAAACAAGAGTTCAAATTCTGTAGAAAAAAACTTAAACTACTAAATTTGATATCAGGTTAAAAAAGAAAATATATCTATCTACCAATTGAAACTTCATTAGACAGTTTAAACAATAAGAAGACACAAACGTCATATTTTCTTTTGAAACCATGAATCGATCAATGTTAGACCACACCATTAGAAACCTGGAAGCACTGGACGGCCGTTTCGTCCTGCTATTGGACTCCTCAGCAGTGAGCATCCACGACTCCTGCACCCCGCAGGGTTCGACTCATGGTTTCAAAAAAAAAACTTAACAATCTTCACAACCCCGTAATACAAAGGTCATAGACACACACAGAGAATGTATTTCTAACCAATTTGTATACATTTCTTTTTGAAATGATGACAAACACGCTTATAGTGAAAACTAATCAAAGGATAAGTTTGATGCGCATCGGTTTGCTCCGTTCAACTACATGGACGTGAAACATGACCAGTAAGAGTAGATGATATTCGTAAGTTACTGGGTTCCGATCATAAATGTATCCGAAACACAGCTCATATATCCTGGATCACCGAATAAGCGAAGCCGGTGTTAAGAAAACTGTACACCTACATGTTGGCAGATGTAGGTTACCCGGTTGGTGTCCGCGAGACGAAATTCACCGACGATGATTATAGACCTTGAACGACATGGATTAAAATCGTTTGAAATGGCCACAGGTGCATCCACTCTTTGTCTTCTCTCAAATTCTAATCATCTCTATCTTTCTCTTTCTCAGTGAAATATGCTTCTTGAATAATATCTTTGAACCCTAATATTCTCCATCACTGGTAATACCTCTAATTTCGCTACCACTACAGGATTTAAACTGACAGTCGCGTCTCTGTGCCGATGCGGTATGGCAACCTGAGCACTGATGTACATACGTCCGAAGTTCTACGTTGGACTGACTGATTGGATAAGGATAGCAAATCAACTGATAAAATATGATGAATATTCATCAGTCGATATGGTTGGGACATGTTTTACGTATGCTGAACCACCGGCTGCCTCGACAATCGATGTCTTTTGATGTAGAGCTACGCTAGAAGAAAGCTAAGGGAGACTAATTGTTAGTGGGACATAGATGGAATTAAAGCATGACCACGTTGCTACGCGCTGATTGGCTAATTTCCTATCCAATCAGCGCCTGATCGATCCTTGGTAAACAGGATAGAAAATTCTCGTATTGTTAGCTGTATGCTGATTGGCTAAATCTAATCCAGTCGGTCATGTGAACTACTATCCAGAAGCTTCTCATGTAAATACTATAAAGAAACTAACGTTGTATCTATTTCGCCTTCGCCTTCGGCTTTGGCTTCGTATTTCCATTCAACCTTGCTATTTGAGAATATAATCTTTTCCTGTTCAAGCGTGTTTTTGATTCTTTGGAACTTGTCCATTGTGTTGTGGTCAGAGAATACTAAGCAGTAGGAATTAGCAGAGAATTATTTAGGCAAGCGTTACAACACCAATACAGAGAATGGCACAAACGATGAAGTCACTGACAACAAGACTAAGTCATGTTAGTAAATGAAGACTACTAACTGGTTGTGATCCGAGAGACTGTGATAACCGATGGTTAGAGACTGTGAACGATATAGCTCAAAACCCTTTGCAATTGCACAGCCGCTTCCCATTCATAGTGTTCTCTCAAATTATAATCTTGTGAATTGCTCATGACCTTTTTGCTCCATTCATATATTCGATCCCTGATGTTTTTTTCAAAAACCGCTAACATTTCTACTACTATGAGATTTAAATTAACAATTCAACCTCTCGGTACTAAGGTGGTATGGCAACTCCAACTGATGTACGTACATACGTACACACATGTACACATATCTGACCGACTCACAAAGAGTAAAAACATTCAGGTCTACAAAATTTTTTTACTATGAGCTTTAGACTCTCTCTGAAAAAGTAATCTCTCTGTCAACTGACTAGGCTAATCATCATCATTAAACAAATCAGTTTATATAATCCTCACCAATCTCTTACAAATCGAAATATCTCTCAATAAACAGTAAAATTAAATCACTGACATTTTACAATTTAGATTTATAGGTGTATGTATGTATGTAAATAGATAGATAGATAAAAATAGTTACCTCCTCCTACCTTAGTACTAGCTACTCCAATTTCCGGGCCAGCATTAATATGTACACCACAATGTGATTCACGTGATATTGTTGAACCGACAGTGTTTGTAATGCCTAGTGCAAGTGCACCACGTTTAATACAATAACGCATAGCTAATAAAGTATCAGCAGTTTCACCTGATTGACTAATAAACACACAAACATCATCACGAAATATTGGTGTTTTACGATCTAATAAATCACTGGCTAGTTCAACCATCACTGGTAATTCAGACATTTCTTCAATGAGTGCACGAGTCTAGTTGAATACAAGAAAAACGATGAAAACACATTGAAATAAGGATAAGATGAATGGGAAATTTTTTTAAAAAAAATAAACAATTCAACATAATTATACTGAGTCCTGATTTCGCGCACAGTTGACCTTGACGTTACCTTTTTCACTGGTTGATGTATTATTTAAGCACAGTATTTGTGTGGCTCTCTCAAGGATTTGTTTGTGACTGATTTGGTTTGGCGTGCTGTTACCAGTATGAGGGCGGTTGTCACTTCCAGGCTGTCCATACCATGGAAGGGTGTTACTTGATGAAACAGAAAAAGAAGGCAGATGAGCGTTGGTCTTAGAGAACTGGGAGCGTGACCATAGAGTCCAAAGAACAACTGCTTGAGGCCGGTCACGTACGGTCTTTTTATGAGAAGTTTTTAAAGTGTTAGCTCCGCTCATTAAGTGGCCTTACCGCCTGGGACGGAAATCCGTGAGGTAGGGTGAGGTGTGACATTTTTATGGTTGAACTTTTCTAACCCTTCCGTCCTTGTGAGAAGGCAGAATCGATGCAGATGCTGGTTGTCCGAAGGAAACACCTTACTGCTGTCACACCCCTACACAGTCAGCAGTACGACTTCGTCCTCTCATGTTGAGTAGCTGCTTTTAGTCTCATCGTTCTCCAATCGACCTGCCTGGTACGGTATAACCTTCAGGAATATATGTTCCAACCAATAAAGCTCGGTTGGTTCATCAAGATAGGCAAGCCCAACCACAACGTCAAGGTAGCAGCTACGGTTGGCTCTCTCAATGACGTTTCTATCATGTATAAATGAACTCGATATGTGTGCTTGTTAACTTCAGATTCTCTGAGTGCTTGTAGAATACACTACACCATATCAAGACTTTTTGATATAGATAGCAGGGCCAAGGACAATCGAATCAAAATAGCCTATCGTATCACTGGATCATTTGTCTTCGCTCTCGTTTACCGAGTAAGGTGAACTCATAATATTTTCAAGCAGATAAGTATACATATGTGAAACAGTGTTTAGTAGACACTGCTTGCATTCAATATTCTGAATTGATAAGTTTATAAGGTTACCTTGAATAGGAAAACAAACTAATCAGCATATAGATATGAAGGTTGTTATTTTCAATTTGAAATTATGAATCAAACATTGTTGTCAGACGGCCATTAGAAAAATGGAAACACTCGACGACCGTTTCGTCCTGGTAAGGGACTCATCAATGACAGTATGCATCCATGACCCCCCACTACTCGCAGAAAACAAACCCAGGACCTATCAAAGAAAATGGATGAGGTTGTGCAATACTTTAGGTTGATCAAAACAAGACACTGCAGGATGCCGACTCAGGTGGTCTAGAGGTTAGGCGTCCACAAGCGAGACCGAAGGTCCTGAGTTCGATTCCCGCGACCAGCGGTCGTTGATGAACCCTGATGATGAGTAGTCTTATAGTAGGACAAAACAGCCATCCAGCGCTATTAGGTTTCTAATGATGGTTTACCAATGATCGATTCATGCATGATTTCAAATGCGAAAATCAATTAGTCCACTTTTAGGACCGAAATAAAAATATAGTTGTAATTACTAATGCACAAATAGAATTTGAAATTTTTTATTTCTTCTGATAAGAACATCGTATCAAACTAATTCTTTATTTTGGCAAAGCATTATTGCCCCTATCAAATAAACTCATCCTTGGACACTCAAAAATATTTATGAACTACATCTGATCTTACTACGAAATCAATTTATTTCAATGAGGACAACATTCCGTCTAACCTCAAAATTGGCAGTTTCCCAATAACAATAAACCTTGGGCTATTGATCATTGCACTTGAGCACCTCAAAATGTAACTCACGCTATACTATTTACGAGTGAAAACACAACACATCTTATGCTCGTCAGTTGATATGCTTAAATGCTATTACGGGTTCACCTTACTCGGTAAACGAGAGCGAAGACAAATGATCCAGTGACACTACAAACTACTTTAATCCGAGCGTCCCAAGACCACACTAAGTAGAGAAAGAAGTCTTAACAAGACATAAAAAGTGTATTCTACAAGCACTCAGAAAAAAATGAGGTTGACAAGCACACAAATCGAGTTTCTATTTGTACATGATAGAAACGTCCTTTAGAGAGCCACAAAAATAGCGTACTAAAATAACACAACAGTCAGTCAGTCAGTCAGTCAGATGCAACGTAGAACTTCTTACGTAAGTACATCAGTTCATATTGCCATACCACATTAGCACAGAGATGCAATTGTCGATTCAAATCCAATAGTAGAATAGGTAGTAAATGTATTAGAAGTAATCGGAGAGGTTAGAATTAGAAGACAGTCGGTGGTCGTGCATTCGTAACACATGTCCCAACCACCTCAACTGATGAAGTTTCAATACTCTGTCTATTGATATGCCATCCTTACCTAGTACTCGCTTCCTAACGACAGCATTGCTTACTCGGTTGTCCCACGATTACACATCAACCAATAACAGTTAAAGATTTTCCGAGTGGGAAATATAATCTCAAGGTCAACTACTGATCAACCCATCCGCGAAAGCATCAAATTCCAAAATTTAGGACCTTTATCAAGTGACTTCTGAGGATCAAACATCCCCGCCTCCCAACAATAAATAATGCTGAATTCGAAAATTATTTCACTTGAAATTGTTTGACAGTTTTGTTTCTTGTCATTGTTGTTATTCATTTTTGAAACCATGAATCGATCAATGTTAAACCACCATTAGAAACCTGAAAGCAGTGAAAGACGGCCGTTTCGTCCTGGTAAAGGACCCCACAGCAGTGCGCATCCATGACTCCTGTACCCCGCAGGATTCGAACCCAGGACCTTCGTTATTGCAGGCGAATGCCTAACCATCGGACCACTGAGTTGGTATCTAACGATGTTAGTGTCTAACTTGATCAATTCACGGAGTTGCGCAACCTCATACACAGTCTTCGGTAGTAGTTAATGTCTACACCCGAACAGGTTGAACTTCACTGGTCACGTCTTCCCACTAGAACTCGGAGAAGATTCCTCACGAAGCTAGTCACCAGTGAGCACAGGTAATTATTGCATTACGGGGTTGTGAAGATTGTTAAGTTACACATTTTTGTTATTGTCAAACTTATTTGTACATAAAAATAGACAATTTATAGATGATAGATACATTAGCTTAAAAAATGTATTGTAACAGTATCCATTGATCAAAAGTTATTTACATGACTATTATGATAAACTTTATTATATGTAATTGAAAACTGTGTTGATAAAATAAATATATTAAAAATGTTTCACTGTGTTCATATTGGACTTCAGCATATTTGTAACGATTTATTTACATAAAAAATAATTATTAATAATAATAATAAATCATTTCATTCAATCAATATCAAACATTGTCGTCTACATACAGTATGACAATGAGATTACAATCTATATCTACATAGAGAATGAAATCATTATTGTTTTGTGTATTGGCTATTTATTACTTTGCTTCTACTCTGTTAGGATATTCAATATCCAATAATATCCTAAGAGAATTATTGGTCAGTTCCTATTGGTTAATTTTATGGTTGTCCTGACAATCAATGTCACGTGCTGTAATGTTGTTTCTTATTGGTCGACTTAACTACCAATGTCACGGACTTCGATGCTGTTTCCTATTCGACCTAAATGTATAAATACTCATTATCTGTAACGTTTTATCAGGGATCCTGATTCCCTTCTGGACTCGGACCTCGTACTTTCTGGATGCTTGTAGAATACACGTTCTACTTCATATTAAGTCTTATTCTTTTACTCAATGGGGGATTGGGACACTCGGATTAGAGTAGCATGTCGTGTCACCGGATCCTCGGTCCTCGTTCTCATTTTCCGACTAAGGCAAACTCGTAATAGTTCGAGTATATCAAGCTGACGTGTTTACATGCAGGCGTAACACTATATTACTGATTATTATTTTTACAATCAAAGTGATTGAGTTACAATCTTACTATTAGTCTATTTATAAAATAACAGGAAAGTTTTAAATGTTTACAACACATTCTTCTTCTGATAAACGTATTGCATTTACACCCTCATTATTCGTAATTAATTTGATTAGGTTGAAATCATGAGTCAATCATTGTAAGACTACCACCGGAAACCTGGAAGCATTGGATGGCTGTTTCTTCCTGGTATAGGACTGCCTCATCAGCGACAGTATACATCCAAAACTCCCACTACTCGCGCTCAAGACCGAAGGTCCTTGGCTCGATTCCTGCTAGTAGTGGGAGTCGTGGATGAGCACGGGTCATGGCCAGACAACCTCGCCCCCAAAAAAAATAAAATAGTTATGAGTATCATGTAGAAGCATTGAAACCTCAATGACAATACGACAAATCAGCCTGAATATAAAAATGATGTTTCTAATCACATAACAAAAAACGGTACAACTTGTTCGCAATTGTTGTGAGAAACATCTTTTCAAAATAATTGGTGAATGCTGATTCAGGAAAAAATTACTCTTCTATCATCGTCCATTATCAGTCTATATTGGTTTTCTGTATCAACGACCTGATTGTGCCAGTCAATTGCAGTGGATTCAATAAGATTATTTACTGATTGAAAGTGTTACTGGTCCTAGATAAGGATGGCCGATCAATAGATGAAGTGGTGAAACTTCATCAGTTGAGGTGGTTGGGACATGTGCTGCGTATGCCTAACCACCGACTGCCTCGACGAGCTTTGTTTTGTAGTGTAGGAATAGGTTGGAAGAAAGCTAGGGGCGGCCAAACCAAAACATGTCAGAAGTCGATGTAGTCACTGACAAGTGGACTGAACCGTGTTGGTAGATGTAGACTACCTGGTTGGGGTCCGCGAGATGATAGTAACCGACGGTTAGAGACTCTGAATAACATGGCTCAAAACTGTTTGTGTTCTCCTGAACCCCTCATGATCGCTTTTTTCTCTTTTGAAATTTATCCCACTTGGATGTACTTGTTGAATAATATCTTCCAACCCTATTCTTTCCGATCACTGCTAATACTTCTACTACCTCTACTACTAATATGTTATATCAATTTACAATTTCGTATCTGTCTGCTGATACAAATCATGTGGTTAGGCGTTCACGCGCAGGACCTTAGCTCTTGGGTTCAAATTCTGCGACTTGTAGGAGTCATGGATGCGCACTGCCAGTGATGAGTAGTCTCATAATACCAATACGAAACAGCCGTCTAAACAGTACTTCCATTGAGAAGTATCACCTACATTTATCATAGTTGTACACAGAAGAGAACAGAACAGAATAGAAAAAGAAACGATATGAAAAGGACAGAGAGTAGTAGTAGTAGTACTACTTACTGCAACTGCACTATGATAACTAGTTCCACAACCAATGAATATCAATCGACGACAACGACGTATTGCACTTAAATGTTCCGCTAGACCGCCCAATTTCACAGTATTCATATCAAATTTTATTCGACCTCGCATTGTATTCAATACAGATTCAGGTTGTTCAAATATTTCTTTTTGCATGAAATAATCATAATTACCTGTGAATTTAAAAAAACAACAACAACATTTTTTTTAAGAGAGATATAAAATCTGCATTACGGGCTGGTGAAGATTGTTAAGTTACACATTTTTTTGAAATCATATGAATCGATCAATGTTAGACCGCCACCATTAGGAGAAACCTGGAAGCATTGAAAGACGGCCGTTTCGTCGTGGTATGGGACTACTCATCAGTGGCAGTGTGCATCCATGACCCCTGCACCCTGCAGGAATCGAACCCAGGACCTTCGGTATTGTGCGCGAACGCCGTAACCGTCGGACCACTGAGCCGGTACTTAACGCTGTTAATGTCTAACTTGATCAAATTCACGGAGTTATTATGGTTGTTTTATCTGTCTAAGTCAAATACTTCAATGTTGTCTCTTATTGGTGGTCATCCGGACTATCAATGTCAATTCAAATGTTCTTTCTTATTGGTCGTCTTAACTGTCAATGCCACAGAATTCGATGCTCTTCCTATTTGACCAAAATGTATAAATACGCATTATCTGTAACGTTTTATGACCACGACCATGACCCGGTCCCGGATCCCTAGTCCGGGATCCTGATTCTCTTCTGGATTAGGACCTCGTACTATTTGGATGCTTGTAGAATACAGGTTCTACTTCATATCAAGTCTTGTCTTCTTATTTTCACTCAATATGGGGGTTGGGATAATCGGATTTGAGTAGCATGTCGTGTCACCGGAGCCTCGATCCTCGCTCTCGTTTCAGACCAGGTAAACTCGTAATAGTTGAAGTATATCAAGTTGACGTGTTTACGTGCAGGAGTAACAAGTATCCCATGACAATGATTGTATAATCAGTAGTCTAAAGAATTTTACTAAATATATAAGAGAGAGGTTTATCCGATAGCTTTTATTGTTTTAGCTGATAATCACTCTGTTAACTGAGCCTAGAGCACTTCTTAGGGTTACTACCGGTCCAATTAAAGATAAAGGAGTGTTGTGCATACACGTAAACACGTCATTTTGATAGACGTGAACTATTATGAGTTTACCTTAGTCAGTAAACGAGAACGAAGATCGATGATCGAGCGACACGACATGCTACTCTAATCCGAATGTCCCAACCCCCATTGAGTAAAAGAAGAAGACTTGATATGAAGTAGAACCTACGTTCTACAAGCACCCAGAAAGTACGAGATCCGAGTCCAGAATAGAATCACGATCCCGGACTATGGATCCGAGTCCGGGTCCTAAAGCGTTACAGATAATGCGTATTTTGCACATTTAGGTCGAACAGGAAGCAGCATCAAAGTCTGAGACATTGGTAGTTAGGTCGACCAATAGGAAACAACATTTGAAGTGACATTGACAGTCAGGATAACCAATAAGAAACAAAAATGGAGGACGTGACATTGATGTCTAGGACGACCATAAAATTGACCAGTAGGAATTAAGCAATAGGTATTGACCAATGATTATCGTATGATATTGGACGAATATTCTAACAAGGAGTAGGGTTGGGAAATAGGGGTTAGGTGACCCCAACTCGCTATAAAAATGCTAACAAGAAAAAATAATTCATTGCCCTGAAAATTAGAAGGTCTTTATTTAGAAGAGTTATAACGTCTCATGATGAAAGCCTAGTTCCTTTGGAAGTCACAAGACCGATGCCCTTTTTGACAACCACAGCACTTTCACGGTGTGAGTAGTCGGGAAGTAACATTCGCCCTCCTACCTATAAAAGCACACGAGACGAAATCCGTCGGAATCAAATAATTTCTATACCTACTAATAACTCCGCTATCTCCATAACAAACCCTTTTTTCGTTCCTTTGATACCTAGCACCGCTGAAGAATATGCTTCGAGCTCACGAAATGTTATTCCTGGTCTCCTGAAATCCTGCTCTAAACTACATATTAGAGAGTTTAATGTTCGATAGTAATCGATAGTTAGTTAGAGATCTTGAATGACGAGGCTCAAAACCGTTTGCAATGACGCAGGTGCATTCATTCTTTGTGTTCGCTCAAATCCTAATCTTCTGAATTCCTGACGACTGGGTTTTTTCGCTTTTTTTAATCGATTCCTCCGAGGTATACATCTCGAGTAATATATATTAGATAATTATTCTTTTTGATTACTACTAATACTTCTACTACCTCTACCACTATGGGATTTAAATTGATAATTGCGTCTCTGTGCTAATCTAGTATGGCGACTTGAACTGATATACGTAGTTCTATGTTGTAACTGACTGACTGACTGACTTTTTTAGCTGACAGTCAGTCTATTAACTCCGCCTGGAGCCCTTCTACAGTTACTGACGGTCCCAAGCCCGAGTAAAGGAGGAGGGCTGAGCATGAGGTAAGCGATCTCATCCTGTAGAAATCCAACTAGCTAAAAAGAATGCTAACCAGGAAAATAATTCGCTGGTCGGTAGCCTATGCTCCATTAGGGGTAACAGGCGGAAGTAAGTAAGTAATCAGTCTATTGATAGAAACATTTCTATTCAATAATACTTTATGTTAACGCCTCAGCAGTACCATTAAGTCACAAGCATTATTCAACACTGAAACCAAAGTAGCACATTTCATCCCATTTAGGGCGCATCAGCTAGATGAATCTGCATCTTAGAGTTGATGTTGACTAAGGGACTACTTCAACCCAATGCTGATCGCTTCAAAAGCGCATCGCATCATTCACTTAGCTATGAAGTCCACATATTGATCGGTGTATGTGTGGGTGCGTGTGAGTGTGTGCGCATGTGTACAAGGATAATGATTAAAGTGATGTCAGTCAGTCAATTATTAAATCATATTCACCTTTCATAATTTGTTGTAATTCCATTTGTAAAGTAACAACTTCACGTGTTGTTGATGCACTTCGTGATAAACGATGAATTGTCAGTTGACCATCATGAACAGATGCTACATCATCATCTTCAAGAAATATCACTTTATCTGTATGTTCTATCAGTGCACTAGAAATCGGAAAAAAATCAATATATGAATCAATAAAAGAATTAAGGAGAAGAATATCCGAAAAGCATAAGATAAGATGATTATGATCAATAGTGGGATTCTAAGCATTTAAAGTATTGACTTAAATCAAAATTATGAATCAATCGTTGTTAGACCACCACTAATAGAAACCTGGAAGCACTAGATGGACGTTTCGTCCATGTATGAGACTCTTTAACAATGTGAAAATACAAGACCCGCGGTCGCAGTGACCGAACCCAGGAGTTTCGGTTTCGCGTGTGAACGATTAAACCTCCAGATCACAGCTGAGCAGGCAACCAATGGAGTTAATGTTCAAATTTGATTGTTCGCAACCTCACCAATTGTCTTCGGTACATAACTGCCCACACCCGACAGGGTTCAACCCCATTGGTCACGGCTTCTCATTAGAATTCAGAGAATTCCTTCACAAAGCTAATCACTAGTAGATACCTTGTATGGTGTTCATTATAGAGTGATGGAGACTGTGGTGTTACATGGAAAGCACGAGTCAATCATCACACTGCTGAAAAGTCCCATACTAGGACGAGACGGTCATCCAAGGGGTTCCAAGTTTCTAATGGTCGTCTAACACCGATTGATTCATGATTTCAATGAAATAGAACAGCCTGTGTAACTAACTCTGTAATTATTTTGGCTGAACATCAAAAATTAATATATTCTGGTTTCAGGTTTTAAACTGTTATCAATGAATATGGAAATGAACCATACACAGAATGGTGCAGATCAACTGATTGAGATTTGCACAACTATCGTAATCAACAGTTTCGAGACTTGTTTAGCCTTAGATCCTGACTTTTAAGATCTATTTCGTACTCCCTTTTTTCTTTTCCTCTACAAAAACAACTATTATCGACTAGTCACTAATCCTATTGTGGAGTATACACTACTCACAACGTAGCTTATAAGTAGTATGCGGTGGATATGCAGAAGAATGTCGGATCTCGATGTATGGTGCAAGTGTTTTGAAGACTAGAAGACGTATGGGGGAGAAGTCAGCCGACAAACCACTTTATTGTGGAAATAAAGTTTGAAGCTAAAGTGTACATATTTTGCTAGTAAATTAAAATCAGTTAATGCATCTGGTCTTACCGTTTTAAATCATTACACTACCACTCTTGTGGTGCGAGCTACTTATAAGTAGTATATGACGCGAATAAAAACGTAATGTCTGACAGCAGGAGATGGGAGAAGATCAAGAAAGGGAGAGTTAGAACACAATGGAATTTGTATGAAACGCATGAATAGTGACAATCGATTGATGTTTTGCAACAGGAACAGTCCAGTTCGATATGATGATGAACTGATATTTTGCAAATTAACGATTTACGATGTGGTTTTCCTATTTTACTGAATAACTCTGTAATTTTCGGTTGCCCCACCTGTGTTCTCCTTCACTACACTCTGGGCTTTCTGATTAGGCTAATGAGATATGGCATTTTGAAGCGAAGTACATATGTGCATATAACTGACTGATTTTGCAGAAAATATACACAACTGACAAGTATTTTTTTTAAAGACAATCTAAATAGCTCTCATTGTGAAAGTTGAGTTATTAGCAGTAGAATTAATCAGGATTTATTGTAAAAATATGACAAAAATCTATTTAGAATCCTTAAAATCTTACAATAACATAAGAAAATTCACTAAAACATAATGCAGAAACTAAGTATAGCCTTATGTATTGTTTCATATATGTAAAGGTCAATGACAAAATACACACAATAAATAGTCAAGGTTTAGAAAAGTCAGTCAGTCAGTCAGTCAGCTACAACGTACAACTTCGTACGTACGTACGTACATCAGTTGAAGTTGCCATACCATATTAGCACAGAGATACAGTTATCAATTCAAAATCCTATAGTGGTAGATGTAGTACAAGTATGAGCGGTAATCGTCAGTCAGTCAGTCAGTCAGTCAGTTAGTCAGTCAGTTACAATGTAGAACTACGAGCATGCGTACATTAGTTCAGGTTGCGACACCGCATCAGCACAGATACGCAACTGTCAGTTCAAGTCACGTATTGGTGGAGATAGTAGAAGAATTGGTGTTAATAGAGAATATTAAGGATCAAAGATATGGTTCGGGGAATCTAGAATCTAGTGAAATAAACTTAAAAAGAAAAAGTAATGAAGAATTAAGAAGTTTAAAATTTGAGAGTAGACAGAGAGTGGATGCATCTGCGCCATTGAAAACGATCTTGAACCATGTCGTTCAATGTCTCTAACCATCGGTGACTTTCGTCTCGCGGACCCCAACCAGATAGCCTACATCTACCACCATGACTCAGTCCACTTGTGAGTGACTTCATGCATTTGTGCCATGTTTTGGTTTCGCCACTCCTAGCTTTCGTCCAACCTATTCATACATCACAAAACATAACTCGTCGAGGCAGTCGGTGGTTAGCCCTACGTAACACATGTCCCAACCACCTCAACTGATGAAGTGTCACTACTGCGTCTATTGATCTGCCATCTTACCTAGTACTCGTTTCCTAATGGCAACACTGCTTACTCGGTTGTCCTAGGATACACGAGCAATTCTCCGAAGACATCTATAACCGAATGCTAATAACCTGCGAATTTCCCCTACTCTTACCGGCTATGTTTCGGATCTACATAGTAGGACTGAGAGAACTGATAAGCCGTACACTCCTCCTTTGGTTAGCAGATGGATATCTCGCATACACCATAAGTGACGCAGGTTGGCAAAAGCCAATCGAGCCTTCTGTATCCGAGCTGAGATTTCGTCAGTTACCAGGCCATCGGCACTGATGAGACTCCCAAGATAAGTGAGGCGGTCAATATGCCCAACTGCTTCACTCCCTATCACTAGTTCAGGTGCCGATGAAACCCAATCTTGAAGCAACATTTTGCATTTCGAGGGTGAGAACCGCATCCTGAACATGCTTGCATTGTTGCGCTTATGGTAGTCAGAAGACTCTGCATTTTGTCATCGTCTTCACCAAATAGAACTATGTCATCGGCATATTCTAAGTCAATAAGCGAGCCACCTGGTAGAAGGTCTACTACTGGAAATTCAGACGAGGATAATGCTATATCTAGAATCAAGAGTATGACAAAATTAAACAAGAATGTAGAGAGTGGACATCCCTGACGAACACCACTTGAATTAAAGAATTCGAATGACAGTTCGCCATAAGCCCTCACTCGACTGGTCGTGTCCGAGTAGAGAGCTTGTATAAACCAAATGTACTTCTTTGGTACACCTTCTAATGACGGACACTGCCACAGAACCTCACGTTCGACAGTGTCGAATGCCATCTTAGGGTCAAAAGGAATTCAGAAGATTAGAATTTGAGGGAAGACAAAGAGTTGATGCATCTGCGACACTCTTTGTTACTAAAAGATATCAATACATTCAGATGAATTTGACTGAAATCATGAATCGATCGATGTTAGACAACCATTAGAAATCTGGAGGAGCTGAGTGGCCGCTCCGACCTATAATGAGACTTCTCAATAGCGCGCATCCATGACCCCGAGAACGAGGTAACTGCCTTACATCCATCACGGTCAAACTCCATTGGCCACGGCTTCCCACTAAAACTCCGAGAATCTCCTCTCGAAGCTAATCATTAGCAGGTACATGATAATTATCGGAATAGGATTGTGAAGATAAAACTAACAAGACAACTATCAAACATTTTATGAATCTTAAATACTAATTCAACTGCTGACTGACCATTCAAATATCTAAAAAAATCAACTGATTCACATACAGCCAGCTTATATAGGAATAAGGTATTTTTCATCCCTAATCAAGCATTGAAACTTCATCAGTTGAGGTGGTTGGGACATGTGTTACGTATGCCTAACCAACGACTGCCGCGACGAGCTATGTTTTGTGGTGTAGGAATAGGTTTGAAGTAAGCTAGGGGCGGCCAAACCAAAACATGGCAGAAATCCATGAATTCACTGACAGACAAGTGGACTGAGTTATGTTGGTAGATGTAGGCTACCACCTGGTTGGGGTCCGCGAGACGATAGTCACCAATGGTTAGAGACCTTGAACGACATGGCTCAGAATCGTTTGCAATGGCGCAGGTGCATCCACTCTTTGTGTTCTCTCTAATTCTAACCTTCTGAATTCCTCATAATATCTGTCTTTATCCTTTCAAATCTATCTCACTAAATTATATTTCTCGATTCATATCTTCGCTCCCTAGTCTTCTCCATTACTGCTAATAATTCTACTATCGCTATCACTCTTGGATTTGAACTGACAGTTGTGTCTCTGTGCTGATGTGGTATGGCAACCTGAACTGATGTACTTATGTACGCAGTTCTGCATTTTATTTGTTTGTCTGTCTGTCATTCCTAATGATGATAAATGACAGTAGAAAATTAAAAAACACACATTCACCAATATATAATAATGACTACTAGTAGTTGTTATTTTTTTACTTACCTTGCACAACTTGCAAAGAAAAATTCAATTTCACGATGACCATCTGCTCCACTTAAACAATGTGTCACTTGTTCCATAGATGAATCACCTGACTCAGTATGTCCATCATTCGATACTGGTCGAATATTATAAGTTGTGTTAGAAGCTTTGCACAATGAGTAATACAGAGAGAGAGAGAGAGAGAGAGAGAGAAAACAGAAGAAAAAACGAAGAATAGATAAGATTGTCAACCCAAAGATATCTCACATAGGACACATTGGACTTGTCAAACAGACATTAACAACAACGAATAAAATTAAGGTATAATCAGAAATTGTTCGGCAACATTATCCAGTAATTATAGATTCGTGAAACATTTTTATCAGATAACCAGTCAGAAGAAAAATATCCAAAGACTTTTAATGTGTGAAACATCATTGAAACCTGTGATGATGTGATCATTAGCTTAGTGAAAAATTCATTGAATCAAAAGTCAAACAAGATTGCAGACTCATTGAATAGTCATGTTAAGTTGAGGCACAAGACATTAGTTCAACTCTACATTCACGAAGCTTGACATAATCATCACTGACTGACTTCATGGACATACATGTTACAAGTAGTGTTTTGTTCACCCTGGTAGATTTCCTCTACTCTAATCCTTAACAATGAAACAATACTATACTATAACTAAAAAATACACCAACATGACCGAACATCTTGAGCATCAATCAATGTAGGAACGTGTTGGGATAGCATTGCTCTCCCCGCCCAATATGCAAAATGTTACTTCAGGACTAGTCCACGTTATGTGACATAGCTAAGGATTGTCCATTATTGCGCATATAATTTCATTGTCTATCTTCATCTCGATCTTGAATTCCAGTATGTGATATGATGACTTGAACTAACTTATATATGTAACCAAACTGTACATTTATGTTATGTTCGTCACTAGGTATGCTTGAAGTTATTACGACGAGTTCACCTTAGTCGATAAACGCGAACGAGACAATCAACCAGCGTCCAGATATGCTAACTTGGATCCCAAGCTGTAGACAGAAGTCTTCAAAAGCGTAGAAAGTATATTCTACAAACACCCAGAAATCACACAATACAATCAAGCATACAACTCTCGTTTATTTATACATCATAGAAACGTCATTGGGACAGTTGAGAAAATAGCACACTAAAATACACAGCAGCCTGGTGGGAAATGAAATCTCAAGGTCAACTGATCAGCGCATACATGCAAACGTGAAATCCAAAATAAGGCATTTAACAAGCGAGTGTTGGGGATCTAACATCCCCAACAATTTATCACACTGACTAGTCGACGTGAATTGGCTAACTTGAACTAACTGGACATAATCCTTTATTAAAATTTGTAGGAGAGTTCAGACAAAAGGTTATAAACAATTTACGCCAATCGATCGGTTAAGTGAACGCAGTGCATAGGCACACAAGGTAAGCTTTCATTTGCAATCTCCAAGGCCGAAAGAAAAGAGGAAGATCAAAAAAGCTCATTACGCTAACAGATGAATACAGACATAGGCAAGAACGAAGAAAAATCAGATTGAACTAGAAAGAAAGGCCTGGGAGAAGAGTAGGTTAGAGAGAATGCTAGTCGGCGACCTACACTCAACTAGGGGAAGGATTTGATCTCGACCAATTTGGTCTCGTGTGCTGTTACGGGTATGAGGGCGGTTGTCACTTCCCGGCTGCAAACACCGTGGAAGGTTGTTTCTTGAGGTACCTGAAAAGGAAGGCAAATGGGCGTTGGTCTTGGAGACCTGGGTGCGTGACCGCAGAGTCCAAGGGACAGCTGCTTCAGGCCGGTCACGCACGGCCTTTTGATGAAGGGTTTTTTGAGTAGTAGCTCCGTTCTTAAAGGTCTTTTCTGGGCACCCTTAGCGCCAGAAACAGAAATCCGTGAGATAGGGTGAGGTGTGACATTTTTAAGGTCGACCTTTTCTAACCCCTTCCTTCCTTGTGGGAAGACAGCATCGTTGCAGATGCTGGTTATCCGAGGGAAACACCTTACTGCTACTGTCACACCTCTCTACAGTCAGCAGTACGACTTCGCCCCCAGACCTTGGGTAACAGGTGTAAAAAAAAACTAAGTCAGTAAAGTGTATACAAAAGGTAGAAATAATAGAAACTTGTAAATAAACAATCTGACTTCTCAATCAATGTTAGTTTAATCACAGCTTTGATATATTTAACATTTCAAATAAATAAGGACACAACTCATGAACTTGTTAAAAATATTATTGTCAATTTGATAAATCACAATCAAACTAGACAATTTGATTAGATGAAGAAAGTAAAAAAATAAGAAATCAAGTAAACAATATCAATCAAACTGTTATGAATCAATCAATAAAAACTGTTAGGGGTTAGTTTGATTTACGTACGTACGTGCACAAACTGTTGAAGAACTGATAATCACTAATATTTATAAAAACGTAGATAAAAAAAACATCGAAACAGCCAACCACGGAACTGCCAATCGATGTTGGCCCACCATCAGACTAATCAAGAGCGGAAAAGCAGCAGGACAAGACAACATTCCAGCAGAGGCAGCCGAAGCAGACGTGGTAGTAACTGCAAAAATACTCCGCATTGTCTTCAACAAGATTTGGGTGGAAGAACAAGTACCAACAGGTTGGAAAGAAGGATGATACCTCATCGAAATACCAAAGAAAGACGATCTCAGCAAGTGTGAGAACTGCAAAGGCATCACTCTTCTTTCAATACCAGGCAAAGTCTTCAACAGAGTATTGTTAAACAGAATGAAGGACTTCGTAGACGCCCAACTTCGAGATCAACAAGCCGGATTTTGTAAGAATCGATCGTGTACTGACCAAATTGCTACATTACGGATCATTGTGGAACAATCAATTAAATGGAATTCACTAGTCTACCTAAACTTCATTGATTACGAGAAACCATTCGGTAGCGTGGAAAGGACAACACTATGGAGGCTTCTTTGACACTACGATGTGCCTGAGAAAATAGTTAACATCATACGGAATTCTTATGATGGATTCAACTGCAAAATCGTACACGCAGGACAGCTAAAAGAATATTTTGAGGTGAAGACCGGTGTCAGGTAAGGTTGCTTACTCTCACCCTTTCTCTTTCTCCTGGTCATCGACTGGATTATGAAGACGTCGACATCTGGAGTGAAGCACGGTATTCAATGGACAGTTAGGACTCAGCTGGACGATCTGGACTTCGCAGATGATCTGGCTGTTCTATCGCACACGCAACACCAAATGCAAGAGAAGACGACCAGTGTAGCACCAGCCTCTGCAGCAGTAGGTCTCAACATACATAAAGGAAAAAGCAAAATTCTCCGATGCAACACATGTACCAACCAAATCACTCTTGGTGGAGATGACTTGGAGGACGTTAACACCTTTACATATCTGGGCAGCATCATCGACGAGAAAGGTGGATCCGATGCAGATGTGAGGGCGCGGATTGGCAAAGCAAAACTGCATTTCTGCAATTGAAAAATATCTGGAACTGCAAACAACTTTCAACCAATATCAAAATCAGGATATTCCATACAAATGTTAAGACAGTTCTACTGTATGGAGCGGAAACACGGAGAAATACGAAAGCCATCATCCAGAAGATAAAAGTGTTTATTAACAGTTTTCTACGCAAAATACTTCGGATTCGTTGGTCAGACATCATCAACAACAACGTACTGTGGGAGAGAACAGACCAGATTCCAGCGAAGGAGGAAATCAGGAAGAAACGATGGAAATGGATAGGACACACACTGCAGAAAGCACGTGACTGCGTCACGAGACAAGCCTCACTTGGAACCCTCAAGGTTAAAGGAAAGGCGGAAGGCCAAGGAACACATTATGCCGAGAAATAGAGAAAGATATAGGAATAATGAACACCAAATGAACAAAACTAGAAAGGAAGGTCTCGGACAGAGTAGGTTGGAGAATATTGGTCGGCGGCCTATGGTCCATTGGTGGTAACAGGCGTAAGTAAGTATGTAAGTAAAGATTAAAATTATGTCAATACGCTTGATATGGTCCAAAGGTCAGGCATTCACGTGCAAGATGGAAGGTCCTGGTTTCGAATCTTGCAAATAGCAAGAGTTGTGGATGCGCACTGCTGTTCAATGCTTCCAAGCTTCTAATAGTGGTGGTCTAACAATAATCGACTGATGATTTCAATGTGCACAAAAAAAACACTAATCGCCATCACTCCAATTGAGGCAACAAAAAAAATAATAATAATAACATGCTTTTAACAATCAACCAGCAATACAAAACAAGACAAGCAAACAAAAGAACCTGTCTCTACATCGTCATCATCGTCATCATCATGATCATCATCTTACCATTCGGAAGTGAGTTCAATAGTTCTGTGTTAAATAAAAACAAATGTTTAAATAGGTTATCTGCGTAAAACAAACACATTGTGTAGGTCATCCTCATGATCATCATCATCATCATCATCAGTATGGAAAAATCAACAATATTTCCAAATCTTAAACAGCAAAAAAATATTAAACAATAGCACTCGTTAATATAATCCATTGGACAGTTAGAGTTTTGGAGATTTGTATTTTTACACATTTGAAATCATTAATCAATCATTGTTAGACCACTCACTACATGTGCTCACTAGTGACTAGTTAGCTTCGTGAGGAGATTCTCGGAGTTCTAGTTAAGAAGATGTGACCAATGGAGTTCAACCCTGTCGGGTGTAGACAGTAACTACCAAAGACAAATGGATGAGGTCACGCAAAATCCCTAGATCAATCAGAGTTAGACAGTATAACACCGTTGGATGCCGGCCCAGCGGTCCGATGGTTAGGCGTTCGCGCACAATACCGAAGGTTCCGGGCTCGAATCCTGTGAGGGGCAGGAGTCGTGGATGCGCACTGCTGATGAGCAGTCCCATAACAGGACGAAACGGCTTCCAAGTTTCTAATGGTGGTGGTCTAACAATGATTGACTGATGATTTCAAATGTGTATAATCCACTGTATTTACCGGTATACATCTGCGTCTATGAGGGCGCGCGCATATAGTCAACACACAATAAACATTACAGAGGAGAAGAGTAATAACGATTTTGCACATACAAAATAGATGGTTGACCAGAGATCAAGGACAATAAAAACCAAAAACAATCTCAACAACAAACAGCCTTAGCGTTGCCCCCCCCCCAACAACGTTGTTTTGTTTTTCTTTTGCTAAAACTCGCATACATTTGTCTCGTTTGAGTGTTATTCGCTAAAAAATATGCTGTCCTATTGTCTGTTCCATGGTTTGCGATCAATAATGCAGTGAAATGATAAGATTACGGTGAGAGAAAACATACAAATGCATACAAATATATATAACAAAAAGGTAATAGAACATACTATTCGGTTTATAAAATACCGGTATATGATTCATGGTCAATTCATGTGGACTTTTAATGCCAACTAACATTGGTGAACCACGCCTACAGAGGGGGGGGGGGAAAGAGAAAGATATTTACAATATATCAAAATAAATTATTTGTAGAATAGTGAATAAGTAGTAGTTACGATATTGCAGACAGACAGACATAAACAACGCAGAACTTAGTACATAAGTACATCAGTTCAGGTTGCCATACCACATCAGCACAGAGACGCAACTCTAAGTTCAAATCCAAGAGTGATTGTAATAGTAGAAGTATTAGTAGTAATGGAGAAGACTAGGGAACAAAGATATGATTCGAGAAGCGTAATTCAGTGAAATAAATTTAGAAGGAGAAAGATAGAGATTATGATGAATTCAGAAGGTTAGAATTAGAGAGAACACAAAGAGTGGATGCACCTGCGCCATTGCAAACGATTCTGAGCCATGTCATTCAAGGTCTCTAAACATTGGTGACTTTCGTCTCGTGCTGGATTTACGGTCAGGTTATTGGCAACTACCTATAAAAGATAGCGATCGCAACAAGACAGCATTTACTATACGGGATAAACAGTATCAATTTAAACGAATGCCGTTCGGGTTGACGGGTGCACCGTTTACGTTCAGAAGATTAATGACGCTACTGCTCAAGAATCTGGATAACGTGGCGACGATGTAGTTGTATACAGCCTGACGGAAACAGATCACATCAAGCATGTGGAAGCAGTCTTAAAGCGAATTGACGAATTTGGGCTGCGAATTAATAAGGAAAAGTCGCAGATAGCGAAAAACAGCGTCATATTGTTGGGACATAAAGTGGGAAATGGAGAAATAAAGCCATTACCAGAGAAAATTCTTACCATAAAAAATATTGCAGTACCTAATTCGAAAAGGAAGTTGAGACAGTTCCTGGGAAGAGCGGCGTTCTATAGTCGGTTTGTCAAGAATTTCAACGAAATAGCAGCGCCCTTATATAAGTTGCTGAGCAACACCAAGTTTACACGGACTGAGGCTGCCGAACAAACGTTCAACCGAATCAAAAACATGCTAGACGATCGTCAGATGATGCTGCGACTACCTGAACTCGGAAAACTGTTTACAGTGGCCACAGATGCAAGTTACGATATTGCACCGAAAAGGTGTTATACACATACATGTATTATACGACTCATTTAGTCAGTCGGTCAATCAGGCAACCAACTAGACAGGGTTATGCAATGTTAATGAGAAATAAAATTTATCGTCCTAAACGGAGTGAAATGAGCAAACTTTTTTTGAAGCCGAATATCGAATGAGCATAAGTTTTGTGAAACTTGACCTTTCCAAGTTGTGAATGTTTGGCCATAGTGGGTAACACTCAGCTACAGACGGTGAAAGAGTTGTCTGTAAGAAGCTACTTGGTGAAAACAATGGAAAAATTCCGGGTCTTCTGACCACCTTGGGCAACAATTCGTGATCGGGTTGCGATTCACCCCGCCGAAATGCAAAATGTTGTTTCAGAATTGGCTTGAGTCGGCACCTGATCTAGTGATCGGCAGTAAAGTTGTTGAGCGTGTTGACTACTTCACTTAGGAGTTTCATCAGTCCCGATGGGCTGGTGTGTAACAAAATCTCAGCGTAGATATAAAAGGCTTGACTGGCTTTTGCTAACTTGCTTCATTTATGGAGTAGGAGAGATATTCGTCTAACAACCAAAGGACGAGTCCACTGAGTACCAATACGCTCCGTTCTACTACATGGGTATGAAACATGGACAGTGAGAGTAGAGAATATTCGTAGGCTATTAGTATTCGATCATAGGTGTCTTAGAAGCATTGCTCATATAACCTGGGACTATCGAGAAAACAATGCTGGTATTAAGGGAAAAGGGTACTAAATCACAATGGACTAAACTTCAACACTCAGTCGAATGGAAAGAATTAAACATACTTACAAACTAACCGATTTGTTTAGCAGTAATGTCAGTCAGCTACAATGCAGAACTTCGTACGTACGTACGTACATCAGAGTTCTAGTTGCCATACCACATTAGCACACAGGTGCGCTTGTCAATTCAAATCCTATAGTAGTGAAGTTAGTACAAGTATGAGCAGTAATTATTCAAGTAGTATAATCCAGTGAAATAAATTTGAAAAGAAAAAGATAAAAGTGATCAGGAATTCAGAAGATGCATCTGCGGCCATTGCAAACGATGTCATCCATTAGTGGTAATCATGAAATAAGAATCAGAAAAATACTTTGTTCAAGAAAATTAATGAATTATCCTGAATGAAATTACAAATACTATTTTTACACAATGAAATCATCAACCAATCACTGTTAGATCACCATTAGAAACCTGAAAGCATTGGACGGCCGTTGGGACATGTGCTGCGTATGCCTAACCACCGACTGCCTCGTCCAACTATGTTTTGTGGTATACGAATAAGTTGGGAGAAAGTCAAGGGTGGCCAAAACAAAACACAGCACAAATTTATGAAGTCATTGACAAGTGGACTGAGCCATGCTAGTGGGTGTCGACTATCTGGTTGGGGCCCGCGAGACGATAATAATTGACGGTTAAAGACCCTGAATGTCATGGCGCAGGTGCATTAATTCACTGTGTTCTCTCAAATCCTGAACTTTTTAGTTCCTTATCACTTTATCTTTTCTTTTCAAGTTTATTTGACTAGATCCTACTTCTTAAATAATATCTTCCAACCCTAATCCCTCCGATTACTGCTAATACTTCTACTATCTCTACTACTATGGGATTTGAATTGACAATCATATCTCTGTGTTAATGTGGTATGGCAACTTGAACTGATGTACGTACGTACGAAGTTCTACGTCGCTATTGATTGATTGAGGGCCGTTTCGTCCTGGTATGGGACTCATCAGCAGCGCACATCCACAACTCCTGCTACTAACGAGATTCGAACCCGGGACCTTCGGTCTCGTGAGCGAACACCTAACCTCTGAACCACAAATTAAGTTGAATAGTCAATAACAGAATAGTAGTACAATGAAATATATATATATACCAAGACAGTAATAGGAACACTGACTTACTGACCTTGCTACAACACATTCACCAGGATAATAATAACTTTTACATGCCAATGCAAATGATCCTTCCTGAAAAACAACAGTAGTATAGTAGTGATGTAGTATCATAAGAAACTAAAATAGTTTTTACACATTTGAAATCATCAATCAATCATTGTTAGGCTACCACCATTAGAAACCTGGAATCACTGAAAGACGGCCGTTTCGTCCTGGTATGGGACTCATCAGAGGCAGTGCGCATCCACGACTCCTGCTCCTCGCAGGATTCGAACCCTTTGGCATTGTAGGCGAACGCCTTACCATCGGACCACTGAGCCGGCATCCAACGGTTTTAATGTCTAACTCTGATTGATCTAAAATAGTTTTCACAATTCACAATTAACACACTGTGTTTATATTACATGAAAAGAGAAATTGTGAAAAAAACTTCCAAAAATACATATTTTTCAATGCTTATAGAGAAACGTTGTAGTTCAGATCGATTGATGATGAGAATTGATGATAAATAACAACGAATCATCAAGATCGAGGTCAATAGGACAAAAAAGCTACAAGTCATATGTGCAGAAATTTCGAATACATCACTTGTAAGTAATCAAATCTGTGCTAATGATGTTGTTGTTTAGAAGAATGATGAAAGCTCTTCACAACCGAAACATCATCCAGCTTAGAGAATGAAACTCTGCCATAAGATTATTTAGGCATAAATTTCAGTTTTAACTCCACCTGGAGCCCTCTTTTCGGGTAACTGCCGGTCCCAAGCCCGGATAATGGAGGAAGGTTGTTAGGCATGCAGGTTAGCGACCTAATCCCGTAGAAATTTAACTCGCTAGAAAAACGCTAACCAGAAAATTGATTTGCTGGTCGTCAGCCTAAGCTCCATTTAGGGGTAACTGATGCAAGCAAGCGACATGATTCACATTAATCGGTTAATTATTCATAGACAGACAAACACACATCACTGCAGAACTTTGAGTAAATGTTGTAAAAAACTCAAGCTTCTTCGACACTACGGTGTGCCTGAGAAAATAGACAACATCATACGGAATTCTTATGATGGATTCAACTGCAAAATCGTACACGAAGGACAGCTAACAGACTCCTTTGAGGTGAAGACCGGTGTCAGGCAAGGTTGCTTACTCTCACTCTCTCTTTCTCCTGGTCATCGACTGGATTATGAAGAAGTCGATATCTGTAGGGAAGCACGGTATCAAATGGACAGCCAGGATGCAGCTGGACGATCTTGACTTCGCAGATGATCTGGCTCTTCTATTGCACATGCAACAACAAATGCAAGAGAAGACGACCAGTGTAGCAGCAGCCTCTGCAGCAGTAGGTCTCAAAATACATAAAGGAAAAAGCAAAATTCTCCGATGCAACACAACATGCACCAACCAAATCAATCTTGATGGAGATGCCTTGGAGGAAGTTAACACCTTTACGTATCTGGGCAGCATCATCGACAACCAAGGTGGATCGGATGCAGATGTGAGGGCGCGGATTGGAAAAGTAAGAACTGCATTTCTACAATTGAAAAATATTTGGAACTCCAAACAACTTTCAACCAAAACCAAAATCAGGATTTTCAATACAAATGTCAAGACAGTGCTACTATATGGGGCGAAAAGTTTAAGAACTGCGAGAGCTATCATCCAGAAGATACAAGTATTCATTAATAGTTGCCTTCGCAAAATACTTCGGATTCGTTGGCCAGACACCATCAGCAACAACGTACTGTGGGAGAAAACAAACCAGATTCCAGTGGAGGAGGAAATGAGGAAGAAGCACCTAACTGCGTCACGAGACAAGCCCTCACATGGAACCCTCAAGGCAAAAGGAAAAGAGGAAGGCTAAGAAACACACTACGCCGAGAAATAGAGAAAAATATGAGAGGAATGAACAAACATTGGACAGAACTGGAGAGGGAAGCCCAGGACAGAGTTGGTTGGAGAAAACTGGTGGGCGGCCTATGCTCCATTGGGGGTAACAGGCGTAAGTAAGTAAGTAAGTAAGTAACCACACCTCGTAACAACGGAAATATGTTTTTTTTTCAATGAAAACCTAAAGCTGACTACGAGCAATAAATGACAATTAATAACGAGTTGAAAGTAAATACAGAAAAGAAACCAATGCATTTGCGCTCTTACAACCCTATTCGGG